>VXBW01006789.1:133615-185388 GCA_013400375.1 Thinocorus orbignyianus
ATAGAGGGCGACAAGGTCTCCTCTCAGCCTCCTTTTCTCCAGGCTGAACAACCCCAGCTCCCTCATTTGCTCTTCATCAGACCTGTGTTCTAGATCTCTCAGAAGCTTCTCTGGACGTGCTCCATCCCCTTAACGTTCTTCTGGTAGTGAGGGGTTCAAACCTGGACACAGTATTTGAGGTGGGACCTCATCAGCGCCAAATACAGGGGGACGATCCCTGCCCTAGTCCTGCTGACCACAATATTGCTGATACAGGCCAGGATGCTGTTGGCCACCTTGGCCACCTGGGCATACTGCTGGCTCATGTTCAGTTGGTTGATGACCAACACCCCCAGGATCTTTTCCACCAGGCAGCTCTCCAGCCACTCTTCCCTCAGTCAGCAGGGCTGCACAGGATTGCTGTGACCCAAGTGCCAGACAGAAGGAAGGGAAACACAGAGGTGAGGTTTTATTCACAGGTTGCCCATGGTCAGGCAAGGAGAACCGTACCATCTTCACACAGCTTGCCGTGAACGCCGGGTGGGCAGCGGCACTGGCCCATGACAGGGTCGCAGGAGCCTCCGTTCTGGCACTTGCAAAGGCTGGCACAGCCTCTGCCATACGTCCCGGGGGAACAAGCTGCAGGGAAAGCAGGGAAGATGAATAGGCCAAGAAATCCTTTCCTTCTGTTAGAAATGAAATTAAATGAAATAAGACACCAGTCATCAAAACTGAGCAAGGAAAGAGGCTCTTTAGTCAAGCAGACTCTAAACAATGTCATATTCTTTCTACATAAGAAAATAAACTTCCATCTAATATTTACTAGATAATTTTAAAAGGACACTTGAATTAACCAAGCTTACTTATGTGAAGTACTATGTGATTTATCCAAATGCTCCCCTGCATATGCTCCACTCCACACAATGCACAGGGCTCAAAAAACATTATCTATAAAGTACGAAGCTTAAAAATCAGAGCAGAATTTTCAATATTAGGAGATAAATATTTTAAATGTGGTGTTTGTTTTTTTTTCTTCTCAAATACTATTATAAAAAAAAACCCACTGTGTTTAGAAAAAGATAGTCTCTGAAGTTCCCCAGATGATCACGGCAGAAATGGACCCAATTAATCTCGGGATTCTTTCCTAAAGCCCTCATTGCTCCAGTGCAAAACAAACTGTGAAATGAAGCCTTGCTCCACTGTTTGCAGCCTGAGTTAGCTGAGTAAATACAGTTGCTGGAGTCATCTGACTTAACTGACATTTTATCGATGTACATTAAGAAACTTGACATTTCACATCAATTTCCATTTGGTTTCCTTGGTGCACTATTACAGAAATTTAGTTCCAGTTTTCTCAACTGTTTAGCTTACCCTAAACCCATGAACTATGCTACATTATTAAGAAAGCGACAGAAAAGAGTGAAAGCAATCACATACAGCTAATTCATACAGATTATATATTGTATTTATCATCGTCAATGCCTACTTCGTTGGACTGCAGGCTCAATAATGCAGTCCTATTAAAAGTCCTTTAAATTCCAGAGATGAATTTCACCAGATTACATGCATGGCTATGTACTGCAAATATAGACCAAAAATGTTATTATTATTTATGAAGTGAACCAAAGAATTGCTGTCCTGCCTTGAAATTTTTATAATCTCTCCTGAACCACTAGAGAACGAAGTATGAATATCCTAACTTGATTGCCTGGGCTGTCTTAGGGTAGCCTAGAAATTATCATTTTAATCCTCTTCATTTCTATTCTCTCAGCTGCCCCCAATGTTTACAAACCAAACCCACAATCAGTCTCCCAGAATAACTACAGGCAGACTGTTGATTTCAATCATTTGCTGGTTTGGTTTTTTTTCTATATATTTCTGTCCTTGTGATGATGCCTCCTAAGCAATCTTGATGGAGATTTAATCTGAAGATTGCTCTCTACCGATGCCAAGTAATAATTCTTTATCGTCTCTTTGTCTCATCAGTGACAGCACAGACTTTTTAAGCATGATGGGCCATCACACCATACACCACGAAATGGAGGGACCCATCTCAAACATGCAGAAGAGCTGCTGTGGGAAGTCTCAAACCAGCAACAGAAAATTTTTGGTGAACTGCAGATGAAGAATGGCACATGGTACATCAAGAAATGTGCTCTATCTTTCCAGTTGGTATGGACACTCTCTTCTGAACTGGAAAGATCTTCTACCAGAAGGCAGGAATGAGGAGAGCAGAAAGCTATTACAAAGGGCACTGGCTAACCTGGCAAGAGAATTCTGAAAAATACAATTTCCAATGTTAAAAATTAACCATCCCAAGAAAATGATGTTAATAATAAAAAGAATGATAAGGAAAATAAATCCAGACCCAAGTTTACCAACACAAGGAAAAAAAAAATAATAAAAAAGAGGCAATGTATTGGGATGCTACAAAGGAAAAAAATCAAGTTTAGGGTCTATGTCCACCCAGACGGTCACATCACCAGCCAGGACAGACTCCTGAAAGTCAATGAGGCAAGCTGTGGGATGCAGCATCGCAGGCAAACCTTGGCACTTTTCAGCAGCAGAGTGAATAGGAAGGAATAGCAACACAAATACTTCGGAAGGGGCACTGTAGTGTACTGCACTGAAGGGCAGAGACCTCGCTGCTTGAGGGTTCCTATCATACACTGTAGCAAGCCCTACAATTTCTATTTAAGGTGCCACATTACCATAAAACTGTGATTTTCTGTCGTGGTTTTAGCCAAATTTACCAAAACCAGATTGACAGATGGCCCTTCCTTCCCAAAAAAAAAGAAAGGAGAGGAAGAGATACGGATATTTACGAGTTTAGAATTAACTAAACTACTTTAATGAAGTATTAATACTAAAATTACAGTAGGAAGAAAATAATGAAAGAGAGACAGTATATACAAAACCATATTAAGCTCCCAGGATGACGATCACGTCACCAGCAGGCATTGGGAAAAGTACAAACTGGACTTGGTGACCGACAGGAGTTGGATTCCAGCTCTGGAGTCAGGAATGCTTGGAGCGGGGTCAAAGGCAGGCGAACAGACAGGGTCCTCCTCAGACATCAGTCATAGAAGAAAAAGAGTTGACCCTTTGACCCCTCAGCTTTTACACTGAGCCTGATGTGGATGGGATTGAATACCCCTGTTGGTCAACTTTGGGTCACTTGTCCTGTCCGCTCCTGTCCACAGGTGTGACCCTTCGATGCTTTTCTGCTTCCAACACTCCAACAGGGCAAATAACGAAATTCCCTGCCCTTGGTTGTTCAGCAATAAGTATAAGCAAGGGCCTCTCTGCACCGTTCCTTGGTTCAATCAGGTCTTAGCACTGTGAGAGTGAACAGTTTTCTGAACAATGTGCTGTTAATTTCAGAGTTTAGTTAGTTAGAAGAGGCCCTGCTAGAAAAGTAGAATTGTAAAACAGAAAATTCATTCGTTTTACCCCAAAGCAAGACATCTGCCTACAAGGCAGCTGTGCTCATTGGAGAGTTTTACAGATTAAAAGCACAAGGGGTTATTCCTATTTCCTAGCTATCTGTGGGGTCACAGCAGTAGGACAAAGTCCCCACCTTTCAAACACACCGTACTTACTTTCGTTGCAGATAACACCGGTCCACCCGGGTGAGCAAACACAGCCGCTGCGTTCGCTGTTACATCTGCCTCCGTTCAGACAATCCTCACAGCTCAAGCTGCAGTCATTGCCAAAAGTGTTATCAAGGCAAACTGAAATGAAAAATAAATAAATAAATAAGTAAATACAGGTGGTTTAGCAAGCATCCACACAAAATAATTCCACAAGCTCTTACTTATCGTTCCAAATGCACAAGGGCAAAAGGGAATGTGCACAATGTTAACAGACTAGAAAAAAAATAATAAAATATTTTGTTAGTGTTGCAAATACCACTGATTCCTCCCCAAAGACAGCCCGAAATGGAGATTCCCACATTTCCTTCCTCAAATTTTGAATCTAAATAAAAGGAAATCTAGGACTTTAGCTGGAATTAACTCCCTGAAATGCTATCATTCGCCATCAAAGAGCTCTTAAACTACCATTTTGCCTTCAGAAAAAGTGAATTTGAACCTAATACTTGATAGTATTGTATATAATCAAGTATTTCTTGGAAGATAACCTCCTTTTCTCATTGCTAGGCTCTCCTTATTGTTATTCTATTGCAGCAGGCAGATGCAGTGTTATTTAAGCATAGTCCAGTGATATTTTTAACACTATAGTTTGAGTGTCATTCCAGGAAAACAAAGCACTTCTTTTCTTCTTCATGGATATGAAAAACTAAAAACTAAAAACCATGAAAATGCACTCCCTCTCACCTTCCCCACTCTCCTCTTCCCCCTTCCACCCAAACACAAGTACAGACACATACCCTCATGGTCTCTCTTTGTGAGATTTATTGAGAAAGGCATAGAAAATAAATCTCACTCTCTGCTAAAATACCTCGGTGACATTAAGATCCTACCGGTCAGCTTATTGCCTTCGAGGCTTTATGGATGTGGCCGGAGGCTTTTTGGAAGGGGATTTTGAACCACACCTGAGAGCAAGCTGGCAGATTACTTCAGCTAACAGTTAAGTCAGCAGGCTCGTTGCTTTTCACCAGCAATTTTCTATGTGAGGCCAGATTTCCTCTAGGTCTCGGCACCCAACTGTTTCTTTTTCTGTAGTTGAACAAATGCCCAAGCTTTCAGAGACATTCAGAATCCCGGTGCTCCCACTTGGAAGAGGTTACAAATTCATACTTCAGGAGAAGAATACAGATTACCATTAAAAACATCATGCTTCTACATCAAAAAGTCATTCAAACTATAGAAAATATTTAATTACTTGCACCAGCTTGTTGTTAAAGCATGTTTTCTTTATAATACAGACAGCAGCAGAAAAATATGTATGTAAGTATAAGGAATGAACTTCTCCAGGAATATACTTCTCAGGAAGTTCAACAAGGTCCTGCACAAGGGCCAGGGAAATCCCAAGCACAAACTGGGAGGAGAATGGAATGAGAGCAGCCCTCAGGAGGAGGGCTTGGGAGTGCTGGTTGAGGAGCAGCTCAATGTGAGCCAGCAATGTTTGCTGGCAGCCCAGAAAGCCAACTGCATCCTGGGCTGCATCCCCAGTAGCATGGCCAGCAAGGTGAGGGAGGGGATTCTGTCCCTCCACTCTGCCCTGGGGAGACCCCACCTGGAGTGCTGCCTCCAGCTCTGGGGCCTTCGGCACAAGAACATGGACCTGTTGGAGAGGGTCCAGAGGAGGAACACAAAGATGATCAGAGAGCTGGAGCACCTCTCCTGTGAAGAGAGGCTGAGAGAGCTGGGGTTGTTCAGCCTGGAGAAGAGAAGGCTCCGGTGAGACCTTAGAGCTCCATCCAGTATCTAAAGAGGGGACCTACAGGAGAGATGGGGAGTGACACTGTATCAGGGAGTAGAGTGATAGGACAAGGGGTAACAGTTTTAAACTGAAAGAGGGGACATTTAGATTAGATATCAGGAAGAAATTCTTCACTGTGAGCGTGGTGAGGCACTGGAACAGGTTTCCCAGAGAAGTTGTGGCTGCCCCATCCCTGGAGGGGTTCAAGGCCAGGCTGGATGGGGCTTGGAGAAACCTGCTCTGGTGGGAGGTGTCCTTGTGCACAGCAGGGGGCTTGGAATTAGATGATCTTTAAGGTCCTTTTCAAACCAAACCATTCTATGGATAAATTCATACTTGGGAGGTAAAAGAATTTGCTAAACTATTACAAGTTTCATTTCTCCACTACCTTTTCTTATAAACCACCGTGTGCTGCAAAGCCTCAGTTTTAGAAAAAATGCAGATGCTCAGCTATGTCTGATAACACCCAAATTTAAGTGGCTAAATATAAATAAAACATGCAAAAAACAGTCAATAAATATTTGATCGTGGTTTCTAGGCCTGATAATTTTGCCTGTGGTTATCTCATTTATCACTTTCCCAATTGGTTACCAGTGTCATTGAGTATGGCTGGATGCTATGTGATTTGGGAGGTCTTAACAGTTTTGTTCATAAAAGTAAGTTAATTTTTTATTAAAGCCAAGACCAGTTCCTGATTTATGCCTGTAGGGCACAGTCCTCTGATGATTAATTAGAGCTCATACAAAAATCACAGGACACACATAACAAAAATAAGAAATTTCAGGCCCACCAGCACATACTGCACTCACTGGAGAGAAAGCACAGGCTTTCAACAAATTGTACCGTCAAGTGGTGAAGTTTCCACTTGAAGGTGGAGATGTTGAAGTCATGCCAATTCCAGGTGGGGTGAAAAGTTGCTCGCTAGAAGACACAGGGACGTGCTGCTTTGCACCCAACTCCTGTGACTGTGGGTACTCATGTGCTCTGTTTGCCACCAGTTGTGCTAAAGCTCTCACCAGCCTGAGCTCCACATGGATGATGCTGTGTTTTTCCCAAAACATCAAGGGGACCTGAATCTCCAGAGGTTTTTTCCCCATGCACAAACAAGAATGCAAGTATCTTAAGCAAGAAAATCTCAGATTCTTATAAAAGGGCTTGTAAACACACCCCCACACTCCTTTTCCTACCTCTAGGAGAAAGGAAGCATTTCCCGAGGGTTTGTTCTCAGTAGGGCAGCTTTGGTGCATTGCAGTAACCCACGCAGTCCTCTCGCCCCCAGGATGAACAAGATTTCTCCATCTGTTGCCTCCAGGGCCTTGTGCAGGCACCCTGTTTTCCCCAAGAAGCCTCCCATTCCCTGCTGGTGCTGCCCCCTTTTCCCAACCCTCCCACTGCATCCCTCCCTGATGCACCCAGGCAGCAGCGGCTGCAACCAGGGAGCCTTCCTGTTTCCCAAATATGTTCCATTTGGGATGGGACATATGGCAATGCCTCCTCCCTGACTGGCATGGAGGACAGGCAAAAAATGATTAATGCTGAACCCTCCTCTGTTCCTCCCGAGAGCTTAAGCCTCTCCCCAGCCCAGCATCATCCTCGACCAAAATCCTCTTTCCAAGACTATTCCCCTCCATTTGCTGTGATGGCCAAAAGTGTTGCTCGTTCACTCACCGACCCTGTGCACCAGGGTGAGCTCTCCTCGTGGGTCTTCATCCTCGTAGAGGGCACTGAGCGTGTAGTGAAGGAGCTGGGGGGGACTTCTGAACTGCAGCCCGGGAGCCCCAGCGAACCCTGTTGCCTCCTCTGCATCCACCTCCTCCCCACCTAGGGCTGACACACACACAAGGACCATCAGGACCTGGCCTTGAGTCTCCCTCCATGATACTTCCTTCTCATTTACATCCTTTTTTTTGTTAGTAGATTTTCCAGCTACCTCCCTGTGCAGTCTGCACAGCAGTCACAGCTATTTCATTTTCTCATCTACATTTATAAACAGTTTTTGCTTTCCAAAAAAAAGAAAAAGAAGGGGGTAGGGGGTGTGAAATCTTTCCCTTTCCTTTCTTGTGGAAATAAACTCTGGTCCTAAAGAGTTCAAAAAAATTAAACGAGGAGTTTAATTTTCCTCATTTGAAGTTTGAAACTATTTTTAGTTAATGAAGGTCATTACTCTAGCTCATTTTAGAGATGACAAATACAGAGTGAGGCCAGCTGCCCAATTTATTTTCAGAGAAACTAAAAACTTGAGCCTTAAAGAGCTGGGAAATCAGTGGGTTTTCTTTTTAGAATTGGCTAAAATACGAAACTCTGCCTAAGGTTGAGCAGGTGTTAAACTCGGTTATAAAATTAATTTGCCAGGCTAAACTGTACTGGTTACACTGGCGGAAATCCAGGATCACACCACTGACTTCAGTGGAAAACTTGCTTTGGTTCATCAAAGCAAGATCTGGCTACCTTTATTCCACAGAATGTTAAACTTCATCAAATAGGGCAAGAAAACTGTCAAAATCGTATTTATTCTGGAAACACAAGGTTTTCAAATGTGTCCAGGGGATTTAAGCGTTCATCTCCCACTAATCTTTGGCAAAACCCATTACTTGAGGATGAACTGGGGATCCATGTGTTACATGTAGGCTCTACCATGGTCACATTCAGAGACCGTTCATGTTGGGCTCCTAAAATCCCAGGATCTGTGAAAATCTCAGTTGAAATCACATTTTAAATGGCCTTCAAGATGGAAAAATAACTTACCAATGCAGGACCATCTGTTAACACCAAGCCTGTAACCCTCCTTACATGCACATTCGTACGACCCCAGAGAATTAACACAGAAATGGTCGCAGTTGCCATTATCAAGATGACATTCATCCACATCTGAAAAAACAACCAGATATAAATGCTGATTAGGCGCAAGCACCTCTGCTTGGAGGGTGCACTCTGTGCCTGGCTGCAGTTGAGAAATTATTCTGCACATAAGAAAATTCGATTTTCTAAGTACTTCTGCGCTCCCTGTTTCTCACTAGTATTGGATATATTAAAACATTTCAGGGCAACATGGAACTGATTATTTCACCTATGTTTTTGTCTCAAGTGAAAAAAATCTACTTTAAGCTGTTAAGCTCAGTTGATCCTTCAGTTATTTTGAGGGCTCTCCTTTTTGTGGAAGTAGTCTTTAACACACATCAATATAGAGTGTCCATGGAGAGAGGTGAAGTTCCTCTCTGCTGGCTCATCTCTCAGCTCCACTTCTCCATGCTGGATGCTGGGTTATTACTGTATCCCAGCCTCACAAAGTGGAAATTACTCATTTGTAAAACCTTATCAGCAAAGCTGACATACGGTCACTGGTTCTCTTATTAAAGGAATGCCCACAGAGCCCCGGGATGAGCTTTGACAGCGTTTCTTCTTCCCACTGTTGGGCTTAGTTAGACCAAACCACCGGTACCAAAGGACTCACCGTCGCAGGCGCAGCCGTCGGCGTTGGGCTGGAACCCCGCTTTGCAGGCACACTCGTAGCCTCCCGCGTAGTTGATGCAGAATTGGGAGCAGCAGGACTCTCCGGTCTCACACTCGTTCAGCTCTGCAAGAAAAGGGCAGCTCCTTCAGCCCTTGGACACCGTCTGAGCTGCCACCATGGTTTTCCTTGGTGCTTTTTAGCACATCCACATAAAACACTGTCTGAATCCTGACAGCAGCTGTCTTCTACCTTCTCCCACGGCACACAATACCCTCCCATGTGCAGGGAAAAGCATCTTTCCTGCAAGTCTTAGCTACCACGAGGTGATTTACAAAAAATGGAGACAACTGGCTCCCCCCAGCCCACAAATACTATCTTCTCCCAAGTGAATAACGACAGGACCAGAGGAAATGGTCTGAAGTTGCGGTGGGGGCGGCTTAGATTAGATATTAGAAAGAATTACTTCACTGAGAGGGTGGTCAGGCACTGGAACAGCCTCCCCGGGGAGGTGGTAGAGTCACCATCCCTGGAGGTGTAGATGTGACAATTCAGTCACAGCTCAGCATGCTCTAGTGCCCAAGATTGTTGGGTTGGATGATTTGTTTTGTGGGGTGGCGTTTCTGGAGGTTTCTTGTTGGTTTTTTTGGTGGTTGTTTTGTTTTTGTGTTTTTCTTTCTTTTGTGTGTGTATGGTTGGACCTAATGGTCTCAGAGGTCCCTTCCAATCTTGAAGATTCTGTGATTCTGTGATCCATTTAGTAGAATTTAACCATTTGCACTTCTATATGTCCCACCTTTTTCAGTGCAAACCACCAGTGAAACAAAGCTCAGATCCAACACCACATTTTGTGGGTGCAATTGTATTCTCTGACACCTAATTGCCCGTTGCCTTACCCTGCCCTGTATCCATCCAGAAATTGGTATCGTCGACACCACTGTTCTGGTGATTAGATACAAGAACTGAGCTGTTATCTTTTCATTGCAGGCTCTCGGCTGATCTCAGCCCTTGGAGCCTCACTGAGCGGGTCGGTGGCCATTCAAGGGCCACCTTGTCAATGCTGAGTCTGCAAAGCGCTTTTGAATGTTACCCCAGACGAGCAGCCGCAGATGGGAAAGGTCAGTGTCTCAATTAACCTTGGAAGGAGTACCAACGTTATTAGGAAACACAGACAGGAGAAAGAGGGGAAAGAAAATGTAATTAATCAATCAGGGTGAGGAGGTCAGCACGAAAATGATTAATGCAGGTTATTTGAACACAGAGTACTTTCCAGAAATGTCACAAGTCGAGCTCCTCTGCAGTACATCAGACGATATACTTGCTCAGGGGTCTAGCAACAGTCCCTTGTCTGTGGAGGAATGCAGAATGTGCATCCAACAAAAAGAAGATTTTTGCTTCTAAGAGCAACTTTTCCTGTCCTCAGCCTTGCCAAACCCTTCCCCTGTGCTCTCACTTCCCTCACTGTGGCCAGAGGAACTGCGTCCCTCTGAAATCTCCATCAGGAGGTCACCGAGCTGGGGTGTGGGCAGGAGGCTGCTCTGCCCCCTCTCATCCACACACAAACAAGACTGTAACCAATTCCACCCTTGCAGGGCTCAGGACCCAAATCTCCCTTCCCAATTTTCTTCTCTTTTGCTTTTTAAGCTCCAGCACCAACTGTCCACATAGACCTCGGTGCTTCCCTCCTTCCCTGCTCCTTCCTCTCCCTTCCACTTGGCTTTTTTTGGTTGCAAGACTCTTCTTGTCTGTAATGACTCTCACATTCATCAGAGCTCCCCCTCTCCTCACGTCTTTCTACACTGCTCTGTAATGCCTGCTCTATTTCCCACCCCCCGTCTCTTCTCGGCTATTCTTTAAAATTTTAACAGCATCCTGACAGCGAGTCTAAACCAGAATGAGATACCGTTTGCCTAGCAAAAGTCGTAAACAAAAAAAATCACATCGTAAAATCGTTTAAAACATGAAGGAATTTTTAAGCTCCTCTCTCGAAATAAAAACAAATCTAACTCTATTGCTTTCACTTCCTAAGTGAGACTTCTCACAGCCAGAAGTGCAATCTCATCACCAAGCAAATCTGATGGAAATAGAGCAACTTCCACAACACAAAGAGAAGAACACTGCAGAAGTGCAGTGCTACCGCTCCGAGCCAGAGCCGACCCTCTTCCCAGCCATTGGCTGAGAAAGGGAAGGAAAAAAAAGTTCAGCCAAGTGATGCTTGGGCTGGACACAATGAGACACGGCCACTGGTGATGCACCAAAGTGTCATCTTCCATTTGGGAGGCAGAACTCCTTCCCCTCGTTAATTAGTAATCCCAGCAATCACGCAGAGCAAGGCAAGCCAGAGCAGCGCTGGAGGAAGCACCAGGGGCCGGTATTAATTAAAACCCGTTGGAGAAGGGCAGGAGATGGGATGGTTTTTCCATGAGTGACAGCTCTCCTGCCGGCTGCCCTTGCAGAGACCCGCCACACCTCCTCCTTCCTCCCGCAGAGACGCAGCGTTTGCTGCGAATTACCTGCACACGTTTTGCCATCAAAATCGAGGCGATAGCCATCGTCGCAGGAGCAGCGCGGCCCTGCAGTCGTGTGCTCGCAGTGATGAGAGCAGCCACCGTTGTTGTCCTGGCAGCTATCGACAATTTCCATTTCGATGCCTTGCAGAGAAAATAAATCAAAAGGATGTTAAAAAGCAAGCACAGGGGGGAGAGTCACTGGAGAATAAGCCTCCTGTTAAAAAAAAATAAAAAGCATCCATAAGCCGACTGCTGTAGCAGGAAATATAAACTCGGCTCCCACACACATCCAAGAAGAGCACATTTTGGAGTCACCGAGCTCCAGGTATTTGTCTCCTTGTGTCATAACAGTGGATGCTCTCAACATTGGTAATGTAAAACCAGGTCACCATTTCAGCAATCTGCCAGCTATGGGAGCGTTCATGGGCTTCCTCAGATTTATGCTTTGTTTGACCTGACAGTGAGGTCTGCCCTTGCCCCAGAGGAGGAAAAGAATTGTCTGAGGAGCCCAGATGGCTCATCTCAATCCAGAACACTTACACTTACCAAAAAATCAGCTTTTAGTTTTGTATGCAAAAAAAGTTGGGTTCTGAAACATTCACCGATCACAAATGCCTTAAAATTTTCATAGCAGAGTCCCGATGGACTAACGCCCAACCACAAAGTAAAACCATCCACAGCTTTTGACCTTTGGATGTCTCTTCAAGGGGGCAGACGGCAGCTCCTCGACTAAGACTTTGCCCCTCTACTATTAGGACAGGGTGGTGGTAAGATCCCATCACCAGCCCCATTTTCCCTGACTGACCATGATGGACAGTCCCCATAACATTTTGGTCAGGTCCTGGTCTCCTAGAGGAAGGGAATGTCTGTCCATAAAATACAAGGTCAGTTACAATTTTTTTCTTGAAGAATTAGCCAGATTGTCTTGTTGCAGAGTTATTTACAGAAGAATTATTTCCCATTCTACATGCAGGAGAACTGAGAAACACCCTCCCTAAAGGAGCCATCATTCTTCCCTTCCAGAAACACCCCCAGCTCAGAGCAGTGGCCATCAGATCCGGTACAGAAGGACAGCACTTCCCTGCTGCTATGGCTCATGGACACATCAGTGTCAGTGGCTCTGATCCCTTTTTGTGCCCCCTGGGAACAACCTGCCTGCCGACAAGAAATACAAGTCTAACTAGAAGAGCTATAAATTAGGAGAACATGTATTGAGGACTACATTTCATGCACAGCATGATTATTTGCACCAGGGAGAAGAAATCTAGTCTCCTGCCCAGTGCATTAAGTTGGGATTTAAGAAACTCGGTGATCCAATGCACAATCTGACTTTATACACCGTCTTCATCATTTGTTTTGTCTCAGTTCTTCATCAGTAAAACTGGAATAACAGCTCTTCCCCATGCCACTGGGGAAATGAAAGAATAAACAAAGATTGTAAACTGCTCAAACACTGGGATAATCCTGACCATAAATATATGCAGAATGTCTTTATTTTTATTGTTTGTTCTGTAATATTGTACATAAGGCACAGAGAATCACCACCCCCTGAGATCTGCTGAACATCTAGAAAAAATATTATCAGAAAATCACAATGAAATCTAAGTGGTCTAAACCACTTTTTTACTCCCATTACAGATAATTGCATATCTATATATTAATTGCATTTCTTCCACCATTGTACTAATCACAGCTCCCCATCACCTATGAAATAATTCTCCAGGATGTCTCTCACATAATAGGGTTTTGGTTTTAATGTATGTTAATGCTTTGAAACTGAATTTCACCCTTAATAAGTATTTCTTACACACACATTCTTAAAGAAAGCATTCATTCTCTGGCACATGGCATATTTTCCTAAGGAAATTCTGCTGAAAGTTCTTGCACAGTATTAATAGATTGAACGATCTTTGCCCACCTCTTTGCTAAAACAGGTCATGCTTTGTCTGCATTCCAGTGAGCTTATGTTAGGTCCATAATACCAGCAACCCTTCCACATCACCTCCTTTATTAATCTAAATGTGCCCTCAAGGACAGTCCAGGGATCACCTATCAACTACCAGCGCTGGGAGTCAGTCCCCTTTTCAAGAAAAGAAGGGTTGAGTAAGAAACCCCACTGGCAAGAGGGAGGTATGTGAGGGAAGACAACAGGTTCAGCATCATTTTAGTTTGGGAAATTTTAGTTAAGTTTTTTTTTTGTTTTTTTTTTTTCATCCCCAATGATGAGGGATTCTTTTGAAAGCATCTACTTAACAGTGTCAATAATCTCAGGAGAAACATAAACAAACACAAACAGATAAAGACAAGAGCAGAACATCGTGCTGGTTTTCTTTTGCATCGGATCCAGCATATTAAAAACCCTGGGAGAAGGAGGGCAGGAATGACTGCATTTCGGAGAATTGCAATATTCTGGTAGCTCTGCAATAGAATTCACCAGCCTCTGAAGATAAACCAAGAGGGCTATTTGCTCTTTGAAATGCAGTAATTAAGGTCTGTGAACACAGGCTTAGCAACGTATCAACCAGCAAAACCAGCGGTAGCAGAAGATGAAGAAAATAGTATTAAGCTTGAGCTTTTGCATACATTTATTTCACTGGGAGTGCTAATCCAAGTGAATTAAAAACGAAGCACAGCCATTTGCAGATAAGGCAGCCTGAAAGGCGTAGGTGTAAGAGCGTCACTTACGGTAGCACTGCTTTCCGTCAGCCCCCAGCTCGAAGCCGGGATTACACACACAGGTGAAGGATCCCAGAGTGTTCACACAACGATGAGCACACCTGGCTCTCCCTTCCGCACACTCATCGACGTCTACAAAGAAGAGAGAAAGGCAAAGACATTCATTTGGATATTCAAGTGAAGCACATGGGTGGGATTTCCAAATATCTACAGTAAAGAGCATCCTAATATTAGTCTACAACGGTCCGATGAATGGAGGAAAAATGAACTTACAGCATTATTCTTCAAAATAATCTTTATTTATTTTTCTAAACACTGCTGACCTTGAACCTTTCAACATGAGTATTTACACCACCAGACATTATATTTACAGAATTAGCCGAAGTAGCTTGTTTATTGCAATGGTAAAAGAAGTTACATGAAGCACTCAGGACAAAAAACCTGTCTCCCAGCACCCTAAAATTATCACTAGGTCCTCACAGCCGTGATATTTAAATGAATAGAGCGGGAAATAACTGATTATTTCCTGAACGTGAAATAATTTGGATTAAGTGGTGGCTGAGTCTCAGCAGGTACGATAGAGATAGATCTTCTCTGTCACCTCCCTGAACCCTGCAGCTTCTTCTACAGAAGTCCAGCAGGGAGGCACCTACTCTAAATCAGATGAGTTTCACCTCCATGGGGAAGCTCTTCTCCCAGTCCTCTGTCAATGAGTCTGTGCCTCAGCTTTACACTCTCTAGCCTCTATTTGGGTATTAAATGCTACCAAAGGTATCCAAGCTCCTAAAAACTTAGTGGAAAAGGAAGAAAGTGTTTTTAAGGAATAATAATTGGGAGAAAAACAACCCACCAACTAAAGTTTACACACTAAATGCTGCAGCTGTGGAGCACCTCTGCAGAAAACACCATCCTCCTTATAAAGACTGGCATTTTCTCACACCGACCTCCCCATCCTTCTCTTGCTCTGACATTTCACTTGTGAAAAACAGATTATTCAACGCAACGATCCCGGGTCAGTCACACACAGGGGAGACCAGTCCGATGGGCAGCTCCTCACCTTTTACCACTTTCTATGAGGTTTTTTTCCTCCACGTGGGCTGGTTACACTGCGGTACTCGTGGCCTCTTGTACTTGAACACAAGTAGCTTTACGAATGTAATCAGCCAACTTGCAAAAAAAAGGCCCCAGGCAGCGCGAACACCACACACCGGCTCATGAAAATTTCAGGATAAATGACAGCTTCTCCAAAGCAGCAACACGAGCGGCTGCTGTTTAGAATAAAATGGGTTATTTCTCCTTTTTCTGTAATTAATTGCCATTTTGCAAGTCGAGTATGCTGGCAAATGCTGTAAACGTTCTTTTCTTCTCTTTCCCCTTTTTCAAATAGAAAAAGTTGGGAAATTGAACCACAGCTACTATCCTGCACGCATTTCTCTGTAACTTTTAAACACAGTTAATTGCTAAATTATGATACTTCAGATGTTCTCCATCTCCTTCTAGTTCCGTTTCCAAAGGGTCAAACACTAGCTTGAATTTTGCAAAATACGTTGAATAATTTCTAGGAGAAAACCCAATAATTGCAAATCCATGGTAAGACATGATGCTTAATGATCCAAAAGGCTGTTGCCGCAAGGTTGGGAAGACAATTTGTGCCAATATATAACATTGCTAGTTGCTAGTACTTGAGATTATATGTAAATTAATAGAATTGTCAAATGTATCCGAGAGAAAACAACTAACATGCTGACCCTAGTACTAAACCCACTGCTGTTTCCACCTCTTAATCATCACTGTAGCATCTACACTACTTGAAAATACTTTTTCAGTAACCTGACTCATGAGTAATCCCAGTACGAGAGGGCTACTCGCAGAACTGAAAACAACTCTCAGGGTAGGCAGTAAGTATTTTGTAAAGCACCCAGTACTCTGTAGAGGGAAGCCAACAATTTAAGCATGGGCAAAAATTATGGCCAAGTTTTCAAAAGGAGGAATTCACAAATTAGTATGTGAATACATACCCTGATCCTGACACGGCTGGTAAAAATCTGTGCACCATGAAGTCCACAGGTGCTTTGCACTTCATAAAACTGATAAACTATCCAGCTTCTGAACATCATATTGAAAGAGAAAATCAGGTGCTTTGGCCTCTGCTTCCCCTACATTTCTGGTCCGAAATGCTTCAGATCCTTTTGAAAATCCCACGCTAAATACAGGACTTTGGAATTCAACTTTTTAAGCTCTTTTTTGAAATCTTAGGCTTCATGATTTCTCCCTTCACCATAGTTTCTCTATTAATATGGAAACAGTTCTCCAGCTAAAAAGCCTTTTGAATTCTAAATAGGTTTTCAGTGACCTGGTTCAGAGTGTTACTTGAACCAATTTTCCAGGAGCTGTATCTGGGGCATTATTTTAAAGGGACCCTACAAGAATAACACTATAGCATCTACAAATCCAGTTGCTAGAAAGCGTGATTTAAGAGCTCACGGAGTAATTTTCAGTACTAAAATGGTCCTTCAAGACTACAGGTTGACATAAATATCACAGAGAGAACTACTGCTTCAAAATGCATATGCATATTTGTATAACATATTCCTTTCCATTCAAAGCTCACTAAGCCAGAGCACTGATTAAAACCTTTCCTCCCAATAAATAGTCCATAGTTTCTTACCTAAACAGGACTTTTTGCCAGCAGAAAGATAATGCCCTGGATGACACTCGCATTTTACAATTCCTCTCTCATTTTGACAGATTTGTGAGCATCCTCCATTCCCACTTGTGCAGGGGTCTATCACTGAAACCAATTAGAGCATACCGCCAACCTAAAAGGTCACGTTTTTGTCTGAAAACGGTCTTACCTGCCATCCTTACAACTAACAACAAAGATGACTGTAGCTGTAAGAGATTAGATTGGAAAAAAATAAAAGAAAATACTTGACAGAATTTGGTGTATAGTAAAGCTGTTGTTTTTCTGTCTCCTATTTTCTCTCTTGCGGGACAGCCCTTTTCATAGAGCGCCTGCAACGCTTTAAAACAGCGGGAAACTGGGCTCATATTACACCTTGGAAGCAGGACAAGAAAAGTACATTTTATTCTTATTTTGCCGTAACTGAGCAGATTTCAAAAGTTGCTCTAAACAATAGCAATTAGCACTCCAACATGTGTGAACCCATAAACACATGCAATGGTGGAGCTCACCACGGAACAATGTGTATTTAAGAGTCTCTAGAGGAAATAAATGCTGAAGAACCCCACAAAAGACCCCCTTCAGTTTAAAAACATATGCCATTCACATTATACATCAAGATTTTTTCTTTTTTAGAACAATAACTTACCATTTCAAGGATAAGCTGCTCTAAGTGGCAAGTACTCAGAAATACTATTTATAAAACGTCTGCAGAAGTCTCTACCTCAAAGATTTCACTGTGTTTTATGGGTTTATTTCAGGAACACGTACCTGCTGGAAGTGTACGGATTTATTTTCCCAAATAAAGACTTTGCACACGCTAAAATAGATGTACCAGGATTGTTTGGACATGTGTGATTTGACTGAAGAATCAGTTTTCATACCAAAATCTGGCATTCTGCACAAGGCTGAGGTTTCAGTTTGGAGTACTAGCTACACGAACATGCTGGTGAGTAACATTACGTAGGTAAATTTGGAGGACACCTTTGAAACATATGTCCTCTAGAGTTTTGCTTAACTTCAAATAAAACTTTTTGAAAGTTAAGCCTATTTCCTTACAATTCCAGCTCTTAGTCAGTTTATCATTTTATGAATTATTGTCTGATTTGAGACATTTGACCGTTATCACTCACTCGCCTCCAGACTCACATCTCCTTCACCGGCCATCTCAAGTTTTGTACAAGCCAACTTCTATCAGGGCACCAGGAGGAAAGTCAATATCAGTTCAACAGCCCTAGCAGTGGAGTCAGGGTTTCAGTAACCCTGGGGAAGAGCTGAAGGTGTTTTCCTCTAGATCTTCCTTCTTTGCCCATCCAGAGCCTAACCACACATATATATACAGTTATGCAGGAGAAGGGAATAGGAGAGAAAAACCTCTATTTTATATAGATACATTTAAATATAAGGTGCCTTTTTTCATTTCCTCCAGTTTTTATTTTTCTGTGTAGCCAGGGGCATTTTGTGCCACCGCTTGGCAAAGGAGGAAGTTGCCCCAGAACACCTTCATACTCCCTCATTTCACCTCCTGCCTTCTCAAGAACATAACTCTTCAAGGCTGCAGGCTGAGAGTTTGACTTGACAGTATTAAAAAAATTAAATATAAAAAGAAAATCACTGTTAGGGATGTGGAACCAAGATTTTCTGTTGGACTTTCAACACGGTAGGTTGCAAATAGGTTTCCAAGGGACAGCAGCACTTCATCCTGCGTGACACTTTCAAGCCTGACAACTTGGCTCTGCAGTTTGACAATCTGCGGTCTACAAAGGATTTAGCTTCGAGCAAGAACTCGTTCCTTGCGATATGAAATATTGAGTTATTTGCCAATTCCTTTTCTATTTGGTTAAATTAAATGAAACCACTATCAAACAGCATCTGTTAAACCTGCATATTATAAAGGTTTTTCAGAGTATCTAGAGCTTTAATTTGAGAATGATTACAGCATGGAGTAAAACTTGTGATACCCTGTGACATGACAACAAGCAAACAACAAATTATAGGGCAGATGTTAGGAAAGCATAGTAATTTGAATAAAGATAGCAGCCTTAGAAGTCCTTAGAATGAGATAAAAGTTTGCAGAAGAGAGATCTTCAGGACAAAAGGCAACCACCGATTGATTTGTTTTCTACTGACATATCTGTTCCCTCCTCTTAGAGGCAGGTTTCAGGAAAAGCTAAAAATAATTCCCTGGTGTTCTTTTTCCTGCACATTTGGCTCTTACTGTTTGACTTAATAACTATAGTGGTTAATAGACTCCATCCTACGCAACTCTATTCCAAGATGTTAAATACTACAGCAAAAAATTTACTGGAACTGTTTCATTTCCTAGACATCCCAGAACATCTAAGAACCTCATCTAAAAGAGCCACGGTGATGCATTGATCCAGGGTGGCAGCAATGCTTTTGGTGGAGTGTGAGTACGGATTCTGCATGTGCTGTGCACCTTCCAGACATTCACTGCAAGGTTATAAAGAACACAGTCTCCAGACCTATCTGCCATGAGCTCTAGAGCACCCAAAGAGAGAGAATTGGGCCTTATCAAGTGAATTTTCTTGCTCACAGCAACCTTGAGTTTACACTGGAGAAAATATGAAGTGGTAAGGAGTACAATTTCCTTCTTGTGGCAGGGAAGGCTAACGGGAGGAAATAGCACGGATTTATAGAAGGGAAACTCAAAGTCACTTGAGAAAGATATCTGCTCTTGCCACCTCTGGATAACTCAATGGAGAATTCACTCTAGCACACATCCTGTGTAGCCCATTTTCCTTATACAAGTATCACAGCCCCTATTGACCACTTCTATACAGATCTCACCCCTGGAGGAGATATCCCACCACTTTGTCTGATGCCACACCATTCAATCCCACTGGTTTGTCTCCACGCTGAAGGCTACACCACCCTGCTATGCTTGGGTGTTTCCTTAGGGCCTTTCAGGGCTATGGGGTGCAGCACTACCTCCCAAGGAGTCAGCAAGGATGACTCCACACCTGCAGCACAGCTACTCCTGCTGCAGCAAATACCCTCATGGTGCTGTATTTTCTCCATTCAAATTAGCACTACAGCAGCCACCCTTTCTAGTCAGAAATTAAAAGCAGCCAGGCTCACCTTCTCACACCTTTTCTACTTATAACATCTCTACTTGCCAATCCAAATGTATTCATGGCCACTTTATGCTTATTTGTTCCTGTAAAAATCTTGTCCATCAGCTTAACTAGCACTTTTCTCTCCCAGGCGTTTATTCACTAAGGTGTTTGTGGGAGAAAAGCATCCTCCTCGGTCTTCACTCTACCAGCTGAGCTCCCTTACAAGACAGATTCTCCTTCCTCTGACCACAGCTGTCCTCCTGGGGGTTGTTGTGCTATTATATTTTGATTTACACCACCCTGAACCCAGGTAACTAGGCAAACACGAAAACTCCGGATAAGGTGACACTGGCAGACAAAGCTGACCTTGCCCCTTCTCCACTCTTCAGTAATTACTGGCTGATGATGAACTGCTGCCTTCGGTGTGCGGCTGACCCTCATCAGCCCCACAACGTGAGGAAGTGAATGGCCACAGGTGCCCATGTGGTGGCAAAACCTCACTGATTAGGGGACCGAGCCTGCTCGTTTTGCTGCTAACCTGAGACACAAAGGTTTGATCTGTTCCACAACCACCCAAGGGACAACTCCCATACAACCCAGCATCGCCACATTCAGACCCTGCCGATACAACCCCTGTCCCACCATAAAAAAACCACCAAGAAGTTTTACACAAGGGTCTGCACATCCAGCTGGCTTGGCCAAGGACGTCTCAAGTGCCAGAGGCAGTGGAGAAGCCATGAGAGGTCTTGAAACAATTTGGAGAAGAGTGGAGGAAAGTCTCTGACACCCTCTCCCTGCTAATGCTCTCCTTTTCTGACTCTTTCTGACTGTCTTGGTGAGAAACCGTGGCCACCCCATGAAAGATGGAGGAGCAGCGATCTGGCTGCAGATGCTTGCTGAAGCTCACCAAGTCCAGTCTCTGAGGAGGGCAGGACCTGGAGAGGCCAAAACCCAAGGCCAAGTGCTCGCTGCACACAGCGTGAGTTGGAAGCAAGCTGAACAGCAGGATTTATTTACACTTTATACACAGCATATAAAATCTCTGAGCAGAAGAGGAGCCATATGGAAACAGTTTTGTGACAGGAATTTTAGTGCAATAAATCCATAAATTTGGCCCTATCGTTCTCTGGCATATTCAAGGGTACCATGTGTGTGCGCTTGTGTTGGGGAAGGCAGGGGGGGCTTGCCTTGAAAACTGATGAATATGTTAAGATACATGAGAAAGAAAAAACAAGGATCAAACCCAAAGGTAGGATTTCTGTTCTGCTTGTGAGAGTGTTTTGCTCAGAAACCTGAAGGGGAGGATGAATGAATCAGACTGCCATTAGGAGGAACGTAAGCCAAAAGCAGATAAAGAAAAGGCTTTACGTAGAATAAAACATGGTATGCAGGCCAAGTCTATATACAACTTGATGAACAATAAAATGTCAGAATTAAACCGCAATTAAGTTCCTAACCTATGTCATCATCGTCAGTGTGCAACGAACATCCAGGAGCCTACGGGGCCAAAATCTTGTTTGAAGCTCTGAATCAATGTGAACTTCACACCTCAAACACGTGGCATTTTAATCCTGTTAATAAGGGATTCCTAAAGCTGCTTTTGGCAAGCAGGGTGAAATAGGAATGAATACAGCAACCCGAGGCACTGTTCAAGAGTCTTTTAAACTGCTGTCAGTGTGTGTCACAAGGCAGGTAGTGCAGGACTTACCTTCACAGGATTTGGCATCCCTCTTCAGCTGGTAGCCTGGGTGGCACTGGCACTTGTAGTGGTCCTCACTGAGCTGAACGCACTCCTGCTTGCAGCCCCCCTTGTTAACACTGCAGGAATTGATGGCTGGAGCCAAGGAAGCATTGAAGGAATGCATGTCAACAACCCCAGAAACTTATTTCCTATTTTAAACACATAAATGACAGTAAAAATGCACAAACCTTGCTGAACAGCTTTCATAAATGCACCTGTCCCCACCCCGCTGAGTGATAACTCCCCCCTGATTTCCTGGTGCTTGTTTGACACAGTGTCCCACATCGGTGAAAGCCCGTGATTCCAGGGAGAGGCAGGTGAGATCTAAGAGCTGTGATGCTGACTGAAGTGCAGCCACCCTTTGATCTGACAGCAGCAAAGCACTCAGGAATCCAAGGAGGTAATGAGGAAAANGCGGCCCCACTGGCACTTGCCCGTTGTTTTGGGGTTTTTTCTTTTCCTGTCCCTTCTATCATTGATTAAAAAAAAAAGAAGAATAGTCTTTCAGGCTGATTTCCTCAGCCTCATGCATAGGAGGCTGCAAATGACAGGAGGCACAAGCTCTAAAGGAATGGACTTAGAAAGTAAACCACAAGGAACAAGAGGCTCTTTAGTACCATCTCTGAAGAAGCTGCTTCTTATACCTGGGCAAATTAATGCTCTTTTTTGTTCAACATATATCCCCAGCCTCTGGAGAAACATTTCTCCTCCTGCCAAGATACGTTAACACACACCCACACCTATTCGCATACCACATATAAAAAGAAATGGTCTGAACCTGTTATTGTGCTGTATGTATGTACGTGTGAGTGTGTGCGGGATTGCAGCTATATATATTTTAACAGCAGGGATGTATTAAATTCTCCACAAGTAACCAGGAAGACTATTTGGTCCTTCGTGGAAGGCACAAAACTCTGGACCCAATGAAGTCAGCAAAGAGCTTTGATGTCTGTTTTAAGAATCATAGAATCGTAGAATGATTAGAGTTAGAAGGGACCTTAAAGATCATCAAGTTCCAACCCCACTGCCACAGGCAGGGACACCTCCCACCACACCAGGTTGCTCCAAGCTCCATCCAGCCTGGCCTTGAACCCCTCCAGGGATGGGGCAGCCACAGCTTCTCTGGGAAACCTGTTCCAGTGCCTCACCACTCTCGCAGGAAAGAATTTCTTCCTAATATCTAATCTAAATCTCCCCTCTTCCAATTTAAAACCATTACCCCCCTCCTATCACTCCACTCTCTGACTAAGAGTCCCTTCTCTAGCTCTCCTGGAGCTCCCTTCAGATCATGGAAGGCTGCTCTAAGGTCTCCCCGGAGCCTTCTCTTCTCCAGGCTGAACAGCCCCAGCTCTCTCAGCCTATCCTCACAGGAGAGGTGCTCATTAATTCATTTTTATCTGTAACAGACGTTAAGAAAACAATAGCCACAAATGCTGCTGTAGGATGCACTTCACCCAGTGCTACTAATTAGCAAATACTTAGTTTGTGCAGCCAAGTATGTGTTAGAAAGACAAAAAGGAAAGCCCGTTGTTATACTATCATAGATGTATACACAGCAGCAGCCAGAGAACACCTTACTGACCCTTGGCCTGATCTCTGCCTGAACCTGAAAGCTTCCCACCCCGTCAACCTACTGAACTTGAAGGTGGCTCGATCTCTACATAAGACACAGCAGAGCCGATAAACTCAAAGCTTCCTGCTTGCTCCAAATTTATATCCAAAGACCTGTTTTTCAGCAAGAATATTCAAATAAGGAGAAAATATTTCAGAACAAGAAAAACACTTTAAAACAGTTCCAAGATGCAACGTACATCTCCATTTTTTAAAGTGCCACTTTCTCCCTCTTTTGCTGGGCATTGGCCAATTTGGATGCAAGGGGAGATAAGAAGCGACCTGTCGTACAGAGAATGTTGGAGGGTTTTGAAAGCATAAGGGTATGGGGCTGGACTTGCCCTGCTGTGGTTGTGCAGCCCAGCCTGGCCCGGGGCTGTGCTGGTGGCTGGAGAGCGAGGGATTATTCTGGAGCCACCACTGCTGCCAGGTTTCTCACGCCTGCTGCTGAGGCATCGCACAGGCTACGTGCGAGGAGGTGCCAGACTGAATGAGAAGAGCCGCCGGGGAAGGAACAGGATGAATTGCGCTGCCAGGCGCCGGCAATGCATCTTTGATCAGAGAAAGGGAGAGACTTGGCATGTTGCGAGTCTAATTCCACTTTTTGTAAAGGGGTTTGTGGCTGGATGTCTGGGCATGTGCACGGGGTCCCCCTTTCAAAGATTTGCTCTTGAAGTTTGGTAGAAAACCAGCCCTGGTGCTGGGTCCTGAGAGGCACAACTGGGGATAATGTCTCGCGAGGTCGAGGGAAGCAGCATCACAATAAGACGGATGGTAGTGGGAGGCATCACACAGGGAAGACAAGGATCTGTTGATGGCTGAAAAATATACAACTCTCAACATATTATTTTTTTATAAAAATGCTCATATACATATTAAAAAAAAAAAAAAAAGACTACGATGCCATCATTACATGTATACGTAGCAACCACAGGGTTAGAACATGCAGTCTCTTCAAATCCATGGTTTCCATCACCTGAAATCCAGTCTTATCAATAACAAGAAATAAAACTTCAGACATATTGTGCTTGTACTTCTGTAGAAGAACTTTGATTACAGATTTGTGGAGATATTTTCTTTATTACTTCCTCTATTAAGAGCCTTAGTGTGCAAAAGTCTCTATAAAACCCCACATCTCAACAGCTTTTCTACATAAGGCAGACATCAAAGGTAACAGCTGGCACCAGAGATGAATCGGGCTCTAAAGACTGCACTCTGCTTTCACTTCTAGAAGTTCAAACAAGAATAAATTCCAGCGAAGACAATGAATGTACATGATTTCAAACACACGGCCCAATACTACAATAAACAAGACCTCTGTCTGAGTTTTTGCTTTCCAGACAGCAGTTGGTTAAACTTTAATGAAGTTAAATTCATTATATTAACATAACCAAGGCATTAAAAACAATATAAAAAAATTGGCCATTGGTTATTGCAATTACCTAATTTGTAAATTCGCAAATGTTCAGTCTGGCACACATATCTGAAAATGAAGTCAATATTAAGCAAAATTGGTGGGACCAAAAAGCTAAGAAAGAAAAAGGAGCTTTGAAGAAGACAGGATCCTGGCAGGGCAGACAACATCAAAGGATTCAAGAAGAAAGTATTTTAGCTTCATTGAACAAGTCAACCCATCTTGGAGATTGTTTGCTTTAGAGTACAAGCAGAAATTTCTAATGAGAGGAGGAGGAATGATATACAAGAAATAGATTTCTTCAAACCACATATTTTGGGGCTCGTACTAGCTGTGGAGGGGTTGACCACTGATGGTGAGTCAGGATCCCAAACACACTGTGATGATGTGGTAGGAGAACCAGATTCACTGGAAAGAGTTTGTGACAGAAGTTCAATAACCTTCCACGCAATCACATCAGAAAGCAGCTTTTTGACTCTTCAGATATAGACTGAATATCTTGTAAGAAGACAGATCAGCTTCCTTATGTACCGGAGAATTCCAAGCCACCGAAGCTGAAAAATCTGCTTCCCCTCAAGTGATTTTGGCACTTTTGCTCCCAGAAACATAAGGTTGCCAAAAAGAAAAAGACAACATGGAAAGAACGAACATAACAGAGATCTGGGCTGGGTTCATCTGAAAAGCCTGTCTAAAGGGATGCTTGTTTCTTATTTCTGCAGCTGAGATAATCACCTTCCATAAACAGCTCATTTCCAGAGCCTAATCCCTTGTTATTCTTAGGATGCTGGAGAGATCCTTACAGCCTCTAAAGTAGCAATAGAAGATGTATTACTGCCAATGCAAGCCCTGTTTGAAACGCTAGATGTTCTGCTTAGTTGCACTGAGTGAAGAGATGTGCATTACTGGGTTTACTTCTTGGTCGGACGGTCCTCAAAACTGAATGTATAAACTGGTGCAGCAGAAGAGGCAAACTCTCCGTCCCCAATGGTCAGTGCCAAATCCCAACATAGGCACTCCCAGATCACTGGCTTATATGAAATTTTTCTCTCTGTCCTCATCAATTAGTAACTGTCTTGTTCTCCCAATGCACGAGAACTTATTAAATCCATTTATTTTGATGTCTTGTCTGAACAGTTGAAACAGAACTCAATATCCTCCTCTCAGTACTGTGTATATCCATTACCCTGATAACAGTTCTCTTGGAAACTTACTCCTCTTTCCCATCTCAGGATTTATTTCTTTTTCTCCTTGATAACTTCCGAGATACTGCAAACAGAACTGAACATTCTATTAAGTATTTTTAATAACTTCTCGTGAATACTTACTTTTGTGAAATGGAAACTCACTTTCTGATAATGTTCAAAGCTAGGACAACCCCAAACTGAGATTATTTGTGCCAAGAGAAAGTTTTACTATTCTATGTCCACAAAAGGTTTTACATATTACACAGGTAAATCCACTTAATCACAAAAATGTCTAATATTTGTGTTTATCATTCAGTTCTCTCGCTGTTTTCCCACCAAAGCTACTTTAGTCCTTTTTTTTTTTTTTNCCCCCTCCACCACAGTTGAAAATGAGACTATTCAGAGAGAGTAACTCAAACATCACATCTTTCACTTCTGGGTCTTCCCAGGTCAGAGGGAGATGAATTTCTCTCTTTTCTCTGAATTCACACAAAACCACTTGTGCTTCTAGTTAAATATGAAGCATTCTACTTTTCCATTATTTTTTTCTCACACACTAGTGTTTCCTTACTTATGCCTTCTCCAACTAAGGTAATCAAGAAAGGATTGAGACTTCACCGTATTTTTAATTACAGCTAGCTCTGAAAGTCCCCGTGTGTGGTAAAACCAACAAGGGTAATTTCTTTAAATAAAAAACATTATTCCTGCGGTTTGAGCACTGGTACATCTTGTGCTCTAGTTGCATCAGTAAATTTATTGCTGTGATAATACCAGAATTGACTGATGACATATTTGGCTGATGTTAAGCACAACCAAGGGACTTTGTGCAAGAACTCAGACAATGAACAAACTGAGAGTAAACTTATTCTGCAGGTGTTGTCTGACCACTCCTCACTGTTCTTCTCACACTATCAAAAATCAGGCTTAAAAATTTAAACAAATGGCATCCTTTTCTTCTTTACAAATTACAGACCATTTTAATCCTTTCCTCAGAACTGCACAACTTGACTTTTGGACTAATTTAAATGCAACACAAGGACAGTATATTTCATTTTATTATTTCATCATCTCACCCCTCAACCCCGTTAATGATATCCTCCTGCTTCTGCTCATGCCACCAACCTGGCAAAGCCTACAGGGATCCAGCCTGGACACCCTGTTGGAGATGCTCATCATAAGGTTAAACCCAAGCTTAGGGTGGCAACCACAAGCTTTTATTTTGTCTTCATCACTGAAGACACAAGCTGAGTTTGGGGACTGCTTGGTTGGAAGCACAGTTCTGCCAGGCACCCACAGGCAGGAGATTTCACTGTCCGATCTTTGTGCATCTTCAGCAAAAACAGGCAAAAAACTAAGAAAGAGGAAGAGTAATGGGGGCAGAAAAGTTCAGGACACAGCTGCAACATGCTGGGGGATGTGTTGCTAAGAAAAAGCATTCAGGATTGGGAATGAATTGGATATTAGGAGAAACTTTAACACAGAAAGGGTTATTAAGCATCGGAATGGGCTGCCCAGGGAACAGGCTGAGGCATAATCCCTGAAGGTATTTAAAAGATGGGTTGACATAGCGCTTAGTGACAAGGTTTAGTGATTTTTTTTAAATCAGAGTTAGGCTGATGGTTGAGCTAGATGATCTTAAATGTCCTTTCCAACCTAGACAATTCCATGATTCTGTGACCCCATATTTCTTTCTGCTCTGCTCCACTGTAGAACTGTACAGAGATTTCACTTCTTTGTATTTACTTCTTCTATTTTTTGATTGGCATCAAAGAAATTGTTGCAAAACAAAAGAAATTTTCACAGGATTGCATTACAGAAACAAGGGATGTCATCACTGCTTTGTTAAGTAAAAACAAAACAAAAAAGGAACAGATTTGGAAATACCTGAATTCTCGCAAGCTGCTTGAACTGGAAGGGACAACTCTATCCTTTGCTACCTAGTCAAAACTCAGAGTGGGGAAGTCTACGGGGCTTTGAGCTGATACAAAGACAGGTTTAGCAGAGAACAGCACATCTTGAAGCACAGGAAATGCTTGTTAACCTTTCTTTACCTATGCAAGTGCGCCCGTCAGAGTGGAGCCTGTATCCCGCCCGGCACTGGCAGTGGAAGGAGCCATGCGTGTTGACACAGCCTTGCTGGCAGCCACCATTCACCACCGCGCACTCGTCCACGTCTAGAGAAGAAGCAGGCAGACAACGAGAATTACAAGGCAGCCTCAGCAGAGACACATCCTGGTTCTACTGGAGAGCACGTAGCTCATACATAATGCAACCATTACACTCAAGACTGGGTTTTTGTTTACTTCGCTTCTGTGCTGTAAACAGAGCATAGGAAATTGAAATTTTATGGTGTTTTTCAAAGTTCCCGCAGGCACTGGCTCTGTAGTCTCTACTTCTGAAGCCTTTGCTAATTAGAGTGAGCTGCAACATGGCTGTTTCTGGGGGACCAAAAGAAAAATACAGGGAAAGAATTAGGGTAAGGTAACACATCTGCGCTTGTGGGTGACACCAGTCAAACATTTGGCTTTTGTTAAAATTTTCTATATGAAGATTCCCATTTGCATCAGGGCTTCAAATCTCATTAGCAAGTGCTCTTGAGGGTACAACTACGTACCACTAACATAAACAGAAAAAAGCCATGCAAGGACAGAGCCCATGCTCTCAATCAACAGCACATTTTCAACCACTGAATGTGTAGAGGGCTTAGAAATAACATTTTAAGAGGAATGATGGCTTGTGACTTCTGTCCCTTAGGCTTCCTTGTGCTCACCTAAACTTTTGCATATGACCTCCAAGAAAAATTATGTCATTTCCTGATGCCACTTTTTCCAAACTTAAGCAGGTATCTTTCCATATTTCACATATTAGGGGATTACATTCAGTCAAATGAGGAGAGAAATTAGCATTAAACCAGCTTGAGAATGCGGCTGTACCACTTCAGCTGAAAATGATGGGCAACAAAATCAAGACCAGTTTAAGTAAACAGGTGAAGGTTTAAAACAGAGCCACAAAACTGAATTTCTAGAACTGTCACATAAGCAGTTTTTGCACCTTTTCAGCAACACAGCTACTGTAAATAGCATTTGATTGGCATGTTGACAACATTACTTTAAAAATCAACACAGAAGTCATTGAAAGAACAGTCAGTTAGTCTGTTCCCTGATAAAATTTCATCTGGTAGATGTTTGCCTAGAATTTGTCTGTCCTATCCTTAACAGCCCTCTGGGATTCCAACTCCACCTCCCTCCACCTCACCCAGGGGCGATGCTGGTACTGAATTATCCTGACCACCAAAGACATCCTCCTCTTGCCAAAGCCAAACTTCCCTCCTGCAACGGGCATCTATAAAGAACCCCCATTTCAACATTAAAGGTTCCCATTGACTTAATTGCTCTCTAGATCAGATTCTCAAATCATCTAAGGGATGAGGAAAATGGGATTTAAAGAAATAAAAGCGTGGCTGCAACGAGGGCGTTTTTTAACCTCCATATTGCACTTAAAGAACATGGGGTCTGGCTTTCATATTTTTGCTGTTGATAGATCTGCTTTGCATTTAGCTTCCATGGTTTACGTTTTTTCAAATGCTTTTATGTTTATTCTGCTTTAGAAAATCTAATCAACATTAAATGAAAAAGGAAGTTTTAAAGATGGCTTGGAAATGCATAACATCCTGATACCAAGGAAATGTATTTATAAAGTTAAATTTTAATACTTCACATGTGAATTTCACTCATCTGGAATGAAGTCCTGGGGTTGACTAGTGTTTAAATTCAGGCCATTTGCTAATGTGCGCCACTTTTTAATCCTTCTGCTATATTTGCTGTTTTATTAGACTGTATACTATGTACATTTCCTACTGCCTGGAGACATCTGGAATACTGTCCTTTTTTAAACAGAAGTTTCGCTTTTTTAATGTAAACAGTAAACAGAAAATGTTATTCATCTTGTTGAATTCTACTCTGGTAAGAAACAGCCTGCTGAAAAATGCCAGGACAAAAATCAAAACCAGGAAACTATTTGTCTTCAGTATCTCAGAAATAAAATAAGCAAAAAGGCTCAGAAAAATATAACAAGGAAGCAGCTGAACTATATAGTACACCACCTTCTAGTATTTATACCTCAATAAACTCAAATACCGGGAGCTTCAGTATATTAATTTTATAGGCTACGATCAGCTGCAGAACTTCTCTAATATACCAAATAGATTTTATCAGCCTTACAGAGGAGAAAAAATAGTCCAGCTAATAAAAACAAGAACTTGGAGTTAGCTCTATGTATTATGCTCAATTTGAACATTTAAAGAAGGAACTTGGTTTAGTGGGCAGCTCTGCACCCAGCAGCTCCGGCACCCGTTGAGGCTCTTCTTTTAATGGCATTTCCCTTGTGGTGGCACATCCCGAAAGGCCATAAGGCAATTCTGTTGCTGAAAGGTAATGCAATGAAATGAAAAATGAAAGACCCTAAAATATTTGTATATAGGGGCTATAGACAACCCCACACCAAGACGTCCTGGGGCGAGCTGGGGAGAAAACAGAGGCAAGATAAACCAGCCTGCGACGAAGCCCCACCACCACCTTTCCCAGGAGCAGCACGCTTGATGACAGATGATCCCTTCCAGTCTCAAGGCTTTCTCTGCAAGACCAATATTTTAAGGATTATACGTTGAAAGATTCCTTCATGTACTACAGATACAATCAAGAAAAATGCAAGCAAGGCTCAGTCGCCTTGCAGAGTCTCCTACATCTCAAGGCCAGGAAACAGCTTTGCCCCCAGTTACAGAAGAAAAATGCCTTAATTATTTTGTCTGGGAAGCAGTCTGCAAAGTAGGCACTAACCTAAATGCTTGAAATGCACTTGAAGTTTTTAAAAGTCTAACCTATTTGGACTTTTATATTCAAATTACTATACTAGTAAAGGATATATATACCAGGAAAACAACAGCTTACGCTGTTATAGGTACAGAAGTAGGCATTTCTTTTTCTACATGGGAATAGCTACAGAAATGTAACATTATTCAAAAATCATGAAGTTATGAAAATATAAAAAATAGTCTAGAAATATAAACTCATTATACTGTAATTCTGGAATATTATAGGATTACAGAAGATGGTATCTGTTTAACAATACACTGTAATTAAATTTGGATTAGTTTCTATTGCAGATCAAGCTCAAACAGCTACGTACAACCTCTCTATAGTTACAATTCAGGATTGAATAACTCGAATTTCAAGCCATTTATGACTTGCTTATCGCAAGTCAGACCACAATGAAAGCAACTGCATGCCCACAAAACAGAGGGAGAGCAATCCGCTGGGATGAGAAGTGAGGAGAGAAAGAAGGGTGTGCTGGCCCAGGGCTATCTCGCACAGGGGATTATGCTGCTGGGTGAACAGAGCAGACCTGGGATGTGAATATCCTCCTTCACACCTACAGAAGATTTCATAGAATCATAGAATGGTTAGAGTCAGAAGGGACCTTAAAGATCATCAAGTTCCAACCCCCCTGCCATGGGCAGGGACACCTCCCACCACACCAGGTTGCTCCAAGCCCCATCCAGCCTGGCCTTGAACTCCCCCAGGGATGGGACAGTGTCCAGTGCCTCACCACCCTAACAGCAAAGAATTTCTTCCTAATATCTCATCTAAATCTCCCCTCTTCCAATTTAAAACCACTACCCCTTGTCCTCTCACTACACTTCCTGACAAAGAGTCCCTCTCCAGCTCTCTTGTAGCTCCCTTCAGATCCTGAAAAGCTGCAATAAGGTCTCCCTGGAGCCTTCTCTTCTCCAGATTCCTCGCTGAAGGCATCTCTGCTTTCCACGCTGTTTGTGTGCAGCACGTGCCCTACTACGTACCCTGGAACACACAGGGATCAGGTCCCCATTTATTCAATTTTCATCAGGAACAGCTTGGCAGGAGCAACCTTACGGTCAGTCATACAAGCCAAAAGTCAATCCAAGATGCAAAGTATTTTCAGCCACCACAATATGTACATTTCTTAGCTCTTCATGCTTCTTGAGGTCTGTGCATTTAGACTGAGCTCTGCACATCACAACGGCACACCGACCTTTTCTGCATCCCGAAAGAATGCACATCTCAAGTCCCAAACATGGGTAGAAGGAGTGTGGTGTTCAAACACACAACCCACTGCCAGCCCCCTGCCCTTTCCAAGGGCAGATCCTACTGATGAAGTTAGATTTTGAAGCACTCTATACCCCTGAACAGGGTCCCTGCTAATCTTCAACAAAGTTTGCCCCCGTGTCAGCCACAGCACAATTTTCATGGCCCAAAATCTGTTTAACCACAGAGCTGTGTGACTGCTTGCTTGGAATTCAGGATCATCCCATCAGTGGCTTTTCTCATATCGTAACCAAAGCGTTTAGGAACAGCTATGATCAATCTGTCTCTTAAATATAAACTGACAGCAGTGTTAAACACCGATAATTAGTGAACCTGCAATCACAATTTTATAAAGGAAAAAAAAAAAAAAAGCAAGATGTTGCCAGATCAATTCCCTACCAACAAACAGCTTAGCTTTTTAAACCCTTGAGAAATGTAAACATGCAAAACTAAGCCCTAAATGAAGACAAAACCAACAGTTCTGATGGCAGCAGGACTCAACGTTTTGCAGTATCCTCTCCATTTTTATAATCTTTCCCCATTTTCCTGGTTATATTGTGCAAGACAGAATTATGAGCAGGTGAGCTGCTTTTTAGCTCCCAGTTTTCAAGTTCTGCACTCACAAGACCCCAGCATCTCTTCCAGGTCAGGAGCAGGCTGCATCCACAGCTCCCACATCTCCAGAGAGGAGCTGGTGCTGCTGAAGGCACTTGTGCTTGCACCACAAACCAGGAACACTCTGAAACCTACGTGGAACAAACACCTGAAGGGTCAGGAGCCTCCAAAGGGATTCCGAAATGTTTGTCCCTGTTTTAACCACTGGACAGGCACTTCATGCAATCCAAAGTCCTCTCACATTTAAATACTTTTTCCCCCAAGGAACCCATCTAGCAATTTCTGCATTGATGAATCTCATGATTAGTGCATCTCCCACTCTCCTACAGACGTATAGAAACAAAGAATCATTTAGGTTGGAAAGGTAAGACCATCAAGACCAACCACCAACCTAACGGCCAAAACCACCACTAAACCATGTCCCTCAGCACCATGCCTACGCTCTAGAAGCACATACATGTATTTGGGCTCTGGTGCAGGACAAATGCCACTTCAGATCCCAAAGTGCTTCCAGAAATACTGTCAAGAGCACTATGAGAGGTCTGAGCAGGGTGCAGAGCAAGGTTTCCCTCTCAGCTACCTCCACGGAGCCAGTGGCATTTCTTCTGGGTGACAAACAACAGTCTTCTTCTCCCCAGACTGTAAAAACATGCACAGATTGATACCTGTTTGAAGCCAGCAGTTTCTGATAGACAAGCAGAGAAGTAATTTCCTCTTCACAGTACCCAGCCACTGCCGGAGAAAGAAACCAGAAGTGGACAGAAGGGACCTCATCATTCAAGGATTATTTTTGTAGGTTTGGCAAAACCACTTCACTTTAGCAAGGAAAGAACAATATAAAAAGGGGCAGAGACCAAACAGTCGTGAGCATCACCCACCCCACGAACACTGGAGACTTGATACAGGTGAAGAGATTTCTGTCCAGCCTGAGCCAATGTAAGAAACACATTCTGGGTACAGGAGTTTTGAAACTCCTGTAGTTCGAAAAACATTTGTCCAGTTTTTCCACAATGAAAGCAGTTTGACATTGAACAACCGTCTGCACACAGGGACCTAAAACCCCACAGTACCATTTGGAGATCTGGCCCCAATGACTTTCCCAGAAGTGTAACTACACCTTTTTTGCCAGATGTTTAAGAAACATGACATAAAATTGGAATGAATGACACACCCACACCACTCTTGTCCAGTCACCTCAATGGCCCCTGGTCACTGCAGAAAGGATGCAACCAGCAGCAGCAGGGGAACACAAATCCCTACTTGCATTTACTTAGAGGATGGTTTACACTGATGGTTTCCAAGTCCGATTCTAGTTAAAAATAATTACAGTAATTATTTATTAAAAACAAAAAATGAACAGAAAGAAGTATGAGCTACTTTTTGCAGCGTTATCTGAAAGTTCAGTAAAACCAAGGCTTTGTCTCTTCTTTTCCCAGAGAGCTCTGTGGGTCATTGAGGATTGCGAGAATTAGTCAGTAATGATGGCAACAGAGAAACAGGGAACGGAAGTCTGGATCTTATGTAAAAAACAAAACAAAACAAAACAAAATGAAAAAAACAACTCCAGCGAGAAACCCTAAGTAGCTATATTTAAAATTATCACAAGCAGATAAACTGTTCAATTCAAAACATTTCTTTGGGAATAAATTAACAAAAATCTGGCTTAGCGCTTCCATGCCCTGACTGACTCTCCCCGTCTCTTCAGCTGCAGATCATTTAGTACATCTGACATGAAAGCTCCCTTATTGTTTGCTATCTAACACGGTATTTAAAATCAACAAAGATGTATGACAGTGCTTTCCCTTCTGTTATTTGTAACGGCACTGTGATTAGTCTCTTTTATATGTTCCAAAGGATGTTTAAACCTCGCACAAGTTTTGAAGTGAAAATATCATATGGTCTTTCCCCACTAATCTACATGGCAGATTTTACACATTAATATAGAGTGTTTCTAAATTAAATAATTTATACACTTAAGGGAAGGCAGGGAAAGAGGCTTGGTTCCCAGCCATTCATAAGCCAATGTCAAAAGTCAGAAATTATTTTGATAAATGTGAAACATAAAATAAGAACCTCTGTTGTTAGAAGTTGATAATTTTATGACAGATTCAGCTCATGGCTTCTTTTAACTCCCATAGTCTCTCCAGGTCTTGAGTTTTAAAATGTTTTGTAATTTGACAACCAGCGTGAATCCACTCACAAACGTACTCACCGTGAACCATGACATAATTTGCTCTTGCAGCAGAAGTTTTTAAAATGATCTTCCACATTTTACTAACATTACAGTGGTTATCAGGGTTTGAAAGTTTCACTGAACGCGTTTTAAAACTCCTGCAGTCAGAAAAATATTTGTCCAATTTTTCCACAATGAAGGAAGTTTGACATTAACATTGACTCTGGGAAAAAAATACAAGTTTAAAGTCTAGTCAAAAAGAAAGCCTAAGATTCAACGCAAAAAAACCCCACAATTTCTGCTCATTTTAATAGAAAGCATATTTCTGTTTCATTGAACCAAGCTGAGCAGCAAAGAGTGAAAAGAGCAGTTTTTGATAGCTGTGAGATTTCAACCTGCAAAACCCCTGGTCTAAGTCTTTTTTTTTAATGCTTCACAAAAAAACATAAATACGCTACAAGCTCTTTTGAGTGGTCTACTAGAACCTGATGTTAAAATACCTTCGTGAAATAGCTTTCAGCGTAGATAAATGTGCTCCCGTGGAGCCAGAGGGGTCATTTTGAACTGTTAACGCTCTCAGGCTTTTATTTTTGCTCCTCAGCTATTTGTTTCTGCCCTTTCCTGGACCCTCCAATGGATTATATGAGCATCCATTGTCTGCTCCGGTTCAAAGTCAGCCAGGTTAGCTCCAATCACTACTGAAGCTTACTTAAATTTCAGCAAGTCACAGGTGTCTGAGGCAAGGCTTCTACAACAGAATTAATTAATGGAATAGCTTCAGCAAACCGGACTGAAAGGAGCGTGTCACATCCGATAAGAGATTGGTTAAAGGACATGGTTAAGAGATTCCTTACCCAATTTAGTCCCTGCACACTGACTCCACAATGAAAGAAGACCCTTGTTAGGGCAGTGAGTTTTCCACTATGTTTCTTCTTTGCCTGGGATTAAGGACAAAGCAGCTTTAACTGGCAACAATTTTGGCAGGGCTGCCCAATTAGCCATGCACAGAAACAGACTTTCCAAGTTATCTGATTATTGAAAAATCGATGGCATTAAAAAAACCCCCCCCCGCTTTTTGACCAGTACAAAAAAAAAAAAAAATATATATATATATATATTTACATCCAGGATTTGAAGGGAGCTGTATTTCCCAACAACTTTTTTCAAGGAGGGAAGAGGACAGACACATCTCGGAGGTCTGGCTGTTTAAAATACAATTTAAAATGTTTGGGGGAGAAGCACAGGAGGAAAGGCAAAAAGCTGCTTCCAGCACGTGTTCTTGGTGCCCTATAGCCCCAGGGGCCAGGCTCAGCACCAGTTTTGGATAGAAAGACATCTATAAGCACTGCACGGTACAATCCATCCAAGCACGTCTTAAAGACCTGGATTTAATTTCCTGATCTGTCACTGGCCTTATTAGAGAATAAATACATAAATGAATCGCTGTGAGATGTCATGCAATGCTGTTAGTGGGTGCTACACATGATTTGAAAGAACAACGTCGATTTGCCAAAGATCTTGGTAATTTGAATTTAGAGTCTAGTGGGAGGTGTCCCTGCCCATGGCAGGGGGGTTGGAACTTGATAATCTTTAAGACTCCTCCAACTCTAACAATTCTATGATTGTTGGGACAGGGGAGGAAAGAATCAGGGGAAAAGATGCTTTTTTTAGTTTCTTTATATTGCTTTCACACGAAGACTGCTACAATGCAACCACTGAAAGCGGTGACTTGCTCCTCACCGGTGACTGGATCCCACAATCACAGTTCATTTCTCAGCTGTCCCCCAAGAGCAGATCACCTGGACAGAGTATATGAAGACAAAAATGGGCAATATCTGTACTGCCAGTTTCTGCTTACTTTCAAGGGCTGGCATGTCAATCAATCTGAGATGTTTAACAGTGGTTTAGCTCAATAAACAGACAAGAGCCCCTCATCCACAACTCTATATGCAAACCATATGTTGCAGCTGAAAACTCTGAAGATTATAATTAGAACTGTCCGTTCAATTTAAACAAGGTCAAGAATGAAAACTATTTCAAATTCAATAAACAGGCCATTTGAAAGTGTAGACGCTGTGGAGGACAAGCTTAACAACTTAATTGACAGGTAAAGCTTCATTTCTAATCCTCATTTTGATATCGTCTGTAGCCTCAGGAGTCAAAACACATCACTGCTCAGTCCTCAAAATATGCAGAGAAAATGAAAATGTCAGTTGAATGAAAAAAAGGAGAAGCATCTGTTTGATAGCTGTGTAAGCCTGTGATATGTAAACTGCTTTGGAGTCAAGCAGCTCTAATTAGAGTTTCAAGGCATTCTTTATTAAATATACACACAGAGACACACATATATATGAGTTTTTAGCAATTATTGGGGCCATAAAATTTGCAAGAAAAATCAGGGTGCAGAATTCAAGTAAGGAACACAATAATTTCATGAACCAACCTCAGACAACACCGTGACATTTTCACAGAGCCGTGAAAAAATACTTTTCCCCATCTTTTCACGAACCAGATCTGTAAATTTTTCTCCACTTTTAGTCATTAAAACACAAAAGAGTGACCCGTTTCTGAATCTCAGGATAGTACACAGCATCTCAGCAAAGTAAGGCCAAAAAGGAAGACCGATAGAGTTACCAGCCTCCACACTAGGGTTGTATTAATAGATATTTTTGGCAACTGTACGCAGCTGATGACTCCAATTCACATCAATATGAAACCCACGCGGAAGGACATAGAAGACTCTCCATGGAAAACTGGTGCCAGGATAAGTGAACAACCACATGAAATAACAAGGGAATACAATCTGAAGAACGACAATCCAGACAAACGTTTAACTTACAGTCTTTAAAAATGTTTATATACTGAAGGAAACAGCCTCATTAATTTTAGTTTTTGGCAGAAAAGAAGTGAACGTACCAGCTGTAACCGTGGAATTTTGAAGAGGACATTTTGCCTGTGCACCACAGCAGTGTGGGCTGAAACACAATAATTAAAGTTTTATGGAATTCCCGCTTAGGAAAGAGGCTTTGAGATCACTAGCATCAGCAGCTTTGCCACAACGCTCCTGAGAGGTTTTCTGACGTGGGGCATAATAGCAGAAGGAAAATTTGTTACGGGGCTATGAATTTTTAAATAGAGTTCCTCAGCACAATTCAGTTAGGCCATGCTGGGAGAGGGGAGGGTGGCAAAGGAGGAAAGGATCTCTAGGAGGAGATGTACTTAATAAGTGACAGCATGATACAACCCAAGCTCCTTCCACAGATTCAAACCTGAGACTTTCTAAAGACGTTTACACGTTGGGCCATCAGCATCTTCTCTCGGCAGGCTGTGACAGTTTGAAAAAACAGTTACGGAATAAAAAGAGAGAAACGACTGATCTGATGAGAACATCTGGTTTTTGTTAGCAGCAATATTAATGGCCACTTGCTGAGCTCAGCGAGTGTCCTTACTACAGCAGGATGCATAGAAAAATGTCTTTTCCACACACAGTAGGTAAAATATGTAAAAGAAAATTATAATCATGCAAATACCTTCCTAATCCGATGTTTCCTGCTTTCAGTACATATACTCTGTTGGTCGGAAACATGAATGCTATTTGTGACAAATGTCCTACTTGGGTTGGTAAAAAGCTTTGAGACATCACATGGATAGACTTGTCTTGCAAAGTGACTGGAACAAGCCAATCTTGGGAATAATTGGTTTGGGTGGAGCAGTCACTAGTCAGAATTGTATTGTTCAAGATGTGAAACGTGCAACGCTGTCACTACACTTGCAGTGACAAGACTGTTTGGGACTAGGAGAACAGAGGAGGAAAACACGCCATCCAGCCAACAACCTCCATCTCTCTACCAGTCTCACCTAGATGAGATCACAGCACAATCCACTTCATTTCTGTGAAAAACTGGTTCACTGACATTGCTCTATAGCCTAAGTACACATGGTGTCTCCTCAAGAAGTCTCCACAAGCATTGATCCCCCACTGGAGCAACCAGCTCCAGGCCCATCTGCAACAGAAATCACCAGCAAGCAAGAGACCGCATGTTACACAGATTTTCTTGCTCTGCTTCCTGATGACATATATTAGTCATGACTCTGCAGAGACTCAGATGCCAGGAGAAGTGGCAGTAACACATCCCACATCTGTCCATTCCAACTTCCAGAGCAGGGTCCTAATGAATGATATCACCAAGAAGAGAAAATTCCTCTTTTTTTTTATTGCACCCCATCCGGCTTACTAAGATTTAAAATAACATCAAATTAATCACTTGATTGCTTCATTTTTATTAGCTGTTTTTGAGACACTGGACCTCTTTTGGGACAGGAACTGTTAAAAAGGTAGTCAGGTGGGTCTTTCAAAGACCTGGCATGCATCAATGGCAGGTTTATTTCAAGTTGGTCTTCTAATAAATCCTAGTTAAAGCTCTCAGGTATTCATGTAATTGAAGTCTGAGTAATCCAATATGATGTTGATCAAACTACTGATCTTTTGATAACGAACTGTAGCCCTCCCAGCAGCTGCTATCTGGCTGACAGTCATGTCTGGATGGCTTCCTTTGGGCCAATGCTTTGAACAGAGAAGCTCACAGATTTCTGTTTGGTTTAGATTTTATCACAAATTGTTTTAAAGCTTTTTTAAAGGGTAAATCAGACAGGCTTGTAAAATCCACGGGCGTTTTCAACAAAAAAAGGGGGGATTTCTATCAGTTGTCCCAGTGAAGACTGGTACTAAATGCTTCTAAAGAGGAATATAAACACCGCTCAGGAGTCATACTTCTTTCTATGCCTTTATCTGCTGTTAGCCCTTGTTTACACAGCCTGTAGGCAAAGCTATAGAAAAAGCAGTAGTTACCCTGCACAATACTCTCCACTGAAAGGACAACGTGCACATTTTAACTCTCCTACTTTCCATTTGAAGTATGAATTGAAAGTTTCTAAGCCTTGCCTCTCTACACAAGAGTAATTCAGTTGCAATTTGCATTTTTGATGTGCTCAAAAGGAACACCAAGATGACTCATGTGCTGTTTATAAGATGCTTACATTTGCTGGTAAATACCTCGCTACAAACAAGCTATAATTTAAGTATTCAGAAGTCTTGCTTCTGCATAAAATTACTACTAACTGTAATTTTGGAGACCAAGACCAGAGCTTCAATTTCAGGCTTGCAAAGCTCTTCCTACACAATGATTCTTACAAGTATGAGTGTATTTTCTTCTCTGACAACAGCAATCATTGTATCTCTGTAATTGCGGAAAAGATTACCTAGCTTTTAATTCACATTAGTCCGCTGCAACAATACTGTGCTTCTTTCCTTTCCTTTAAAATAAACTAATTATTGTCAATCAGCCCAGTGGAATGTTAACATTCTCCATAACCTGCCTTTCAGAAGTAGTCATAAATGCTAGAAACTAGCTAATATAAACTAATCAGAACCCTGGAAATATCTCAAAACATATTTGTACTGCAGTCTATCATTTTTGTCACATTATTTCTAAATACTATATTTTGTCTGGACAATAATAGTCTTTTCATATAGATGCATAGTGCTTTTCATCTTAACTATTCAAAGCCCTTCCATTAATTAAACCACATTAAATCCCTGACTGGTGCATCAAATACTATAATATTTCCAAACCTTAAATGTTTTCATTGTCAAAAGCTGATCAATAAAGCTTTAAGCATCGAGCAATTAGGACAAAGAAAACTTTTCAGGGCAGTTTATTTGCTCAAGCTCAACTTTCTGCACAAATACCCAATTACGAGAGCTGGAGACACACGCCGAGAAGGCACGAAGGGGATGGGATGACTGTCATTCTCCCCGCACTTGAGTCATCTGCTCCTTTCCAAAGATAATAGCAAACTACGGTTCCCACTTAGTATTTCCTTCCAGCTGGTACAGCCCATGTGAGGTTTTTCAGATCCTGGAGTAAGAGAAGGGAGCTGGAAGCCTCAGAGAAGCAGCCCATGTGCCGGGTCTATAATCAGCTGTGACGCACGGTGAGCTTTCAAGCGCCATATGGACCAGACCAGCAGATGCCGTCGAGACGGGACTCCTCATTTGTTGTTACCTGGGAGGCCTGTGACATTCCAAAACAATTTTTCCCTTTCAATCCGTGTCAGATCAGTGATCAATAATTCATCTGATAACTGAAATGCAGAAAGGGGGTGCAGGTTTTCTGCAGTTTATGAATAATACTGTGTTTTTTTAAGAAAAACTCTGCTTTGAAACACAGCAGAAGATGGGCTGCTGGAAACTCACGACATGCTGATATGCTGTGCTACACCCAAGCTTGTGTAATCCTTAAGTAACCTGAAAATTAAACTGCCAGTTTTATGGGGTTTTTTAATGCAAAAGGCTGTTATTAAAAGGCTGCAGTTTAATTAAGCATTCAGAGAGAGAAAAAAAAAATCTATACACCAAAAAAAGAGATTTTTCCTCCATGTAAAAAAAGGAGATTTAGCAAGATTATCTTGAAGTAATCACTCAATTCTTGAAATATAAGCACTCCCAGTCTATCCAGAGAGCCAAGGTTGCAGGTAGGACTCCTTCAGCTGTTGGTTTAGAAACTCAGATTAGGATATTGCTCTTGACACCAGCCTTTCCTACACAACTGGTCTGCATAAAACTTCTGCTTAAAAAAGTGACTGAGAACTGCCTGTGCCTGTCCTCAGCTCCAGTCAATAAAAACATGCATCCAGGATAAACGAGCTCACTCTTCGATGGCAATATTCACTTCGGAGGAAACTGTCACAACTGTTAGTTCATCTGCCCTGAGGGATATCAGATGTGAGAAATTCTGTGGTTTAGTTCACAGCCACCTTTGTTCAGTGTGTGAGAGAAGAATGGGGAGACTTTAGCAATAGTCAAGCACGAATCAGGAAAAATCTAAACAAATGCAATTAAAATTCAAAAATAAATCAACTGTCAGAGCATCAGATGTTCTTCCCAGCTAGGACTGCCATGTAAGTGCTCAAAAAACAGTTTAGAAGTGTCTTTTCTGGTTGGAGTGATGTGTCTCTCCTTCCCTGCCTGAAGAGAAAGAGGTCAGACCCAAAATGACTGTGATTTTGCTGAGTTTTAGTAAGATCAAAAAGGTTTGTTTGTCCCCAGCGTATCACTGAGGGGAATAGGCTTGGGAGGGCTCACAAAATGAGAGGGGACTGACCAAATCAACCCTTTTGTCAAACCCAAACCCACCTGTTGCATTTGCTACATGCTGATGGTCGCTGTGAGACCAAAACGAGCCCACCACCATTCAGCCCAGGTTCCCGCCTTGGGCTTCCCATTCATCGGGATTCAGGTAATTAATTTAGAAAGTCCAATAAGAATCAATGTTACCTTTACTATAAAGATGTTGTGATTTTTACTACTTCTTTTGAGCACACTTTTTGCTGTAGTACTACCAGGAAGAGACAAATGCAGAAAGATGATGCAATTTGCCCAGGAGAGCGCAACAGCTTCTCGCAGCTATCGATCCCCGCTGGCTCCAAATGCGGCACAACGGTGCATGAGAAAGGTCAGACAAACGACCCCCAGCCTTCATTTCTTCATTAAGACAAATGCTTAAAAAATGAGAATCAGGAATTTCCAAAAGAATTCTTCAGGAGTAGAAGTAAAATTAAATTGCCAATAAGGTTTGCAAACACAGCTATGAATGTCTTAGATTAATTTTTGCCTGGACCTTTCTCTGCAGCAATGTACAAACCCCACACAATTTCTCCTGCCTAAATTCAACAGTCTCCGGAAAACCACAGAAGTCTGACTGCTTAATGCTAAATAGTGTTTAAAATGCACAGCTGATCCTTACTCTTGGTTAATGTATTTCCCTTTATAAGAGCAGTAAGGGAACCTTTGCGTTTTATCAGCTGGGATCTGAAATCAAAAGTAGTAGTTATACTTTTTATCTGTGACTGAAGACACTGATTTGACAGGTAGAAGCAACCATAAATAAACAATATTTAAATGTAAAACCAGGTATTACTTCTTGTTAAATTAACTCCAAGTGATCAGACATCTACCAGTACTCTGGATGTACAGACAAATGGAGAAGAAAATGCTTACTTCTTTTGCCCTCTGACAGATTGCTTCACAGGTTTTTTTTTATATTTTGAAACTTAAATACCTGGGAGTTTTCTGACTTAGCTTTAAGAACCACTGCTTGTCAGAAAAGGACCTCCTGGGGGTGAACACAAGCCAGCAGTGTGCCCAGATGGCCAAGAAGGCCAACAGCATCTTGGCCTGTATCAGCAATATTGTGGCCAGCAGGACTTAGGCAGTGATCGTCCATCTACTTGGCACTGGTGAGGCCCCACCTCGAGTGCCATGTCCAGTTTTAGGCCTTTCATTACAAGAAAGGCATTGAGGTGCTGGAGCAGGTCCAGAGAAAGGCAGCAGAACCAGTGAGGGGTCTGGAGCACAAGAGTCTTGTGAAGAGCAACTGAGGAAGCTGGGGTCGTTCAGCCTGGAGAAAAGGAGGCTGAGGGGAGACCTTCTCACTCTCTACAGCTACCTGAAAGGAGGGTGTAGAGAGGCAGGGGTTGGTCTCTTCTCCCAAGTCACAGGCAATAGGACAAGACGAAATGGCCTCAAGTTGCACCAGGAGAGGTTCAGATTTTATATTAGGAGAAATTTTTACACTGAAAGGGTTATTAAGCATTGGAATGGGCTTCCCAGGGAAGTGGTTGGGTCACCATCCCTGGAGGTATTTAAAATATGGGTTGACATGGTCCTGAGGGACATGGGTTAGTGGATTTGGCTGTGTTAGATTAATGGTTGGACTTGATCTTAAAGGTCCCTTCCAAACTGGATAATTCTATGATTCTGTTATTCTAATCTTGTTGTCACTTACTGCACCTGTAAAACAGAGCTGGTATATTTTTCCTTTTCTAAAATACAATTTATTTTCCTTATTCTCCTTCTTTTGAAGTGTTCCTGAAAATAATGCTGTGTCACAGCACGCCGTAGTCTTATGACTCAAAGACAACTTTCTGAAATAAGACAATGCAAATGCATTCTGAGTCCCTCCAATAGACCAATTTCTTTGGTTCTATTAAAAAATAAATAAATAAGTGAAAAAGCTCCTTGGCATTTCCCTAGAGGTGCATGGTATTATGTTCTTCAGGGCTTTCTCATGGGCATGGCAAAAGCCTGGTGCATTGATTTGTTGAGGAAGGGAATCAGTGCAAATGCAGCATTAGCATGTTTGTTCTGTTTGACAAAACCAGAGGTTGACAAGAATAAGTTACGATTGACACTTCAAAACTTACAGACTAAATAAATGCTGAGGTCATTTGAATAAACACATATTTTTTTTCTCTTAGACAAATCCTTCAGTATTTCTTTACTCCAGCTGTTAACTCTTCTGTATCAACAGTGTTTGGAGAGTCCTCATCTGACCTGGGATCAGGCTACATCAGTGACACTGGTGACAATTACATTACTGGGGTAAACAGCAGTGGCCTTGGAAAGTCACACACCGGCTCAGAACACAGCTGCTCCCAAAGTCCCTCTGGCAAAGGGCAGGAAACCTGCCGGGGCTCCGAGGTGTGATCGAAACCCCCGGGGATGGGCTTGCACCGATTGCAGTATTACTCCAATCAGTAAAATAAAAGCTTCTTTTCATCAACAGCTAATCATAGGACTTCATTTGTCTCTAAATTCCTTCAGTTGCCTTGGTAGAGCACAATAATATAAATAAGAAATGACAGAAGGTTAACATAAGGTTGCGACCTTTTTTAATTTGACTTCTGGAGCTCATCCACGTGTGAAAACGCGCTTTTGTAGCTGTAGCCTCAGCATCTCTCACAGCTCTGGACTTGTGCCAATAACTGAGTTTAAAAATGGTATTTATGTTTGGAAAACACAATTTCTGCTGTCTGTGATGTTTCAGTAGAATCATTTTGCACTAGTATAAAATACAAAATGAGCGTATCCGTACGCCTCGCAGAGTATCACTTAAGGAGTCAGTGGTCCCTCTGCTTAACAAGGCAGGAGGTATTGCCCAAAGGTAAAGCTGATTTGTGCATGCACAGACACACACACACACAATTTCCTCTCCCTTATTCAGACCAAGACACAGCTTTCTGAGCAAATCCACCCACGGCCACTAACCAGACCGCCTCTGAAACGTTGAATGCTGGTACAGATGCATAGGGCACAGAATCAGGCTGACAGTCATATCCTAATAAATGTCAAATATTAATTTGTTGTATTAGTTGTGCAGTGATTTAAATCCAAATCCTTTCTCATCATTACTTTCCATCAGACACACGAAGAGTGAGAGGTAAGCATGAGCTTTCTGTCAAAATCTGTAAAGCCTACGCGACTATCTGCCAGAAAACATTTCCCTGTCAGATAAGAAAACTGAAGTTCTGTCCATGAACACAGAAGAATAAAATCTGCAGTACAACATCTAGATAATTAGTTTTGAAAGGCTAATCAGTTCACCCTGCTGGCTGGCATTTCTACACAGATGCACATGCTTTCACCTGACTATAACTTGCCTCTTTATCTAAGTATCCCTCAATGAAGTGAAGCAAAGACTTTACATACCCCATAACTCTGAACAATATATCCTGCCATGAGCAACTCAGAAAAGATCCTCACAGGCCTGGGAAGGAGTATGCAACCCATGGGGTGGGATGTCCCAGGCTATGTTCTATGGCTCTTCCCCACCTGGCTCTAACCAGCTGCAGAAAGTCCCCAGAAAGACAAGGTTTAGTAATGCTGATAGTAATAGCTCACTTTAAGATTATCTCACTTTTTATTATCTTACCTGTTGTCTTGTTCACAATCGTGGAGCCCTGTGTCTTGCAGACACCTTTGACGCCCCAGAAGATTGAGATGTTGAGCATCCCCAGCTCATTCTAGCTGTGAAATTAGGCCCTTGAGTCTTCTAACGTTGCTCACAATCCCCCCCAGCTATTATTGACCAAATCAGCAGTACCCTTCATTATGTTGTCAGATTAGTAAATTTTTATCCACTTTTCCTTTCTTAGCATTAAACAGCTAGAAATGGCTAAAATCATATTTAAAAAAAAACAACCAACAGTTATTTCCTGACAACATCTTTTCTTTTTGTCAGAAGGATGTCCTATTTTGTTTCTGAAAAACAAGATCAATCCCTGCACTAATAATGACTTACTGAATAAAATCCGTCCTGCTTCCATGGTGCTTTGTTAATGATGCACCTTATTTGTACCTTGGCTTATAAAAAAAACTGTACACCAATTGATCATTTCAGTCACCAGTGAAATAAAACCGACTATGAGACAGATAATGGGAGCAGAACAATAGTACACATCTATTTAACGCTGAAGTTTAGACTAATGGGTAACATAAAGCACAATGATGCTATAAAGAAAGAAAGAATTTAACTACCCAGAACAACTGAAAGCCTTATTCCTCCAAAAACGCTGGCAAACCTGAATGAGAAGCTATTTTGCTCTCATCTGCAAAATGACCCCTCTGAGCAACCCAGAGGCATCAATAAAACACCAATTCAGTGTCACATCCGGAAAGACCAACATTTTCCAGCAGCTCACGCAGTTTTGTTTGGAAGTTCACTTTTCTCCTCTGTTATAATCAACCACGAAGTTACTTATATTGTAACATCGGATGGCTAGAAGTTGGCTGAAGTTGACCTTCTTGCAAGTCAGCATAGCCATACGCCTGTCGTCATTGTCACCTCCACAAAAGTTCAGGTGCAATTAGTGTTACTGCTACGTTTGCTTTCTTCTGTTAGTCGAGCATTTCCAGCTTATTGTACATTTCCATTTTTGTCTGAAGTTTTCCAAAAGCAGCTCCAAAACAGCTAATAATAATGTTCTCCTGTAATTCCTGGTTAGATAGTATACAGTACAAGAATCAAACATCTTTGCCTCTGTTTGAGCTTTTAAAGACCATCAAAATACTAGAATTTACAATACATTTAAAGAGAAGAATCGTGCAGAAAGAACACTAATTTAATTGTTTTAAAGGAAACAGGACTCCTGCATGCTAAACAATTTAGTTTTTGGACAACTTTTACAAAGATCTAAAAGCAGTAAGTCATTATCAACATCCAGACCCATACATTGGTTCATGGCACATACCAATCAGTCCCCAAAAGAGGTAAGAGAGAGAGGCTGAGGTGAAGTAGCAGGAAGCTTTGAGTGTTTCTGGTTTGAGCTCTTAAAAGGCCAAAATGAAAACCCGGAGAACCACAATGAAAAACTTCAATCAAAAGACAATAACCACCTACAGCTTATTTGCACTGTCAACTTGGGTATCAAATGATAGGTTGCTGTGGAAAATAATTCTACCATCTTCTAGTGAAAAAAAGGAGCGCAGCAAAATAAATTATAAAGTAAGGATAAAGCATATGACTACAGCCAAAGAATCCACTGCTTTGCAGAAACCTTAAGAAAGGAGTTGAAGACAATGGTAAAATGAATTCCTGGAATAAGGGTATTTGTGAGATACTATGCAAGAGGAAAAGCCAGAAAAAATCGTTTCTTGTGAAAAGATGGTTATACAGTTCATTAAAACCTGCCTAGCACCTTTCATCCTGAAATAATCAAAACCCATCAGTGATATACTCACTGCTGCAATGAAATGCAATCGAGGGTGCAATTCAGGCACCCAGAAGCGAACATTCATTACCTCTATTGGAGGTGAGCTCCAGAAAGAACCGCTCTGGCCTACTATACAGTACACCTTGACTACTTTACACCTAATCTCCTCTATCGTTTGCATCTCTTGATGCAAAAAATGCAGTGACTGTAGGTCAGCAGATCAGATGGGCTTGTTTACATCCACTCTATGTTTACCAGTGCATCTTTAAGAAGTCATTATGTGTTCTGTCATGAGCTTATGTGATGTTTTGCTTCTGCACAAAGTCAAGCTTTTGACTAAGAACAAATTTTACCCCATAATGCACTAACTAGACTTATATTTCCCTTAGGAAGACGACAAATGGGTTTACGTAGCATGTGGTTTTAAATCCTTTTTTATTCAGTTAATCTCTAGCTGTGGAATTGTGATTGAAATGCAAAAATGTATGTGTATTTTCTGATAAGAACCATTTTGTTTTAGAGACAGATGAAGCGTTATCAAACATATACACTTTCTTCAGGTTTTTAAATTGATGATGGAAATTCCACAATCAGAACATGGCATAGCCAATCCAGGTTAAGTGATAACATATTTTCAAAAAAAGAAAACAAAACCCCAACCCTTTGAAGTGTTCTTACAGTTACATCTTCATAATCCAGACATGAGAAGATCTGCACCCTTGACAACTCTGAGTATATGCTCTTCAGCTGGCTCCAGATAAAAGCCAACATTTCCTTTTCCTTTCCAATGTCTTCTCTGATTTCTTAACAGCAGTGAAATACAGTATAAAACATTACCTCCACAGGATTTTCCATCTTCCTCCAATTTCTGGCCAGCTGGACATTTGCAGTGGTAGCTGCCGATGGTATTACAGCACTGAGCATGACAGCCACCGTTCTCAGTGGTGCACTCATTTATGTCTGTCAGGAGAAAGCATTAGGTGGTGAGTCAAGAGTGGGCAGTGACCACGTTATCTGGTCATTTGAGGATGATTTTGTACAATTCTGATGTGATAGAGTGAAAACATTACTGAGACATATTTCTAAGGACACTGAAGGTAAGAGCTGCAGCCGTGGCCCCCAGCTACATTGCTGTTTCCCCCCAACTCAACCAAGAGGTGCGATGCTGGGAATGCTCCTCGCCCTCTTCTGCTCAAGGTAAGGGGCACCATCCACCCAGCTCCAGCTGCAGGCTCTACCCAACTCTGTGCAGCAAGATCAGGATCTATCTTTGTACCGTCCTTTCCACAGCTCATTTGTGTATGCTTCCACCACTCATGGCTGAGATAAGAAACCTCTGAAAACCTCAGTTAAGGTCCTTCTTTCCTTTCAGATGTATCTGCACTAATATCTACATGTCTTATTTATTCACCCGATCAAGTTAGTGCTTGCCTGCATGGTTTTGAATAGGAAAAATTAGACAAAGATCTATACACTATAAATGAAGACCTTTAAAGAACCATGTAAATAAACAAATAAATAGACTAGCCAATGGTAGAGAAAAATCAATAGTGAAGGCATTTGCTTTTATATACCCTGCAAAAGAATTTCTGAAGAAATGTGATTGAAATCGTCAGGCCGGTAACGCTGCTCTGTTGAACAGCATCAGAGGCAACAGATGGTATGGAAGTATTTCCAAACTAGAAAATTTGTCAAACGGGACAGCAAATATAACAAAACCAGCAGGTATTTGCTGCATTGATTTCGTGTATTCGGGAACACATACTCGAGCAATGCTCCCTTGCTTGCTTTGCTCTCTCTGAAGTGCTAATGTCACACAGACACACGATTCATCAGTGCAGGGGCAAGCAGCAACGAACCCATATAAAAAAAAATCAAAACGGGTTGTCGGTGTCTTTATCTCAATTTTTTGACAAATGTCTAGTCCTGGCTTTCTGGCAGAGCTGGCCTCCTCCCTATGTTGGCAGGGGGAAAGCCAGGGCTAAGGGGACACACCACGTTGTCAAAGCCTGGCATGAGGATGCAGGTGACAGATCTCTGATCCTCAAGGCCTTTGGCACTGGGAGAGATCACACATTACACTCAGGCTAGAGAGCAAGAAAAGCAGGAGGAGGAAGATCAAGCAGCAGCAGCAGCAGCAAAGCATCGTCATGACTGCTAAAATCACTGGCAGTTACTTGATATTAGCAGCACTCTGCATCCCCAATGGGGAAATGAGGCTTTCTAAAAAACTTCTAATTAGACTCCAATCAAAAGAAACACAAAGTGTTGTAAAGACAAACTTTCATAGAAGAAAGACTAGAGCTTTTCAAGCCTTAGCTGCACAGTCTAAGGTTTACCATGGTTTGTTAGCTCTTTGATGAGCTTGAACTCAATGTTACTAGCTTATTTCTGATCCTGGCTAAAAACCAGAGGTTAAAAGAAATGTTTGGGGAGGTTTCAGACTATTAGAAAGCTAAAAGAAAAGTGTATCATGAAATGCTAACATTTACTGTAGTGCAGCTGAAGAGACACAAACTCACTAAACCCATCCCATTTCACTATGGGCCTAAATTCGGTGTAATGATTGACAAAATAAAATATTCTTAGTCCTCAGTGATACTGAAAAACACAGGCAAGCTATGTAATAAATAAATAAATAAATAAATGAAATGGGTTCTCTCAAAGCCACACAACAAAAGAAATCCTAACTTGAGTGAAGTCAAGGCACTTCTCTCCCAATTTCCTACGAACGCAATTTAGACAGAAACTTTTCTGCAGAAAAACACTCCTTCCTGCTCCAAAACGCAAAAAACAAAAAGTACCAAAATAAGACATTTGTCTGTTCACTCCTCTTCCGCAAGAGACGGGGAGAACATATGACAAGCGACAGATTTTAGACATACTCCTCAAAGCGCTGGAAGAAGGCACGCTAGCACCGAGCATCGTGCAGAAGATCGACAAAACAGGCATGTTCCAAATGATTTACTCCCTCTAAGTAGCAGACATCTTGATGGGCCTTGTGGTAATAAACAGTAATGAGCCACATAATAACCCTGCTCCACAGCTTCGACTTCTATTTATACTAACAGTATTGAAAACTAATAAAATCTCTTGCTCTTTTTCTTTTTTTCTTTAAAACAAAATAATGGGAAGAACTGCTTCAGTCTTCTACACTGTGTTAAACACCAACAATGCTACATGACCTCCTAGCATAAAATATTGGCCAAGTGATGGGGTCTACAACATGCAGCCCAATTTATTAACACCAGTGTCTGTATTTTGAACTGAAATATTGGAAGAAAACCTTTCCAGCTAAGGAGCTAATCATTATCCTCTTGATTTCACTAGGGTATAATACATTCGGAAGTGTATAGTGCAATTGCATACTAATGTATAGATTGCTTTTCTTTTTGATTGCGGCATGTTTCTATTAGCAATCAGAAAGCTTTTTCTTTCTCGTTCAGCAGAAAATGTTGTGGGTGCCCTATGAATTTTGCCCTCCCATTCCCCCGTAAAGTATTGGTGCTACATGACTGATAACCTCATCATCTTCTTCCAACCCTTCTTAACACTCTGTCCAGGATTTCCTTGTCTCTGCCCTAATACTCGTTTTCAGACTTTCACGGAATATTTTGATCCATGTCTTTTCTGCTGCTTCCACCACAAATCTACTGCTTTTTCTATTACGTGCAGAAAACTTGACTTTTCATTCATATGTCTTTTTAAAACAAATACTTAAAGTTAATCATCATAACACAGAAATTAAATTACAACTTATTTTAAGCTTTATGATAGAGCTGTACATCTATTAGAAAATACTCACATTTGAAGGAATATGCTCACTAGGTATCGAGCATCCTAATTTTAACCTCAGTGTTATGAAAATTTGCTCTCTAAGCATCTGCATCCTTCGCTGCACCATCTCCCGTACAAGAGCTTCCCCGTCGCCTGTACCCTGCCAAGCTGTTTTGCACAACCCAGTAATAAAGGTCAGATGTTGCCTCAGTCCAAGCAGCAGAAAAATAAATGATCTGAATGCGAAGTAATAAAGAATGTGTTTTACATTTTTAAAAAGCTCTTTACAAGCCGCAATCAGCTGTTGTTATATTCCTAAAACACAGAGCAGTCAGAATTTTAAAATCCGATTACAGCTTTGACCCTGTAAAAAAAGGGAAAAAAAAAACCCACAACAAAAACAATTCTGTCAAATGATAAATTTCTGTCTGCTTTCCATATTCAATGTCACTCAAGGTTGCAAATATATTTGCCTTTTGAATAGCAAGAAAAACAACAGAAAATTTCTGACAAGTAACAAGTCTGCCAAGTTAGGTCTGACGAAAGTTCAATGTTATCAAGACTATCAATCCATCTGTAATGACATGCTGTAGGCGCTTCAAAAAATAAAAAAGAAACACCCAACAAATGTGATATTTGCTACTGCAATGCTTCACGGTTTTTTTATATAGCCAACACTGCAACACTAAAACATTATCCGCGGGACTCACTATTTATGTGGTGGTGAATCCCACCACCTGAAGTCTCAAGGAAATAAAAATAAATGTAAAACTTTCATCTTTCATCTAGATTAACTTGATGTTAACTTCATATGTGATCTGTCTAC
>VXBW01006789.1:185421-227938 GCA_013400375.1 Thinocorus orbignyianus
AAAAAAAAAAAATCCCACCGCATATTTTCAATTTAGCAGTATTCAAAAATACGGACTGTAGACATGTGCCTCTGTCCCACACTCCCTGCACATGCAGTATTATAGAACTGCACTACATGAAAAGGTATTTTTTCTTACCTAAATACCTCAGAAAAAATTTTATATGTAGGGAAGCATGGTTTTTTTCCCCATAAAATGACCACCTTTTAAATTAGGTGGTCCATTTATTGGAAATTAAATATGCCTAAGACCTTTATGCTAACTGAAGAAGGCCTGATTCTGATTGCTTTTCTCCTGTATTCTTATTTATTGCTTCTCACTCCCTGGTTGAAGATATCACAGAGCAGAGCAAGTCAGAGACATCCCCAGCTCCAGGGAAAACAACCCTTCACCGAGTTTTTCTACAAGGCTAAGTGTTTTCAGATTTCTGACAGATAAATGAAAACTTTATATAAAAGCAGATACCAGATAAAGTGTTTTTTATCCATAATTCCAATTTTAAATCTAACAGAACTGAGTTGTACTACTAGTAGCTCTCAAATGTAGCAAGCAGATGAAGAAAAAGAATTTTAAAAAATTTTAAGAAAATCCGTTCTCTGCTGGAAAGCAGAACATTAGGACAGAAGTCTCCTCCACGCACCTCTGCTGAGCTACCAGTGAGAGCTGCAGCTCTGCAGGTTCTTAGCACAGAGCTGAATTTAGCATCTTTATGCACCAGAAGGGCTGGTTCCTGCCCTGATGGCAAGACCAGGGAAGCAGAAAGAATCTGCACCGGGCAGGAGAGAGGAGGACAGGCCATCGTACTGCAGCAGGAAAACAATAGAGGGAATCACCAGTTAATAATTCTGGCCATGATTCATATGTTCAGATCTATGGGACACACCAGCCAACCCATTGCCTACAGGTTAAAGCATTTTTAAGCATATTTTCCCTGTGTAATAAGGTTGTGCAACTGGTCTTAACGTAAAAATTAATTTTGAAGAGAATAAAGGGAATCTCGTTACTGCAGCCCACTATTTAAAACTTGTTTTCCAAGGTTTCTATATTTATCAGCTGCAAATGAGCAACAACTTTATTTATTTAATGCAACCACATGCAAACTTGCCGTTTCAGTGACCAGCCTTTGGGGCTAACCCATGCTCTGACCCGTAAGGCGCTGACTTCAGTGCATGTCAGAGCTCGCTGGACTTGTAATAAATCACTGAAGCGGAATAAAATCTGTAAAATCATTCACATTGTTATTGCAATACCACAGGAACAAAGCCCACCATCGCAGAGAGGGGAGGTTATTTCGATTAGTTTAAAAGTGTTAGGCTAACACACCGTGCTTCAATTAGGGGTCAACGTAACGAGAACATATTTATTTAGGAGGAAGAGCGCGTTTCACCAATAACACTTCTTCCAGTCGGGATTTTTCTCCTGAAGACTGTGATGAAGATGGTCTGACTTCCAGAATCTAAATGTTAAATATCTTTATCTAAGAGGTTTGATTACTCTAACAGGCACCGGCAGCTTATAGCGACTATATGAGCAACTTAGAGATACAAATTCCTCACTCAGAAAACACAACTCAAGTACTTTCAGGCACAAAACCCTCATAAAGGTTAGAATCAAAGCTTAAATATAGTTTATAACGTGCAACTTATATGCACCTCTATGTGTACCATGATATACCTGAGTGCCTAGTACAAGAACAAAGGAATATACATGCAACTGTATTACAACCTGTTTTTATAAGGAGCTGTTATAGGCAAGTATCTGCAAATCAAAATGCACAACTTTGATTGGAGATCTAAATTGATTCAATTTTCTGAAAAGTGCTAAAGATCCAGCGAATAGGTAGCTCCTTAACTTACTTATGGTTTTAGACACTGTTTTTTAAAAATTACGGCCCAGATGGTCTGCAACCTAAACCATATGTCTAAAACATCCTGAAACCTCAGAAAGTTGATTTGAGCTTTAAAGACCACTGACTGCTATGACGCAACATAGCTCACCCAAAGATACATATGCACCCACCTCATAGCAATGTTTTACGTGAATATAACGTTGTAAGAATACACTGCACAGGCTGGTGAGTAGTGTTCACACCCCAGAGACCGCATTTGTCTTTTTTCTTTGTTTCGTGCAAGAGCTTTGTAACGGCCGCCTTTGAACAGTAATTGTCTTTAAAACATAAATTACATCCATCACTTCCAGCGCTAACCATAAATTAGCGGCCTGAATAGAAAACAAAGCTGCTCATTCTGATAGTCGAGCGCAGTCCTACATGTGTATTGATTAAGCATTCTTAATGCTTTATTGGGTTTTCTTCCCCCACAAAGTCAATAACAGGATGAATATTTCTTCTTGTGCCATTATGAAGCACCGTAAATCTGAGCTGTTATTAACAAGAGTCTGATTAGTGGGGCAAACTCATCTGAGAGTTTGGCACAGACTCTTCGTGCATGAACTTTCATAAACACCCATCATCGTTACTGGCTGGAGCAGGACCTGTGCTTTTGTGACTTACCACCGACTCTATTTCCTTTTTTTACCTTTTTTTTTTCTTCTATTTTTTAAAAAGAAATTACTGCTGCACTCTTCCTCTTTATCCCCGTGTTGTGAATGTGTGCACAGTCCGTGGTCCCTGGGGCTGTGGGTCGCTGCCACAGTGTGCTTTCTTTTGTTACCGAGGCACTAAAAACAATTCCTTTTCATGAAACTTAGATGCAAAAGCAAAATCAAAGCCCTCTGTTAAACATACTTTGCTGGTATTAATTTTTCCCTGTTAAAATTGTCATCTGAAGGAAGAAACCAAACAGATTCAACCAATCTCTCACACTTACTCACAGTAAGAACAACTCCGTCTTGTGGTTTAACACCAGTTGACAATCACGCACCATGCAGCAGCTTGCTCACCCTCATCCCCCAGTGGGATGAGGGAGAAAACAGGGGGGAAAAAACCTCATGGATTGAGATAAAGAGAGTTTCTTTGCATAGCAAAGGAGAGTATAATTGTAGAATCATAGAATGGTTTGGGCTGGAAGGGACCATTCAGTTCCAACCCCACTGCCATGGGCAGGGACACCTCCCACCAGACCAGGTTGCTCCAAGCCCCATCCAGCCTGGCCTTCAACACCTCCAGGGATGGGGCAGCCACAGCTTCTCTGGGCAACCTGTTCCAGTGCCTCACCACCCTCACAGTCGAGAATTTCTTCCTAGTCTCATCTAAATCTCCCCTCTTTCAGTTTAAAACTGTTACCCCTTGTCCTGTGGCTCTGCTCCCTGATCAAGAGTCTCTCACCATCTCTCCTATAGGTCCCCTGCTTAGGTACTGGAAGGGACTCTAAGGGCTCCCTGGAGCCTTCTCTTCTCCACGCTGAACAAGCAGGAACAACTGCTTGCTAAAAGTGAAATGCAGGACCCAAATCATGTACGGTTTTCCTTTCTACACCAACTAAAGTAACTGAAATGGGGGGAGGGGGGCAGGTAGAATAAAAATAATAAAATCTATCACACTACAATGAAATCCCGTAATAGTACTTATCTTTAAAATAAATTTTCCCAGACAAGGTATGAATAATGCAACTGAACATCCCAGAACATCTGAATTAAGCAACAACAGACTAACGGATGCTAATTGGCAATGATTGGAGATGATTGTGGAGTACGGCTGGAACTATGATTACAAACAGAGCTTATGCATCCAGCCCAAACCTCAAATACCGTCACTGCAATTAAAGATATTTTATCAAATTAGACAAGTGTTTGCCTTTGCCTGCTACGATGGTTATGAGCAAAACATAAAAGAAAGCCCCGTTTGCAACTTTCCTTACATCAGAGCCCTGCCGAGACGGATTTCTTTCTGCTTTGCCTTTTTATGCCACAAAATGAAGCCTTTTTAGAAAGAATTCAGGATTCTGTAGTGACATCCTTAAAAGCCCTTGTTTTTCTCTAAAAGTACTTTCACCCTAAAAATGCATTCTCTTTGTGGTATATCTAACTTTCAGGACCAGCAAGTGCTATTTCTGTGCACACAAACAGAAGAGAAGACTTTGAACTTTGACAGTCCTAACATATTTTGCAGGCATGTAAACATTCTTTAAATATCATTATTAGCAAGGCTTCAGGACTCTCAGCAACTGCCTTTCTTTTAAGCTTTGAGGTGTTAAATCCCAAGCACGAATTGCAAACATAAACCAGGCATGAGGCTCCAGCCAAGCCAAGTTCTAGTGCCCAAAGGGGAGTTTCACACCTTGGATCCGAGCAGGCTACTGCCTTCTGCTCTCCTGGGTGACAACACGAGTGGAAGGTATCAGTCACTTGGACACAAACTAAGGCTGACTCTTTCTTTTTTGTTATTCCCAACAAGATGTGGAACTTCCCTCTCCTGCTCCTGTATCTCAAGAAAATTTACTCACAGAACTCCTGCCTTTGCTCTAGCTTGCCATCATCTCCTAAAAATCAGGTCATCAGAACTGAATTGGAAAAGGATATAGAAAAAAACAACCGAGGAATGCTAATTCATTTTGAAAAGCTTAGCACCTACAGTCATTAAGTATTACAAATCTCCATAAGAACTAGCTGTTTTCTTATTTAAAAAAAAAAAAAAAGTCAAAGCTCTGAAAAATTATGGAATTTCTCAGGTCAAAGTAGCTGGAGAGTGACAGCCAGTATATATGTGTAAATAACCTGAAGCTCCCCATGGGTTATCTGATGCCAACATCTAGAGGACCAAACACAAGCTCAGACACACACAGCACTGGCATCAAAAGAGCACAGCAAGGAAACGAAGGCAGCAGCTCGCACATTCTGCTCAATCTGTATTTTTAAGAGATTTAAGATGTCACCTCCTATGAAGAGCACTGCAATAGTCCAACGCATAAATAACAAAAGCAGAGATAAAGATAGAGCTGCACATTGTTGATGCCTTTCAGGCTCACCAGGATAAGAGGTGAATAAACAATTTCAAACAGAAATAAATATGCTTGCTCCAGGTAAAACCTGTAATGATGGGTCAGATTTACCAATTTGGTGGTGGCATACTTTAGTACCCATATGCAGTGTGGGATGTTTAAAAGCTCTGCATACTATTAATTGAAAATCTATGTATAGCAGCAATTTGAGTTTGCAACACCAGGAGCCTGAGCAGGGCAAGCTCCAGCCAGCAGGATGCAGGAACAGGGAGCTGGGCGCTACAGGAAGAGCTTATTTGGAAACTGGCTTCCAAACATTCACGTAAAGGAAACTCAAATTATGGTTTTAGCTTCTAGTTGCAGAAAAGATGACAAAGAAAAGTACTGTTATAAGTGTGGGATAAAGTATGTGTTTATTCTAGCTTTGTCTCTTACTCTGTCTTTATTTTGTACTTAGAAAAAGAACTGATCAACCTAAACAAGTCTATAGCTCCTTTGTCAAATAAATGTCTTGAATCCAGGAGTCTCCTCACTTCTACCGCAACGCTATGGAAAATGCACACTTAAAGCACTGATCCTGGTACTTCAGTTCCTATTGGGGCAGGTTCTCACCTGGTGCAAAACACTATTTGCTGTCACACCAGCAGCCCAACCAGAACCGTGGGTGCAAAAGGAACCCCCCAGCAGAAATCACATCAACCCCCACCACCCACCTGAAGTCCCCTTTACAGGACCAAGGCCCCAAATCCAGATGTGATGTTGCTGCTTTACATACAAACAGGCTGATTATTACAATAGCACGGTCTGAGCAAGGCAACTAATTAAGCAGCTTAAATTTCAGGGCACTCATTGTAATAAGCCAGTTCCTTACGAACTATTCTTTTTCATAATAAAATTAACCCCAGGACTGAGCATGTGAACAAATTAGTTCATTTTCCACATGAATAATGAAAACTTTTCCTTCCCCCATAACCGTTACAAACTGAAATAAATGTAAAAGATTTCTTAGCAGAGAAAGGATGACAAGTACCCAGCTTCTGGTTCAGAAGTGGAATTCATTATTGAGATTTAAATGGAAGCTCCTATTTTCTTCTCTTATTTTTCTTAGTAGTTGTCCTTGCCAGTCAATGTCAATCACCAATAGAAGAGAGTCTACTCATCATCAGACATAAACTGGGATTAGATCAAACAGTGATGAATGACACGCCTCCACTACTGACTTAAATGGGTTAAATATTTCTTTCTTCCTATATTCTCTCCCATCTTTTGTTTTCCTTTTCTAGAAGATCTTCCTAACAGCTATGTGGGTAGAATTACTCATTGTCCTAACAAAAATCCTGCGCTAACTGGAGTTGTAAAGCCATCTGACTTTCTACTAGAGAAAATAACCATTCTGGAATCATTCCCTGCACAACTGAAACACAGTCATACAACCAGGCCACTCATTTACAACAGAATCGTAGAGTCATAGAATTTTCTAGGTTGGAAGGGACCTTTGAGATCATCTAGTCCAACCATCAACCTAACTCTGATCAAAAAAAACAACAAACAACAATCCATCACTAAACCACACCACTAAGCACTGTGTCAACCCATCTTTTAAATACCTTCAGGGATAGTGCCTCAACCCCTTCCCTGAGCAGCCCATTCCAAGGCTTAATAACCCTTTCTGTGGAAATATTTTTCCTGATATCCAACCTGAACCTCCCCTGGTTGAGGGGAGGCCATTTGAGGCAACTTGAGGCCATTTTCTCCCAAGTCGCCTGTGACTTGGGAGATGAGGCTGTCCCCTGCACCGGCTACACTCTCCTTTCAGGGAGTAGTAGAAAGCAAGAAGGTTTCCCCTCAACCTCCTTTCCTCCAGGCTGAACAACCCCAGCTCCCTCAGCCTCTCCTCATGAGTTTTACTCTCCAACAGACATAAGTAAGAACTCATTACTTGGTTTACACAGACATATGCCATTACCACTTAGTTGCACTCAGTCAATGTGTCTTCCAGTAACTGATCTTGCGTGTCAAGGGCACACACTAAAAAAAAAAAATAAAAAAATTAAATCTTCATCAGTTTAATTTGTAAAGAAACCCAAGGGAAGTCATTATTCCCAGGGACATCATTGCCTAATTTGTCTTCCGAATCCTTCTAACTTATCTGACACCAATGGGTGCTTGTTTAACTATTGCTTATCATGACTGCAGGGCAGGTTTGCTAAGGAGCACAGCAATAACCTACACACACATGAAGAGAAGAATTGCTCAGTGCCAAGCACCTCGACAGAGGGAATCTCTGGGTGCTTCTGAATGGCAGCTCTTTCATTTAGTGCTAAATGGGAGCTAGGCATTTAGGAAAGGTCTGGATCCTTCTCACCAGAAATGGCAGCGAGGTGAGCATCCATTAAATAGAAGGGAATTCCCACTAAGGAATTCAAGCAGGACACTTACACTTGGATAAGGACTTATATCAAGCTTGAGAAAAAAAAAAGAAAAAAAAAAAAAAAAAAAAAAAAAAAAAAAAAAAACAAAAACAACCCAGAGAAGTACAAACCATTAACTCCCATACAGTTTTTACCAGTGACAAGCTCGAAGCAAAAGCTGGAAGAAATAAGATTTTTCTTTCTGCAGTTAAATTAACAATGAGTAGCAGAGAACAGCTGTGATTTTTCCAGGCCTTTCCTAGCAGAACAGCACAAAGGTCTCCTTTAAAACTAATAAATGGGGCTCAGCGTGATGGTGTAAGGCAGACACTCTGCAGAAAGAACAGTTTGGCAGAAAGTTCCCTCAGTCTGACACTGGCATTTGAACCCGGGACCTTCCTCACTCCTGCAACCACATGTGGGCACCACATGGAGCAGCCATTGTTAGCAGAGGTAGCAGGCTTAGTTTTACAGCCTGGGAGTTCTGGTTTATAAAAATAAGTGATTTCAAGGTTTTTAAAGCATCAAATGCCAAAGGTGATCACAGGCAGAAATTAGCCGGCTGAAATTGTTAATCCTGCACTGCCAAAACTGATTCATGCCAGAGCCAGAAAGAGCCAGTTTTATGTAACCCAAACTTTACACTCTGGTTCCTAATACAAACTAAATTTGCCTTTTAATACTATCTGGATGTCAGGCATCTGGTTTTAATAGAAAGCTATACCCGATTTTTTCAGGGGCTATAACCAAAAAGAAATTTGCATTTGTGTGTTCAGCAAGGCATCAGTGAGATGGCTTAAATGATTTAAAACTTTAAAGTTACGACGCCGGTTGGTCTTTTCAAACACGATCATTTTACACTTGAAAACATGCGTTCCTCTACCTCTCTCCCTGCAAACCGCAGACATTTTTCTCATGTTCCTCACTACTAACAAAGAGGATACCATTGTAAAATCTTTAATAACTCCACACTCCTATAAAACTTTTGGGTTTGGGATAACCAACTAAATTTTTTGAGCGGTGGTAAGGTCAAAGTATTAAATTTAATACTTATAAACAGAAAATGTATTAGAAATAAATGTAAAGTTCTTAAGATTTATTGTAGATGTTCAATAAATTAAAAACAGACATCAAAGGGCAAATGCTATTAGGGCCAGAAAAATCCAAACACGGCCATACAGGCTGTGCAGAAATAAATATGATCCCAGCCAGCACTTGTGTGCAGCACAAGACAAGTATATTCCACAGACACATACATTGTTTGGTGTCCGAGTCCTTTTTTCAGAAGACTGAGGAAATGCATTGATAAATATGTTTACCTTGATCTTCAGCTCACTCCTACAAGACCACTCGGAGCATCTAATTTAACCAAACCTCTTCAATCCAATTGCTGCTGGCTCTTCAGCTTGTGGAAACGCAGTTGTACAACGTACGTCAGAAGAATCCAAGGCCGAACAGCCGGGCCTGAACACAGCCCAGACTGGATTGAGCCCTATTTAAAATCAAGACCTTTCTTTTTATACACATATGTCCCTCCTAAGCGTGAGCATCAAAGCAGGAGAGTGGTGGGGCCGGGGCTGTAGGTCGATGCCAGTTCACATCTAAGGTTTCTACATTTGGAATTTCACCCTTCGGTTCCAATCAAAAAATAAATTCTTCACATTCAGCCCAGTCTAATTACTTTTTTGCATGGAAGAGACAGCCAAATTCATTCTGACGCACAAAAGGAAAGTGTGATATATGAGCAAAGTACATATAGTATAATGTTATGGATGGTTCTGAAAATCTAGCCAGAAACATACGTCGCTCCTAACATCGTAGCTGTTGCCAACAGTTACCACCTAATGCTGTCTGAGAGACTGCAGTGATTTCATGTTCAAAGGAAAAAGCAAAAGGCTCTGGTATCTCAGATACCACGCTGCTGTTACTGATGGCAACGGTGAATTTTTAACAACTGGAGAACATTCCTAGAGAAGGCAGCGATCACGTCATCGTGTGGGATGCATTCCCCCAGTCACTTAAAAAACAACACACTGCCCCAAAACCCTGAAAGTTGGCCATGAAGCTTTCTGAGGAAGAAACTGATGCTGTGAGGTCAGGGAGTTGATCTTGGACACTTATGAAATTTACTTTTTCTGTATAAATTGTATCACTTCTTTGGCCCATCTAGAAGCTTAAGAGGTTTAATTTTACTGAATACTTAACACTGTTCTCCAGGATACCCACTTTGTGAGCATTAACTGAGTAAAGAACTGATAACACGTGGATACTTCTGCATGATTTTTAACTACAGTAAACAGCGACCAACACATGAAACACTAGAACCTGGTGACTACATCACTAATGCAAAAAGAACACAGGTTCAAAGAATGGAGTGGAAGAAATAAATAGCTTAATTGGCAATTGTCTATATAGCATAAAGCTAAGCAAGATTATATGGGAGTTTTAGACAACTCAAAATTGCTTATGGACATTTTCTTAGCAACTGGCTTTTTTACCAAGTAGCTAACCCTTGTGCTAGCGTAGCCCACAGATAACCTTCTCACTGGATATTACAGGAGTTTTAGTGAAATATTTTGTGATGACAACTCCCAAAGTCTGGTGAGGAACACCCTGGCCCCAGCATTCACCTCTGCTGGACCCATGCTGGCTCCATACACTCCCCTGTAAAACAGATCTCACGCTTAACTCACAACGATCAAACCATCCTCAGAAAAAAAGTTCATCACAAAGTACAAAATACCTTTATGCATATGTTTTTTCCTTATTTCTTCCTTTTCCTCCACCTCAGCATCCAGGCAGTTCTGATGGAAGTTCGAAATGGCCACCTATACTTTTGTGGGGTTTTTCCCCCTCAAATGCTGAAGTATAATTGTAAGATGGGGGGAATAAAATTACAAATTCAACCAAGGTCATTAATGTACAAAATGCAAATTGTCTCCCATTTGTCAAAGACCCTGGGGAAGACTAGAGATAATTGAAATGATAGATGAACAGCGGAGACTAACTGCTAATGGTCTGTATATCAATGAATCAATGTCATATTTATGAAGGGCTTTGGGAAATTATTTTTAAATGCTTCATCTATAGTTGAAGTTTAGCCTACTTTTTCTTTTTAATGCTGAAAAATTAATGATAAAGTTCGGTTTATAGTTACACAACTGTAAACGTGCGGTAATTTAAACTAAATAGCAAGATATTGAAGAAATACTTCTGTTTGTGCCAGAAATTACCAAGTTTCTGAATTACCAGAGATTATGGTGTAACTAAGAGCAATATATATATCAGAAATAATAAAATATAGGATCAGCCCTTACCCTTAAAGCATTTAACTTCATCTATTTTCCCGTGAATCTAATTTCCTCCAGAATTTGAACAAACTGAAAAAACAGCGAGTTAACAGACCACCGATTCTTACACCTCCTTATTTTCCTTGTATTTTCAGTTACAAACTGAACTGTTCAGGGTAGAAACCATTCTCACAGAAAGGAAAACCAGAAATATTTCCTTTTCAAACAGAAAACTGAAGCAAATCTAGGAGGTAACTTTTGTAGAGCTGCACAGAAAATTGTATTTCTACTCCAATAAAGGAAATACTACAACCCAGTAAGTCACAACTAGGAGAAGACTGCAGACTGTAGGGGCTGTGGTACATTAGCAAGTGACAGTGAGGACAAGGCACAAATGAAACAGAAGTTCCAAGCATTAAGACACCATTTTGGTTGAATCTGTAAATTTAAATCTGCAAAATCAAATCACTTTGGGGAGGGAGATCAGTTTAGAGGTTTGTTGGTTTGGGAGTTCTGGTTGGTTTGTTTTTGTGGGTTTTTTGTTTATTTTTTGTTCTGGTTTTTTTTTGTGTGTTTTTTTTTTGTTTGTTTGTTTTTTTAGTTATTTTTTATTCTTGACTCCCTGATATTTTTCTGCCTTTCTCCCCTCTCAACAAGAAGGGCTAAGGGTGAAGGGAAACCAATAGAACACTTTCAGGCTTTTTCACTAAAAAACACTTTTTCAAGAAAAAAAAAATAGCATCACATCCCGTTTAAGTGGCAGACAGCAGCATGTTGAAATAGGGAGCATCACTACAAAATCACCTGAATTAAACCTCTTTTCATTCCCTCTATCATTGAACAGAAGCCCATAGTGGGACAGGGAGAAGGGGTGAGTTTTTATGAATGGTCCCTACGATTGAGAGAGATGTGCTTCACCTGGAAAAAAGCACCACGTTTACTTGTCTCGTGGGAAGAAAAACACAAACTAATCTGGAAATTACATCTGGATTTCCCCAGAATTTGAATAAGTTGGTTATATCTAAAACATACAACCAGTCTTCCTGTAATGGGATTTGGCACCTGAAGCAAGCAAGCGAATAAGGCTCTCAGGAAAACATCACTGTCTGAGAGGAAACTTTGCTGTTGTCTGTGAAACGCTAACACATATGCACTGCAGGTAAAAAGTTCACTATAAATTTTCTAGTCATCTCAACTTATAATCATAAAAAAGTATTAAAAAAGTCAAGAAGTCCCATCGAGCTGCTGAGAGAACAAGGAGGGACTCCCATGTGTTGGAGCCATTCCTCTCAATTATGAAACATCACTAAGGATGGTGGAGATCAGGGACAGAGTCCCTCAGGGTAACAGCAAACCTTGAAGAATGCAAGAGTGTCGGGGGGAAAAAAAAAAAAAACAACCCAAAACCTCTAAAAACAAACATGTAACATCTTGCCTTTGTTAAATGAACATCTATTTTTCTCCTTTTATCTATTATTACACATTTACAGAAGCGGTCCCTCTCCAAGGCCCTGGAGCTGCCCTTTCCTCTCACAGCCTCCCTCAACCTCCATGAATCCTTCCCCCAGAAAAGAGGCAAAGGGAACAGAGAAAAAAAAGTCTCCACCAGAGAGTAAAAGCTCCGATAAAGAAATAAAGTTGAACTTTAGTAAAATCTTTAACTTCCCAGTGAAGGTGGGTATCAAGTTGGCACTCTGAGCATCTCAGTTCCGCTGTTTTCCATCTGTTCTGAATTTCTACCTGAGGCTTCACAGAGACACTAAAGCTGCAAAAATCCCTGCCTTTTTCAAATTTTCAGGGGAAAATTAAGTCTCCATCAGTGTGGATTCTAGTGCCATGTAATCAGAAAAGTGCTATCAGTCAGTCATTTCACCTTGCAGGTGTACCACGTGGCTCAATTAATGACCCTTTGTGAAGCGCTGCCTCTCTGCTGTTGTTACAGCTTACATAGCAGCCAATTAATAAACCACCCAATTCCTCCGTTTGCCGAAGCACATTTGTTCTGCTAGGTTTTAATTTTTTAAATGAGTGAAATACAAGTAAGATAATTTACATGAGTTAACGATACAGTACAAGTTAACTGATCAGTTCTTCCGCATGAGGAGGTTATCTATTTGCAGGGAACAATTTAGACACAGCCTTTCAGGGACATAATTACTCGCAATACCAGAGTTTCAGTACACTCTCCCATTTCTATTTTTTGCTTTTTTATAGATGTCTCTCTTTCAGAGTCCTAAGTGAAAGCAGATTACCTGCCACTGATTACTCAACACAACCAGGAAGGTAGGGGAAGCATCTCTCTAGTGACAGGTTTTGATTTGTGGAGGAAACTCCCCTCTTAATTGAGTCATGTTTCTTCCCCTAACAAAGTCTTGCCAAAACCTTGGGATACATTTTCCTTCTTGTAAAGTAAGTTTTTCCTCACATCATATCCTCCACTTTCTTTCTCCTTATTTCATTAAGATTTTGAGTTATATATACAAACTGCCCATTTCAAATACTCATTATGGAAATACTGCAAACCCAGAAGATGTCACAGTCATTTCTTTTACAGCTTTTCTTTTTGTAGGCGACATTCATATTGCAGAATAATTTAGACAGTAATTTAATCACAGGGTTTAGAGGTCCAGCAAATGTTACATTTACATAATGTCAGTCTTTCAGCAGATAATTTGGTCCTTTGCATGTGTTAAAAGACGACATGGCTTGTTAAGATCATGTAAGTACGCTTAGCCCAACAGATGAATGGCTGGTTTGTTAATCTGCCATATATTTCTAATTTTCCTAAGGATGATTAGAAAATTCTATTTAGAGTAAATTCACGAGCACTTTCATTCCATCAGAGTGACAAATCAAAAAGATTATTACATCTCAGTGTCTAGAAATCTCCATAAAACGGTCATAAGTCCTTGCTACACAGTAAATAGGAAAACTTTCCTTATATAAATATTACATTAGTTAATATTTTGCTTATGTCTGCTTTGAGTGCGTGTGACTGAAGATATTAAAATGTGCCTTATAACATAATTTCTTATAATATTCTCTTAAGGAAGTATGAGTATTTCATAGTTTGGAAACATAATATTATTCTTTCTCCTGTCAGACACTGCTAAAGAGAATGAAATAGGATATAAGAAATATGAGTTAGTTTCCGTGTGGTATCGCACCTACCCTAGACTCTCAACAGATAAAATAAAAGGTGGTAAATCATTATTACTCAAAGAGAAATAGCATCTCTGTATAAGTGATTTTCAGAAAGTATTACAGTGTATTTAAATTCAGAAGAAGAATAATCTAGTCATGCAGCATCTCAGGAGCCTTAAGAGTGAACATCTACAGTTAATATTGTAGTTCTGCCTTTTTATTTTGAAGTTGCACATTCTGCCCTTGCTACATACATTAAATGAAAGCTAAGCTCCTTTTCAATCTAGACTTGTCCAAGGACCAGGATTTACAGCAGAGAACCTGTTGCATCATGTGGCCAGCCCATGCCACTGCAGGACATTCCCCTATTTTCCATTGCCTCACTTGTCTGGTTTTAAATGTGCTGTAGCTAACCACAGACAGAATCAATAAGCCAAAAATTATACCTGGAGCTGATAGCACACTTTGATCATTTACTTGTATCTTGGAGCAATTTCATCACCTTTTAAAATAGAAGCGTGTTTACCTAGAGGACAAATTCCTACGGTCTTCTGTCAATGAAACACGTAATAGAGATCCAGGGAGAGGCTCTGAGAGAAGCTAGAGAGCAGGGGAGCAGAACACCAGGAGAAAAGAGATACTTGATGTCTTTAATCCACTCTACTGGGAGTTGTTACCAGCCTTACTTCCACAGCGCAGAAAAACATTTGCTTTCTCTCCCGGCACAAGATTTTGAAAGGATCATATTTCATTTCTGAAACAATTTCATTTCTTCTCGTCATACACATAATAATAAATGGAAATATTGCTGCTTCCCCCATATTTGTGTGGTATCCTCTGCTTGCAGGATACTGGAGATACAGCTGAAGTCTTTGCTGCAGGCTGATAAGGGACCTCATTTGACTTGCAATGCAAGGGACAGCATAAGGGGAGAAGAAGGTGCAGCCGGTTTGTAATACAAATTTTGAGAACGTCTCTAAACAATTTCAAGTTGGTAGTTTGCAATTTGTATCTCTTATGAATCATTTTGACTTATTAAAAGCAACTGAACAGAGTTTTCCATTCATCATTTGATTTTAAAATTAAATCCAAACAGCAGTTCTGTTATGGCAAGTTAAGAATTCCAAGAAAATAAGGAAACCCGACCCCTTCAAGACATAAGACAATTGTGTATCATCTTAACAATGAAAGAAATGGAATTGATTAATTTGCATTAATACTTAGGGGATAAAGTTTAAAACCATCAGAATTAAATCATATATAGATTTAATTAGCACTATGGTTAAAAAACTTATTTGCTCTTGACATATAAGTACAGCAAGTTCCAAATTTAGAGTTAAGATGTAGCATCTAAGGGCGACTCAGAAGGCACTGACAAGTTTGTCATTCAAGTGGTAAGATTTGAGGCTCAAGACACTTCCTTTGCATATTCACAGAATCATAGAATGGTTAGAGTCGGAAGGGACCTTAAAGATCATCCAGTTCCAAACCCCCTGCCATGGGCAGGGACACCTCCCACCAGACCAGGTTGCTCCAAGCCCCATCCAGCCTGGCCTTCAACACCTCCAGGGATGGGGCATCCACAGCTTCTCTGGGCAACCTGTTCCAGTGCCTCACCACCCTCACAGCAAAGAATTTCTTCCTAATATCTAATCTATATCTCCCCTCCTCCAATTTGAAACCATTACCCCTTGTCCTCTCACTACACTTCCTGACCAAAAGTCCCTCTCCAGCTCTACTGGAGTTCCCTTCAGATCCTGGAAGGCTGCTCTAAAGTCTCCTCAGAGGCTCCTCTTCTCCAGGCTGAACAGCCCCAGCTCTCTCAGCCTGTCTTCATAGGAGAGTTGCTCCAGCCCTCTGACCATTCCCTGCCATAGTTCGCATTACGGCACCAAGACCAGATGACTCATCACCAAATTTGTTCCCTCATTCAGTTGCTAAGTCCTTAGACAGTTGAAGGAAAAAGCCTACCACTGAAAGGCTGGACTTCCTCGAGTCAGACGGTTCCACCGGTTGTCCCCTTTATCAAAGATATGACAGATTTTATGACTTGCAGGTTTGTACTAGGAATACATCGGAGAAAACATGGATGATGCCAAACTAGTCCAAAAGTCAATGTGGATATTTATGTAAAATGAGATCTGTAATGGCAAAATCCTTAAAGCTCCTTACATTACACAAATAATTAAATTCAAAAGGACTAAACATTTTCCTAATTAAACAGTGCAAACTGTCAAATGCTGATCTATTTTCATCTCAGACATGTTTCTGTCATTGTTCTTGCAGCCCCTGATGTTTACCTATAGAAAAAAATACCATCCGCTTGGACTTATATATTAAAAAAAACCCAAAACTGGCTTACAAAACCTCTAACTCTTGTAAAAAGAAGCAGTGAAAAAAATAGAGAAGTTAGTCCAAAATGTTCTCATTAGCACTTCTTTAGGCATGAAGGAATGAACATCACAGCTATTTGTTAAGGCTATTATAATCTTTCTGGACTTCTTGAGTTTCACAGCCATAGCTATAGATCCTTCACTGACAACTATCAATGAGCTGACTCAAAACAAAAGCCTAAACCAGGGTGAAAGCACACACACAATATGCTTATATATTGGAGAAGAAAAGAGAATCTCCAAAGGTCAGAGTAATGAAGTAGGGACACATGTAATGCTCCAATTCATGTCTTAACCCCAGTCATAAAAGAGTAAGATGTGAATCCTAGCAATCCTTTATTTATTCCCTACTGTATATCAACACTTCACAACAGAGCACGATAGAGAATATTCTACCACTCTTACTCTGCAAATGATCAACCTTTGGTGACAGGAGTGAGGAGCTCCTTTGGTTTCTGGTACCAAACTCTTACACAAGATTATTGAGAGCCGAGTCCAGCCCCTAACAGTGTCAAACCTGGGATGGGCAACAAGGATCCACCAGTACTAGGCACAAGGTGTGCAACCTGCCCTGCTTTCCCTGAGAACCCACAACTACAAATAACAAGCAGCTGGCACGGGAGTAAACCTTGCATAATCCTCTCTAACACAGCTAATCTTCCTCTTGCTGTAAGAATGAGTCATGCAGTGCAAAGTGAAGCTGTGCCTTTATGATATATAGGTTTTTCATACACCCAGGTTACACATTTAATTTGCTATTTACTGAAGCCTCCAAACTTGGCAGTAGAGGGAGACTGCACGATCGCCAAAATAATTGGACAGAATTAAGACTAGACAGTATAGTAATGACAAAAGCCTCAGGAGAGATCACACAGATGTTTCCCAGTGCTAAGCATAAACTATCTGCAACCCCAAGTAGTAGACAGTAAACTAATTGATACAAGCCCCCACTCAGTGCAGAAGGGGAATGCTTTAGTGACTGGATGTGGAAAGCACCTCACCTGCTTCCACTGTCCTGCACAAGGCACATAAGCCTCTGGGCTGGTGTCAGGGTAAAGTCTGGAAGACACAAGTCTCAAATGGGCAAGAAGACAAACAAGATCTGTGATTCAATTAGGCCACAACTTTATTAACCTATTTCTTCAGGGAACTACCGGCTCACACTGTGTCGACCAGGATTCATTTTTTAATCATTTCTGTCTGGTACAGACCTGCATCAATGTTTCCCTCCCTCCTTCTCTACTTAGCTGAATTCCTCTGAGTAATACCAAAGGGAATTAGGTGCAGGGTGTGTGCGTGTGTGTGCCTTTACTATTATCAACTCCATGCTGTACTTCACTCCTTTTTAAGGACAAACTTGGTCCCCCAGGGAAGAAGTACCTGCACAGGCAACATGCAGGTATTACATATTGGTTTGGTTCCTTCTCCTCAATCTCAACTGAGTATGGAGATAATTAACAGTTCCTTCTACAGAATTTCCCACTGGAAAGGTAGACATTAATACCCTAAAAATCACATAAACCACAATATACTCACAGGGCAATTATGCATTCACATTATTCCGTCTGCCTTCTGGCCTTGTCATCACCTGTAAGGCAGGTCTGATAAGCCCCCTTGTCAAATCCCAAATGAATCTTGCTTAAAAACAGAACAAACGGTTTACAGGGTTCTTCCTATGGGGAATCAGCCCATCTAGTTGTGTGTTGGCCAACCAAGATTTGTTTTACCTTCGAGGTTCACCAGTAAATGTCCAGGGAAGTTGCCTGTCCATTTGAAGACCCGGTGCACAGTAGAACCAAACGTTAGCTCTCATCATCATAATTTTTTTTTAGAAAGGTCACAGCCCAAGACACGTTCAGATGAAGACACGACAATCAACTTTTACGGCACTTGCAACTTTTGGGCCAAGTACTCTCCAGGCAGAGCTCCAAAGACTTCAGAGTTACACCAAGAAAGAATATGTTAATTGTCTGGCCAAGAACATAAAAAACACTCTTGTTATTGTTGTTGGAAACCAAATGACAAGCAATTCATTATTGCACTGTAATTCAGTGCAATTTATTGGTTGATTTGCTGTGAGGGATTTTAGCTACATACTAATACACATACTATAAAAGGAATGCAAATTCAGTAATGCAAGTCTAAATGAATGAGAAGTAACATTTTCTCACAGTTTGCAAGAAATTAACCTTTAACGTCTTTCCTATGCTTTGGGAACAGCACTTGGCCAAAAGCTCTTACAGTAATAAAGCAGTGACCCATAGCAAAGAATAAATGTCAGAGTGAAATGATAACAGCAAGCCTATTTGCCAGAAAGTGGTAATTTATAAGATTTTAATTTGAGATCATCATGGGGGGTCAGCCTTATCAAATAATTCAAAATGTAGGTCACAATTATAGCCCTTGAAGTGTGGTTCTGCTCTGAAATGTGACTGTAAAAATGGCATGTTTATTATTTCTAAATGATTTCTTTATCAGATATATTGAGTTTACAAGTAAAATAGTAATGGGACAGATTTGCTTTTTGCTTTTGCTTTCACCAATTTTTACATTTGTGTAGCCCACTGATTTCAGCAGTTATTTCTGATTTACATTAACCTAAAAGAAAAATCAGACCCCTCAGTTTCTCACTTTCCTGCTGAAAGTTCTGCAGAGCCAGATTATGTCCTTATTGTTCCTTGGGTCAAAAAAAGCTTTCAACAAATACACACATTTCTAAGCTAATTGAAATGTAAAAACACCCAATTCCCTCAATAGTAAGGAAAACAAAATGCAAGCCACGTCTCACTTCAGGCAAATTCCTTGGGTGGTGTCAGTGTGGCTTCATCCAAACCAATGGAGTTTGCTAATGTACAGCTTTCTCTACAGCACTGTCTCTTGGCTTTGTTAGCTCTTCAAGTGTAACAGCAGAAGGAGAAATGGCATTTAACAGGTTTTTTTAATCATCCCACCCAAATCACTAACTGTGAAACGCTAATACCTGCCCAGAGCACATCACTAGGAATGGCTGGAATCCAGCATATGTTTCACAGGGAACCATATAAAGAAGATGGTCCAGAAAGAAGGAAAGAACCATCAAACACATTTCTTATCTTTTCTCACAATATTTTTCACACCTGTGAACTCCCAGTTGTAGGTGGATCCTCAATAAAACGCAATGTAATTGCTTATTACTCCCAGCTCCTCAGCCTATTTTCAGAGATTCATTTGGGCCAGCTCTCAGCCGATTTACAGAGACAAAATTAATTCTAATGAAGCAACAGAATGAAACAAGAGAATGGTGAGCAAAGCCCATGAGCTAAAGACAAATGGTTTTGCTCCACCATGGCCTGTGCAGAGGTATGGAGACAGGGATGTTGCTCATGTGCAGGAGGGACCTTGCTTGTCAATAGTATAAACACTGAGTCGATTAAATATTGCTGCTGCTAGGAAGCAAGTCCCATCCATCCTCTCGTGGCTCGAGACCTTGCATTTTTCCTTCTTTTTCCTTAAAACTACAATGAAAGTTAGAACGGCTGATAAAGCCCTTACTCCTCTCTTTGCCAAAACAAACTGTAAACAGACAACAAACCCGTCAAGAACAACGAGCTGATTCCCATTTCCATTACACAGCTTCCAATCAATAAGAGCTTGAATGAATCAGACTTAAACAAAACGCAAGTGAGAAGATGTCATGAAACATCTCCATAGTCTCCATTCTAAATAGGGTCATATTCTAATTCTGTCACATCTCCAATTTCGTTTAATAATTTTATTCAATAATTGCATTTCCCCAGTAATTCTGTCTTTTGTCATTCTTCTTCTGTCACAACATTCGGTAAGCCAGCATATGCATTCATAAAACACAATATTGACATGCAAATAAATGAAGTCTCTATTGTTCTGTCCTAAAAATTGTCATGGACTAAAAACCCCAAAAAATTAAAACACAGATTTCATGGAATCACTGAACTGAACTATTCCAACAAATCTGCCATTACCTCAAAATACTTTCACGTTGATTTCATCTTCTCCAAGGAATATTCCCAAGAGAAGGAATAACCACGCAGTTGTATAGACTGGAGAGGTGGTCACATTGTCTGGGGCTGACAATTGAACCCAAGGGAACATAACATTAAATATAATACCTTTCATTATAAAACAAGGTGGGAGAAATGCAACAAATTATTCCTTACAGGCAATTTGTTGCTTAATGGCCTGAAGCAATACCAAGGGCTGTTAGAGCTGATAAGACAGTCCTTAACCATAGTAACAATCTATACACTGGGATTAATGCTATCATAAAGTTCAAGCAATGGTTTATAACTCCAAACATTGGCAGAAGCAACCAATTTTCTGTCTCTTGGAAAGCAGAATATCTTACATTAAGAAAATCATAATTCAAAAAGCGAAGAAGGGAGGAAGAACAACTGCCCTCCAAACGAATAGGTTTCACTTATTATAGTACATGTGTTTGAAAAATACATAATTATATATCAGGAACCAGAACATGAGGTAATACACTGAAAACACCTTTCTGCTCCTTTCACCCAGGTTGTGTCAGTGTTCAGACAGCATTTTAAGGCTGATGCACATGGCTTAGCAAACACAGAAAAATAACCCTGCTTTTAGGAGGCAAATGCCTGGCAGGATATGCTTGGTCACAAATGCACAAGAAACGACTGGAGACCTTCCAAAAGCAGCTGATACTTTGCCTAACAATCTACCAACAAGAATACTATGAAAAATACATCCTCTTTAGTGGTACCTATGTCTTCAAAGCTTCAGTGGACAGTCCAAATCTCTTGAAAGACAAAGTAGGAAAACCTGAAGGTTGACAGTGAGAGTCAAAATAAGCCAAACTCAGTCCTAATAAATGCTGTGTACTATTCAAAGCTTTTAAGAAACTCCATTGGGGTGCCAAATCCCAAAGTAGCAAGCTATCTCATTAAATTTTTAACATTAAACTTCTGGTCCAGACTGGAAAAAAAACTCAGTCATCATTTATCTCTTCAAGTCATCTACCACACTTGAGTTTCCAGATGGGTCTAGAGAAGATGCAAGATCAGGTGCAGCAAGGGCTGGATTCCTATCAGAACAGCTTGCTTTTTCTTAGCAAGGATCAAAACCAGGTTAATTAATATTAGAACAATCTTTCAAGTTCTCCCATGCAGTAAGAACTTTGAAATGAAAGCATAATACGCTTCAATTAGCACATCTGAATATATTGTATCTTTGCTTGCGCTGGAGAACAAGTGAGACAGATTTGGCAGCTGCTGCACCGTTTGATTTTCTCCCTACTGCCTTCTTGGACAGGGCTGGAGCTGGTGTCTGTCCATGACCAGGGCTTCTATGCATTGCTAGAATATGAGGGGGAAAAAATATACCCAACCCAAACTCCCCCAAGCATACACAGTGGGGTTTTTTCCTCTTTGCTACTGTAAGTTAAAAAAAAAAAAAAANACGAAACCAACCCCACATTTTAACTTGGAAGCTTTCAGAATACATACCTTTTGGCATTTCAACACCTTGTGTATCATCTTGCTACTTTCTTCTTATTAAGTGGCTACATCACTCTTGCAAACTAGTAAGGGGTGTGGAAGTATTTATTATCGGATATATTTCCCATACAGATCATCAAAGGATGGTGAAAATTGTCTGCGTGCAGAGAGGGTGAAAGAGAAATGTAATTACTCCTGCTTGATCTGTTTACTTCAGAAGTTGGACACAAGTCATTGCCATGACATTTTCATTTTCCTGGATACACGACCAGATTCTAATCTCATTTGCGCTGGTGTAACTGCAGGATGATCAGTGAGCTTTCCTCCCACTTACTTTTTGGTAAGTAACAGCAGGAGTCAGGCCCATAACCCTTGATCGTTAATTCTGGTTCACCTCTTGCATGTAACAGTAGCTGTCAAAAAGATTTTGGAAAACTGTCAATCTCCGGTAAGAGATAAAATCTTGATTAATAAAAATAATTTAAAGCTGAATTTGTTCTATTGGAAAGAGAGGTCATTGGCACTACAGTGTCAAGAAGCCAATATTTTTCAAACACGTGGTATTCTTAGGGGAAATCAAAGCAAAGTCTGTACAGAGACTCCTGCCAAGTGAGCTAACAACTCCATTTAACAAAACAAAATCATCCTGATGCTTAGAAGAACTCTTTCCTTAACAAACAAAAATCAAAGCAAAATGCAGACCAAAGTAAAATTACTACTATGATCAAATCAGAAGCTAAAGACCAAACCGTGCGTGTTGAGGGGAGGGGAGCATGCGTGGGAGTTTTGCTTTTAGCAAGCAAAAAGACTAATGGAAACGATCAACGTTCAGTTCATCATGAAAATTCAGTTATCTGAGCTTCTGTTCAGCTGTTCTGTGATTTACCAAGAAGTTGCTTAACAGATTTGAGTCTGCAGCTCAGCTCAAAACGCAAAAGTCAAGAGAAAGACTCCGTAGGAGTTGAGATGATCTAACTCAGCCTGACTGTCCCTTTATTTGAATCCTTCTTCTATCTGTGCACTTTCTCCAACACCAGTTGGTAACACTATCACGGAGAGCTCATCTGGAAACAGCAAAAGATTCCATGCAAGGGTTGCAATCAACAGGTTACTCCACCTGTACATGCAGAACTGCAGAACATCCCTGGGCTCGGCAACTCCCACTTACGACACCTTTCAAAAACAAAACAGATCCACTGAGGGCATTCCCGTACAGGGCTAAGTATGCTTTTGGGGATGCTAAATGTCATTTCCACAGAATGGTAGGGTCTGGAAGGCGTCTTCAGAGATTTTCTAGTCCAATCCCCTGCCAAAGCAGGGTGACCAGGAGCAGGCTGGACAGGAACACACTTAGCTGGGTTTTACACATCTTCAGAGAAGGAATGTCCACACCATCTCTGGGTACCCTCAAAGTAAAGAATTTCTTACTCATGTTGTGCTGGAATTTCTCATGTTCCAGCTTGTGCCTGCTGCCCCTTGTCTTGTCACCAGGCACCACTGAGAGGAGTCTGGCCCCACTCTCTTGGCACGCACCCTTTAGACACTGATAAGCACTGATTATATCCCCTCTCAGTCTTTCTCTTCTCCAGACTAAACAGACCCAGGTCCCTCAGCCTCCATCTCTGACTAGTCATGCTAAGATGGAAGAGCTGCTCCAGCACTCTGAATTCCTGGGTTGAAATCTAAAATGCCTTTGCATCAGTTTTCCTTATTCAAGTTACTAGAGGCTACGCCTAAGAAGGAAGAAAAAAAAAAAAAAAAAAAAAAGAAAAAGTCAAGATTCATTCTGTGATTCTATGAAGATGTGCTTCTATGGATATGAGTATGTGTATATGTTGCAGATAACTAACTAGCTACATGACAATGTGCATTGGAGATGAAACCAAAGCAAATGCCAGCATGATATATTGTGTCAGTAACATCAAAGGAGAAGGGGAGGGGAAGCGAGTGTGAAAATCAAACAGAGTGCTTGGGAAAGAAAGCTAATTTTGAGTTTGATGTGCACGAGTGACACTCATTAAAAATTGAGAGTGCATGTGAGAGGATGCCACCTGGGATTATGCAACTGCTAATTAACATTTAACACCATTTTCTAACCTTATAAAATATTCTTAGCCTGTGAAGGCTTCTTCATAACAAGCACAATGAAAAAAAAAATTAAAAAAAAAATACACCCAGCACCTAGCAACAGCAAATCGAGTGGGAAAACTTTATGAACTTTTTAAAGCAATACAGGAGACACAAAGGGCTTGTTTAAAGGGACATTGCCAAGGCAAGTGCCATGTATCAGTAGGTGAATATCTGAGATGGGCCTCTGATCTCTCCCGGTTGTGGGCACACAGCTAAGCCCAGCAAAGGGACCTGGTCCTCTGGTGCAAACTGATGCAGGTCCTGCCAGGCTCCCACCATCCTGCTGCTGTCACAGCGGCACCGATACTCCGGCCCACAGGATTCCCTCAATTTTCACAGACTTACAGAATCATTCAGAGTGGAAAAGACTTTTAAGATCAAGTCCAATCATAAACCTAACACTGCCAAGTCCACTGTTAAACCACATCCCTAAGCACCATGTCTATATATCTTTTAAATACCTCCAGGAAATATTAATATTAAATTGCTATAAAATCCAGCCCAAAATATTAAATATTTTCCAGCAAGGCACCTGATTTCACCCTGAATTACACCTTCATACTTATTATAAGCCACAAATGAGAGTATTATGTGAGGTCTCCCACCTTTGAGATTTAGCATGAGCTGCAATAGCTGCTAATTTCCCCCCAAAACCTGTCTCCTGGATACACACCACTATCTAACAGCCAAGTCCTGGCTTCTGGTCCTTTTGGTAACAGTGGTCAGAGGAAAGATCGACTCCAAGGCATCCAGCAACATTTTTGCTGTAAATACATATGGCTTAGGGGTTTCAAAATAGTAATTTTGAGATGCTGGGTAAAAAGTACTGGAGAAAGGAGGAGAATAACTGAAAAGAACACGAAAAAAGCAAGGGAGAAAGGGGACAGAAAGCAGTTAAGCTGACAATAAGACCTGAGCCTGGTGGAAGGGATCATCACAGTGAGATGAAAGGGACACATCTGCTGATTCAGCAGAAAGTTTAAGGAGCCTGGGAACTTGCACTTCAGAGCATTTTGGGGAAAAAAAATTAAGCCCAAAGCAACAAAGTTCATAGATTACATTTGGTTTTGGCTCTTTATGCTGTGTAGTTTACATTGTGCATTTCATAGTTTCAACAAAGAAAGGAGACCAGACGGACAAACCCAAACAGAGCTTGCTTTTACAGGGCCCAACACACAGGCATCCCAGCACATCTCCCCAGGGTAAGGACAAGATGGTTCTTCGCAGTTACCAGACATTTGTATAAACCCAGGAGCCTTCCAGACTTTTATGTGCCTCCGAGTGAAAGTGTTTTTGTAGAAGATAAACATCTAATGCTGTAAACGTACACTGTAACTTTATGAGAGAAGATGGCCCTGTGATATCTTATATATGGCCCTAACAGCAGAATACTGACATATTTAAATAGATTTTAATTAATACGTTGGTATTCATAAAGCATGCCCAGGAGGGTTCTTATGTCTTTCCTCACATGCTTCCAGATGAACCTGCTAATTGAATGGTTAAACGCTTTCCACTGAGGCAAGACAGAGATTCTCCCCCTCTTTTCACTGGGAAAAGAGGATGGGATTAACTCTTACAAACAGGTCTTCACCACAATCAAAATCTTTTAAAACAGAGCAACACTGCCAGCACTTTAAGATGTCTTGCACTTTACCCATATTCCTTAAATTTCATAGAATCTAATAGCTATTGACGTAATGTAATTTATCCATACCCAAAAGACGTGGCGTGTTGCCTTGCAGTTCTGTTACAATCAATGGCTATTTCTATCCTGGGTGATGGATAACAAGAACAACATGCATTCAGCAAAGACTGAGCATACAGAAAACGATAAAGGATGCTTCTTCTAAAGGAGAAGCATAAAAGGGAAGAAAAGGGGGTCAGTAAATAAGCAGCAGTGATGTTCCAGCTACAACAGAAGCCAACATTAAAGAGCAAGAGAACAGAATTGTGGGGCAAGTAACATTAGACACTGGCTCGGCACATAAGGTACTGAAAGAACGCAGGAAACTGGAAGAAAATGATTGTTTAAATTAAAGTAGATTTGTTTATTCTTGCAGAATTCGAAGCAGTGCATTTCCAGATGTTCTGCTTGGGACTGTCCACGCCTCCACCTGCAGCTCATGCCCTTTTGCTTTGACGGAGCAGCATCAGGAGCAGGGACAGCTCTGGAGTCACTAGAGCTGGACACAGAGTACAATATAATTGCACATCCAAAATGAAAGGTTATAACCTGTATAAACCAACGCAGCAGATATATTCTCTAAATAGAAGATGAAAGCGATGTCAACAACCAAAAGAAGAACGAAGGATGCCTAGGACATGTATTCTCTCTGTAAATAAGAACATTTTGCTTTTATGGGTCCAATTCAAAAAAATCCCCCACTGTATTACAGTAAATCAGTTCCTGGACTAAATGAGTGCACTCAGCCAGAGCCAGGGCAGGGCTGTGCTTCATGACCAGCATCCTTATGAATTGCTGAGCGTGCCTGCACTCCAAGTTGGATTTACAGATCCAGATATTATGCTGGCCTTCCTCCTTACGAATTGCAAAATCTGTGCTGAGAAATTGTAGAGAATGAAGTTTAAAGAAAAAAAAAAAAAGAAATCTCTTATTACAACTATTTTTTTCTACCATGACACATCATTGTTTCAAAAACTTAAAAAGTGGTTTCTGTCTAAAATTTAAAAATATATTTTCACATAAAGAGATACTTATTTTTCAGAAAACCCAGAGAGATAATGCTTGCTGATTGCTGCGAACTGTCATTTTCATAGGGGAAGAAAAAAAAAAAAAAGATCAAACACTGACTTTAAAATCTGCCCAAAGCTTCTGACCCTTAAGCTAATAAAAGAAAAACAGTAAATCAGCTTTAAAATATACTACCCAAAGCTTTATATTCCTAGAAGAGCATGTATCTGAAAATTATTACACTGCAAATATGAAGAAAAAAAATACAGACCTTATCTCATATGCCAGGAGGAAATAAAGCAATTAGAAAAAAAAAAAAAAAAAAAAAAAAAAAAAAAAAAAAAAACAGTCTTGAAAAGCCTAATTCAAAGAACGGGGGAGCAGGTTATTTTGATTGCCAGTATGCAAATGAGGAAGGATATATATAAATGGCATGCAGCAATGTGATTTCATTTTTCTAAACTTTGTGAGAGCTTTCCAATATATAAACTTTCTGTTTATGTCACAGTATCATATTAGGATTTTTGTTATTTGTTTCTTTCTTTCCTAAGCATTTGAGTTTACAAAGACATTGATCGTGAAATTTGGGGCACACTTAGAGCAGGTGGCTTGCTTTGTTTAAGATTATTGTCAACAACTGATCGTATAACAGATGCTTACATTTGTCCATACTTCCTTTATTTATATGTTTCTGCCTGTACCCAGAGGCAAACCAAAACCCAAAGACATGGAGTAGATTTTCTGTGGGAAAGTGCTGTTTACTTGGTCCACCATGGTTCCCGGCTGCTTCAAGGGACACTAAATCCAAGACATATTGGGTTAATTAATTCAGAGAGCCACAGCTGCACAGGCAAATAGAATCACATCCACAACCAGGAAAAATGGTAACATGGATTTGCTCTATTCCACAGGAAGCCAGAAAAATCACATTCATCGCGAAAAAGCCTTTTCAGTAACTCTGGATGGGCATCCAGGCTCATATTACTTTCTCCCAGTCTTACTCTTGGTTTATTTGCAGTTGATAATAGCCCAACAGTTCGTTGGAAATTTCCATTCTACTTCTGTAACTGAGAATTTGAGTAAGTCTCTAGCTGTGCTGGGCGAAAACTCTTACGATTTGTAGAAGTTTTGGTACTGGGAGATCAAAAAACGTTACAATCTTTACTGCAGGATGTTTCTTGAGGGAGTTCTTGTCTACAACCAGCATTCCCAAAAGGAGAACTAATTTGAATTATCAACTCTTTAAGAAGAAAATGTAAGGAAAAGTAGATATATCTACTACATTTACAGCAAAATGTGACCCCCTTCTACCTCCCCAAACTATGGTAATAGTAAAATCAAAGCATAGGAATTTTAAGTAGTAAGCTATGTAAAATTGCAAAGGAAACAAAGTTTTTCTTAATTTTTACAAAGAAGCTGCAGCCAATAAAGCCAAGGTGCTTCGTACAAAAATACATACTGCCTATGAAGGAACACGCATAAATTTCATTTTGTTTCCAATCGCTGTTACCTTAAAATCTCCCACAGATTTAGGACCAGTGTGATGAAAAGGAGTGCAAGAGTTTAAACTCTCCCTGCTTTCCTTCTTCACCAACAAAAGGCAAGCTTGACATTTGCTAATGCAAAAGGGATCTTCCTACCATTACAGGCAACTTTTTATTGCCATAAACTTTGTTGAAAGCAGAATTGTCCTCTGCTTGCCATGTATGTAGGATTTTGTCTAAGAAAACACAGCGTCCGTGTAAACACACACATGTGCCATTGATACCCAGTGGTGACAAATGCCACACAGCCCCTGAAACCAAGTATGGGTCGCCTTTTAGTTTGCTTACCAGGTCTTACCCACCCTTGATTTCAGGGGCCATGGGGGTGGCTTTGGTCGAGCTGCTGCATCTCCATGGAGCCCAGCATGGGGGCGAAGATGATGAGCGTGACATCTGTCTGCACCAAGTCCTTATGGATTGATTATAAAACAGAGGGGTTTTGGCCAAGAAACACATATGTCTGATCTAATGACTTATATTTCCTGCACAACATTCCTCTTACATCATTTGTACTGTCTCCGCTGCACTTTACTGGGACTAATAAACATTCCACGCTTACTCTGCAATGTATTTTCTCCCTGCAAGACAGCCTACTTGCTATTAGCATGTAAACTGCACACTTGCCAGTCAGGCTAACCTCATCAATCTTGTCCAAGGCAGAGGAGCTTGTACCTTCTTACAATATTTCTGGGATTGCACTTTTAAGTTATTCATCCATTTATTTTGGGGGAAAAAAAAAAAATCTCAAAGATTTCATCTCTAGACTTCAAAAATAGGACACATTAATGGAAAGAAAAAGGATCACACGAGTTATTTTTAAACTTGCACTTGAGTTTTTTAACCCAGAGGACTCCATTTTTGTTTCTCCCAGAAGAATATATTACAATTTCATCCTGCTTTGAATTAAGAAAGCAGAATGAAGGAATTAAGATTTTTAAAATAACTATCAAACGATGCCTTGGATTTCTGTATTTATGTTCCCTCTCAATAATGACTAGCAACTCACCCCCTGAGGAGCAGAATAAATTAAGCATGTACCACATTAAAACAGCTGCTTTTTCCAGGGCTGACTTCAATATTCCTGCATGCCCCTGTACTGCATGGAGAAGACGATCTCCTCAATGCCTTGAAGAACAGGGCTCTAACCACACAATGCCAGTGTGCCCTCTGAGAAAAGCAGGCTCTGCCAGGAGGACCCTACAGCTAAAACAAGACAAAGCAAGAGTGTATCCAAAGTGTTCCTGATGATCACAGTCCGATCCAGTTAAGCATCCCGGCTGCTGATGTCCAGGATACAGGCCCAGGTTGCCCAGAGAAGTTGTGGCTGCCCCATCCCTGGGAGTTTTCAAGGCCAGGCTGGATGGGGCTTTGAGCAACCCGGTCTGGTGGGAAGTGTCCCTGTCCATGGCAGGGGGAGTGGATTTAGGTGATCTTTAAGGTGTCTTCCAACCTGAACCATTCTATGACTCCATGATATCAGCACAACAGAAATTCACATTCTGTTGTGATTTCCCAAGACAAAAACTGCACCCGGGCCATAGGATACAACCATTGCTAACAGGCAAATAATTTATCCAGTCCTTCTGGATCCATTTATAGGCTTTTTTTGGGCTCCACGTACCACAGAATTGCATTCCCTTATTTTGTGTTGCTTGAAAAAGTAATTTCTCACTTTCTTTCTCTAAAAAGGAAACATGGGTAGCTTTTTTTTTTTTTTTTTGCAGTAAGAAGAGAAAGACAGAGAAAGATTATGAGCCCTACTCAGGACTGCACAGGAAAACCACCAAAATAACAAACAGACCTTTTTAAATTTCACCTCTGATATTTTAGAAGCAGTTCCTGAATTCCTCTGGAGGGTTTGTGAATGAAGAATTTCAATATGTTTGCCTGTGCCTGAATTAACATGAGACTTCATTAAACAGAAGTAAACCCGAAACCTGAAAGATCAGACCTCAAAGTGCAAAACCATTTGCCATTTCAGAAGCTCAGTTCTTTAGCAGCGGTGCTTCCTACCAAAGCTTTTCCAGATGATACTTCACAAACTGAACATTGCTCATAATGTGAACAAAAGCTTTCACTCGTAGGAGGGTGGAAAAAAAGCATCCACATTATTTCATTCTGAAGAGTGGCTGTTGTACAGCAATTACTTTGCATAAAATCCTTCATAATGAATTAAGAACACCGAGTTAGTGCAGCAGCCAGTCTGACATAGCAGGCAATCCATCACAGGAATGATTCATAAATTAAATCATCCCCAACTAAGGCCTTCACATATCACTCTATAATAGCTCCTAAGGAGTCATTATGGGTATTCTGTCAATAATGCATAAACTTCACGACCCTTTTAACTCCTACCGCCCCTCAGATCCAAACTGTAATGGTCCATCCCTCCCTCCCTCCCTCCACGATTGCTGTGCGTGGTGCTCTCACCTCCATGGAAGTCACCGAGAGCACTGCCATGATCCCCAGCAACAGAAACTCTCCTTTCCCTCACCTTCATTTTAACAAAGAAAGAAATTCTAACCCAGCGGTCCTGCCAGGGCTGAAGCTGCAGAGGACATAGAGAAACAAAGGCAATCAAGGATGAAATGCCCAGTTTGCTCAGATTGCCAAAGCTCTGCCCAAACCATGTGCTGTGTCTCACACACAACTGCACACAGAGCTGGGCTTGTTCATTTTAACAATTTTACTAATTCCTTCTCAATTTTCTGCTTTCACGTTGTGGTTTGATACGCAGTTTAAATCACAGGAACTGATAAATCCAGAAGAGAAAGCCCCACTCAACATGGTCTATGTGTCTTGGTGTTTTTTGTTTTTTTTTTATATATTCCACCATGGTACCACAACAACCAGCCTGAAAATTATGAACTATTTGCTCAATGCCAGCACTACCAAGGCGAAACCAGCTGGAAGGCAACTCCTGTAGCATAAGGGATCTAGGAAGCATTTCAGCTGTTACCACCGAGGAAAGGTACTTTTCAAGCAAAGTGTTTTCTGTCAAGAAGTAAGCAAAATTGTAACTTCAATTCTGAAATACATTGGCTAGGGAATAGTATAATTGAATGTGAAATTCTGAGACTGACGCCTCACAGCCCTTGTTTATGACCAGCTGGTTTGCAGAGTTTTCTTTTGGTGAAGGAAATATTACGGCCAAATTCAGAAATTAGTGTATTACTACTAAACAACAGCCTAAGAGGTCATAGTTCTGTCAGTTTAGTGACTACTCCACAGAAGGAAACTGTGTTCTTTCTTTTAAGAACCTGAATATGTTAAGAAACCTGCTTTGTTATGTACAAGAAACCATCCTGCAACCCAGTAAGAAAAAACACAAAAGCAATGGTGCAAATACCATGGGGTTTATACTTAGAATGAAGATTTATGAAAAAAAAAAAAAATAAAATTCCTTTTTTAGCACAATGTATGTACAAGACAATTTGCACTTAAGATAAAATCTCTGCCCAAATACACTGAACTACTGAAGAGTTTGGAGATCTATCTGAAATAAACCAAAACTAAAATTCTGAGTTTACAGTAGGATGCCCTTTACTATGTAGCACAGCATAAGTCAGTGTATCTGCAGCTGCATACATCTAGTAAACCAGAGTAAAATATAGCCTGCCTCATTACCGGAGCTTTTGCTATTTCATTGCTATTCATCTTACACCTTGCAGAGTTCACTCGCGGATCAGTCACATCAATTACTGCTTTACGCTATGAGGCTCCAATATTACCTTAAGGAAAGCTCTGCACATCCAAATTCAAAGGCTGCCAAGGTGCAGTCGTGACTTAAACATTATCATTTAGTTTTCACACACAACAAGGAAACCTATCATTGTGAAAATGGGTAATCAGCCAAATATTCTTGCATTCACTTCAATTACAGGTCTGCAGTTTACAGTTCTAACAACTGAGTGAAAGTGTATTTTTTTTTTCCCCCAGCAGAAAATATTATTTGTAGTTTACTGGAATTCTCAAGGGAAAAGAAAAAAAAGAAAAAAGGAAAAAAGAAAAGAATGAGAATGAAATGAGGAATACATAAACTCCAAGGAACCACACACACTGGGTTTCTTTCCAGTATTACTCTTCGTGATGGTTCAGATATTTCTCTTTCAGGGATTTTATGCGTGGTAAGCAGTTACAGCAACCAGAAATATTTTCATTGCACCAGCCTTCTGGATCCACTGGGATAAATCACCTCTTATAATAGTAGCACCAAATACTTCATGTCATTTTAAACCTCTGGATGCCTAAACCCATCCTTTACTTCACTAGTAATTACTTTTTTAGAAAAAAAGAAATATTACCTACTTGACAATTTAAGCCAGCACTAACACATTAATCTTTCCCTTCAGGTAGTGTCTCAGACAGAACGTCCCTCCTCTGAGCAAAGCCCTGGCTTGGGGGGAGAGACACAGCCGGACACTATTTTCAGCTTGACACCAGGGAAGGTCACAGAAACAACTACTCACATCAGTTCCGTGCTTTAACAGTCAGTAGATTTGGTACAACCACTTCATTTTTTTTTTTCTACCACTTTGCAAGACAGAAGGATTTAAATAGAAGTTTATTTACATTTTTTTTCTGTGCTGTTACCATACCTGAACACCACAAAGCCTTGATATTAATTGTGTTTGGGCTGAGGCTTTCCCTGATGCTTTCTCTCTTTTACATATACAAACACACACAAACGCATTTTTCACAGGATATGTAATATCCTGGAACCCATTATTTCCACTAGCAGCATTTCTGAGAACTGTGAATTTATCAACTTCTTTAATTCCCATTAAAAACCAAACCTGGTTTCTCTTGTCATGACAGATGTTGAGCAGAAGCTGCCATTGAACCATAGGACACGTGAATGGAACAGTCACGCTGACATAGTGTCAGCAGTGGGCAGAATCATAGAATCATTCAGGTTGGAGAAGACCCTTGGGATCATCAAGTCCAACCATCAACCCCACTCTGCAAAATTCTCCCCTACACCGTATCACTCAACACCACATCTAAACAACTCTCAAACACATTCAGGGATGGCGACTCAAACACCTCCCTGGGCAGCCTACTCCTGCGCCTGTCCACTCTTTCTGGGAAGAATTTTTTCCTAATTTCCTGCTTAAACCCACCCCGTTGCAGCTTGAAGCCGTTCCATCTCGTTCTGAGAGGGTACAACAGGGACACCCCCTCAAGTGGTGTAAACATTAAGTGAATCTCAACAAACACAGCCAGGAGGATTTACAGGAGCTCAGCATCTTCCCAACGTCACGTAGCAAAGTGACAAACAAGGACACAGCGTTGGCTTCAGCTGTCCCACAGGGCATTTAGAGCACCACCACAGTTGAAGGGAATTTGTGTGCTCCCTAGGATGCTAATTTTACATCTGACACAGCTGCACAGGCACTGAAGCCTCTTAATTGCTACTCTTAAACTATGAAGCTGTGACAGACTATGCGATCAAAATCTTTTTAGGATCATAATTGGTGGGAGAAGCAGCCAGGAAGATGGTCAGGGTTCAGGGAGAGCAGGTTGGTGGTGGGGAAGGTTTTTGTTATTGTTCTCTGTGTGTTTTTTAAATATACTAGTATACAGACCTGGGATCTGACTCGTATTTTATAGCCTTGCAGCTCCATAATTCTGGCTGCTCCTTCCATCACCTCCTTGTCACTTGTCACTCAATAGGAACTGTCTGGGTCTGAGTTGCAACCACTGGAACTGGAAGCACATGGCCTGATGCAGCAAGACAGAACATGAGAACTAAGAAGAACTTCATACAGTCAATATAATTTCAAGCACATTGGCTGAAAAATTACATCCACAATTCAACTGTGTGTTGAATCAAGTTTCCTGCAAACTTTGCTCAAAGATGTATTTGTGTATCTGAAACACAAGAGAACCAATTGCATTTGGAACATAACCCCTCAACACAGAGATGCTACTTTGAAGAATAAGAATTATCCTTCCACTGAATTTGTGTACCCTGACGCACAGCAAACCTTACTTGCTCTATCTACTGTTTCTTGTTCAGATTAGAACACAAACGCAACCCACTGCCTTTGTGTCTTTACTTCTTACGTATTTGACTTCTTTATACCCTCACCTGGCCTCGTTCCATTTATTAGGAGCATATAAAAAATGATTGCCTTCTATAACTCTTCTTCTAACAATGGCTCCAGCCTGAAGGCTTCATGAAGTTATAAGCAAAGATTTATACGTAATAAATTATTGAAAATGAAAAAGGTCTTAAATAAGGCCTGTCTTCAACAAAAGAAGTAGTATATTTCAGATAACAACAGGTTTTCTAGCAAAGGGGAAGATAAGAGTGTATTTAACAGGTATTCTGATACCATAAACTAGAATACAATATTTGCATGCTCAAATATATTACAGAAAAAGATGCTAATTCAAATCCTACATTAAGAAATTACTTACTATTGTAAATTAGAATTCCAAATAAAAAAAAATAAAATAACTGCACTATAGACTTAGAGCTACACAGTCCAGTTGGCAAAGAAAATCCACTTAAAGATTTAATAAAAAAAACCCACCCCACAAGCATGTTATTGTTAAAAGAACAAAAGAAAATACTAGAATGAGATTTCCTGGCTTTGTAGCACATAGCTTCTCTCTTAAATATCCACTTCACAATTCTCCCATAGGAGTCCTACATCCACGCCCCATCATTCGTTTCATAAAATGGACACAACTTTCATAGAGAGAGGTTACTAAATGGATTAAATGAATTAAAACTTATTTTTCACGTGTGGCTTCCTGGCCTGACTGTGTTTTGCCATGACTTTTCCTTGACCAAACTGGACCCAATTCATACATTATTTTAAGATTTTTTTTTTTGTATACAAACAGATAAATAAGATCACAAAGCTACACTATTTAGATTCATTATACTAGAAAACAACTCCTGAGATTCAAACTACAAATGTGGTTCAAAAACCGCTATAATGTGCTTTTTATGTTTTAATTTCAAATGACAATAAATCCATTTTACTGTACTGGCAGTTGACTTTGACTAGACAGTTCAGGATTAAATTAAGCTGGTTTTAGATAGTTTAAACTACTCCTGTATCTTATGTTGCAGTACCTACAATGTCCATAAAACTGTCTGAATGGAATTTATACCCACATTACACAAATAACACATCAAGCATGGAAACTAAGATGAGAAAAGCACTTTCCCAACAATAGGAATGAAATAATATTGAAATAATGCAATACAGAAACCTCATGGGCAGTTTCTTCTAAAGTACAAAGTCGTTAAAAGTTCTGCTATGGTCATCTTATAAAACCTTTGGTCTGTTATTCTGACAGAAAAGCTTTCTAAACATTTGTTTTCACTTTCAGAATAAGAAAGTAAGATGATGGTGTAAGACAAAGGTTATAAGATGGCTACAGTAAAATAAATTCAAATATTTAATCTCTTAAAACTAGTATTAATCTTCTTATTGCTAGAGAGCAAGTTACTGCTTTTGTAGCCACGACAAGAAGTTTTCTTAACATAAGGCGAGAATGAACCTCAAGGCTTGAATCTCAACCAGTGCAGGGATGTGAAGCTTGCTGCAAAAGCTGCTACTTTGCACCCCTCTCTCTGCAAAGTCCTCAGAGAGCCACAAACATTTTAAAAATTCAATGTAAATAACTAGTCACCAGTTTATAAACACCAATAGGCACCCACTGGCAGCTCAGGTTAAATACAAAGCAGAGGCCAAGGGAAGCAGCTGCTCAGGAGGTTACAAGTGCCATGAGGTATGTCCATCCACCTGGAGCTGATATCAGCTGCCTGGGCTACATCACTTTATTAATTTAAAGTGAGAGATGGAAGTTTTGCATTGTCTAGGACATCAGTTTCATGTGCCTGCTTCAATCAGTTGTATCGAAATTGAGAAACACTCTCACACTTGGGAGGCTTCTCAATAAGCTCTTGAAGTCTAGAAAGGAACTGCATGGTGGCCAGGCAAGTGAACTGAAAGCTTGTCCTGCATCTTTGTTTACAAAACAGAAAAAGAATGAAACTGAGAATACAACAGTAGGCTGAAAACACAAATACATAAGCATTTATTCAACACAGATGGCCTTCAGCAGCAGAAAATTGGAATTGATTACCCAGACTGGCCCAGCTCCTCTAAATTCCCAAAAAACAGGCACTTCCCATTGACCACCATGGCCCCAAAAGGTCCCATTCTGTCCTCCCTCAGCACAGTTCCTAGGAACACATCAAAAGAACCAGGTACTCAGTTCAAGGCTTAGCTTTCCTTTCTAGCCTTAAATACTGCTGACTAGGCTCTGCACAAAATTCCCTGCAAATCAGATTTGCATTTGGGAAAAAAGAAAAAAAAAGAAAAAGAAAAAAAAAAGAAAGACACCCACAAAACCCATCCCATTTTTCCCTGCAACTGCACATTTTTGCAGCAAAGAAGTACACTTCTCCCCTAATGGTAATTTTTTGAGTGTTGAATTGCTGTTTCTCTTTATAAATGCAGCGCTCTAGGAGAGGCCCAGGAGACTGCCCCACTCCCAGGAGATCTTTAGATTTATCTTGATCAGTTTATCGGCTTCCTCCCATTGATTTCTATTGGCTTAGCAATTTCCTTTTGATTCTTAAAAACCCTGATGATTTTATATTCCCCCCCCCCCGGCTGAATGTATTACTGGCCATGAAGATCCTGCTATTGGAACTTTCCTAATGAGTACGGGTGGATTTGCTTAGCCCTGAGAAAAACCCAACTCCCATTTCCAGGAGCCTGCTGACTGCAGAGTTCCAGCAAACAGAATCTATTTTAGTTTCTTCTATCAGCAGGTTGGCCTGTAAATACATGCAAGGAAGTAGATCTGCAAGTAAGGTGGTGTCATCATTACATACTTATTTTCAGGATAGTGCCAGGCTTTAATATCTTCGTAATCACGATTTACCATTTAAAAGCTGCCCCGAGCTATTGCCAATTTATAGCGGACACCCATGCTGAGCAATAATGGCTGGTACTGTGATAAAATAGATTTATTCTCAATATAAATATACTTACTGAAACAGCTTTTCTTAAATCTTTATTTATGAGACACATCAGATACACAGAAAAATTTCCTTTCATTTATTGGGCTATCAGACCTTTCAGTTCATTTCCTAGAAAGATTACAGAACACCATTGACACAAAGATCACATCAAAGGCTACATATTCTAAACAATAATTTCAGAGAAAATAAAACTCTACGAAGAAAGGTATTTCTACAGAAATCCTTGCAAATATCGGTCCACGTTTGGCTCTAAAATGCACACATGTGGCTCACACTTCAAAAGGAACTGAGTCTAGTTGATGGACCTTCTGGAGGTAGTTATCTGACAAAAGACTTTCAAATTAGCCCCCTCCTCCTTCAGGTATTATCTTCATAATGTACTAAAAAACCCTGGCCTTCGATATTCACCCAGCAGTACACTGGGTTGCATTGAAATTAATAAATAATAGAGCCACTAGCAACACACTATTGATTTTCTGCCAGATTTGTCTATCCCCTCAGAATTTTAAGAGCTGTTTAAACAGATATATCCATTATGTGTTGGAAAGAATTTTAAAACTCCCCAGTAGGGCTGCAGTTGATGATGTATTGACAGTATCTCAGACTGAAATAATTTGGGACGCTCCACTTATGCAGTCTGCAGATACAGAGCCAAAACCACCCAGTTGAAGGGCAAAGCGAAGGTCAAATGCCTAAAGCACTCCCAGAAAGCAGCTATACAACACGATTGCTTCAACGCCTTGGTCATCAGTTAGTGAAGACAGGAACAATTCCTGTTATCAACTGTACAAATAAAATTATTAAAGCATCGGAGTGTTTTTCCATTGAAAAGAGTGCCCTGAGGACTGAGATTTTAACTCTGCTGCTAAAGAACTGAGCAGTTCTTATCTTCATTTGCTAATATAAACAGAATACCTCCACTAATTCCCCAAAGCAGCTCCTAGCTCCTTTGCAAAGCGTTCCTGAAGTTCTTTCCCCATGCTCTCCTCCTATCGCAGCACAATTTAAGAGAACACTTAATGCATTACATCTTGAAGGCTTCAGATTTTCCATTTGCAATGTAGGGCACCAGAACATTGTCACCTTGCTAATAAAATGACATGATGTGGTTTCACATCCATTTACCAATCTCTTGGAAACTAAGGTAATATTTTTTTTTTTTTAAACAACATTTTAAAGCACTGGTTTATTAGAAAAGCGTGTAAGAGTTTTGGTTCAACTCTGGGAGGAGGCTAAAACAAGAACATGTTAATCAGTTGCGTAAATGCTCCTCCTTGTACTGTTCCTATTTTCTGCTCCTTTGCTTGAGTAGAAATGCTTTCCTCATTATGGTCTTGATTAAGAAGTTTGATGTGCTGACCTTGAATATCAAATTAAGCTCCATGCTGCAAGCAAAGCATCCTATCTTCTCTAGCGGCTTATAAACTCATTAGACACTTCAGACATAGCTTTAAAATTTGCTGACACTAAATTCATTTAATACGGAACAGAACCATTACAATTTATGAGGCAAATTTGCAGTTAAGTGAAATACACAAGCTCCAGGTGATTTCCACCAGGAAACACTTCCATTTAGGTTTTGCCTTGTTTTTAAAACAATTGCCTCTAAATATCAGACCGTTAATTATCTTTTCATTTTCCAGTCAAATGAAATATACAAAAGAAGAGAGAGCAGCCCAACAGCTGTTGGTACAAATCTGAGCCAGAAAGGCTACAGCACTGGAAGAGGGTGTTCTCTTGGTGCCGTATGGCTCGAGACGGTTGTGTTGCACACCATGCAGGAGTTCAAAAGGAATAATTTCAGTGTAAAAGTTCACTCGCTGCTATATAGTGAAAATAATTTATTTCAGATGCCATGGGTTTGAAGCTGCGGGATCAGAATTTTAAATCTTTTTGCCATATATATTCCCTGAGGGCACGCAAGTGAATCAAGGCTCTTTTTTTTTTTCTTTCATGAATCCTAGACATTGACAAGAGTTCACAAAGAAAGAAAAATAACTTCTGAACATCAGTCAAGCTCTGGGTGCTTGGTCTTTGCTTCACACGCTTTTGTTTTCATTTTGGCAGGATGTGTTTTGTTTGTATTTAAAATGGGGCATTTGATACCAAATACAAGTCATTAGCTAAAAATCAGGTCCACCAACACCCCCGATATCATGTAACGTGCAGGGTAAGAGTCACAGAAGAAAATTAATTCAGTCATTTGTAAAGACACTTAAAGGGGATGTCAGGATGTAAAGCTTGTTCACAACAGGAAGGAGGGATGAGGAGAGGGAGACGTAGGGTAAAATTTATTATTGGAATAATATTCTCACCAGACTAATTTATCCAATATAAGGAAAAGTACGTGTCGCACACCCTCATGCTGACAAGATTTAACTAAGCAGATACACTGCAGAGAAAGGGTCACTATGAGGACACAAAGGCACCTAAATACCCAGCAGCCTTCCCTAAATACTCAGCTGAAATTATTCTCTCTCATCTTCCACATGGTGTGCGACACAACAGTCTCAAGCCGTATGGCACCAAGGATGCTGATGTGCACTTCTGCTGCCATCCTGGCCACGAACCCAGAACAGCAGCAGCTGCCGCAGGGATGTCTCTTCTTTCACATTGATCATTTTGCTAAATAGTGAAGATCAGGGCAGCTGTAACACATCACAGCTCCAGGGTGGGGGCTGCGTGGCTCATACCAAGACTTTCTTGACATCTGGTATCAGTCTGCAGGTCACTTGTGAGATGAGGATCCAAAATCAGAGTGGCTGACAGGATGCTTTACCAACAGATGCAACCTTGAACACAAAAATCCTTTTCTTTTTTTCTTTTTTCTTTTTTTTTTTAATGTGGAGTTTCACTTAGAGCCAATTCTGCCTAGAATAAATATTTCAAAACGGAATACAAATATAAGTAAAAACTTGATATGCTGATAGAAACCACGTACAAATGCTTGGGAAGGAAATGTTTATCTAGAGAGCGATTCAAATTAGCCTGAAAAAAGAGTGTGGTATCAACAGAACTTGATATTACTGTTCAGTTGACTTCTCTGCTCCTACAGCTGTTCAAGAGGAAGCAGATATATCTAATGTTGGCATTGACTGCTGGAGCTGAAATTCAAACCAGGATGGCAAGGCGGAAGTAGGGGTCATACATTGACCTTGTTAGTAAAGAAAATAGAGAGTGTAATTTCAGTCCACAAAAGGACCAACACACAAATAAGGAAGGACAACAAAAGGACTTTATCCTGCGTTCAAGTTGACATTCCTAAGACTTATTATAGACATGAAGGGTTTTAAAAAGTGTCACACAGCTAATTATGTCAGGGAGTAGTGTGACCTTCACCAAACCCAAGTAAAAGTGAACCTAAATAAAATACCTAATTAAAAGGGGAAGTGAGAAATGGGGAGAGACCACCAGCCCCTTCCAATTCATCTTGAGCCAAAAAGTAAGAGGAGGGAAAAGAACTGAACTCAACCCTGAATTGGGGGGAAAAAATGTTAGCTAACGTTTTCTATTTTATATAATCTTTCCCTAGGCAAATACAATTGGCTTTAACATGCAACAACAAAGAAGTCTGTCTTTTGCATTTTGGCCTCTGCACATTTGATAAAATACCAAGGAGCATTTAATTAATGCCACAAATCTGCTTTCTGAAAACCGAAAATATGGTGGTTTAGTCATATGTAAAGAGAGAACAAAATAGCAAAACACAACAGGAAAAGTTGTATCTTGTGTCCATACATGTTGCACAAAGCAATCAAGAATTTTGCCTGTATTTTTAAAAATATTTTGCTCTTAATCTTTAGCAGCCTGTCTAAAGTTTTAAATGAAGTGTCATAGTATCCAAAATACCATCTTCAAACGTAATTTTACGTTTGTCCTCCATCTGTTCCACTTCTCTAATTGTTCCCCTTCCCAAATTCACTGCAACTTTATTCCCCAGTCACCCCTAGTGCCACATACAAACTGATCAGTCCCCTGTAGGCACTCTTCCATGGCTTGCATTAGCATCATTTCATTTATATTTTTTTATTGAAACACAGATTCAAAATTCAATTGTGGAGGGTGGTGATCATCTTTTTGTCCTGTTCTTCATGGGAACAGTAATTGCACAATGTTTTCCAACCTGATATCGGAGGGCTGCTTTGCCCTCTAAGAACATTTTCCTTCACGGCCACCTCCATGCAGAGAAAAATGTTCCTATTGGCATGAAGGTGGACAAACTGAGCAGGGAAAGGAATAGCCTTTCTTTCCTCTTTCTTTTCGTATTTTTTTCTGCTGACCTCCTGACACTTCATACAAGAAGTCCAAGACCTATAATATCTTCTGCTCTTAAATGTTTGTTTAAACTAAACACAATGAAAAAGTAAAATTTCCATCACAAGAGTGATGATTCAGTCTGTGCTTTAAATGAGAGGTGCCTGTACATGGGTCATAAAGAAAGAGACTTAATAGTCTTTTAGCTCCTCAACTCTTCATTTCTTTGGATTTATGTCAGGTACTAAACCAGGAACCCAAAACCCAACAGAAAGAGATGAGGAAAACCTTGGAAAAAAATAGAGATCTGCCTCCACGGCCAGATGGTTTAACAACAGCACTGAAAAAATATTTAATGACAGTAAGATCTGAAAACAAAGATACAAATACTAGAACATAAGGTTTTTAAAGCAATTGCTTAACAACTTTATAGAGGGATTAATAAGACACATCTGCTCATGCTAGCTGGAAATTCTGTCAGTGGCCCATGAGCTTTCTTCCAGTCCAAGTTCCATATTATTTGATGGGAATCTTTCAGTCTTCAATGTATTTACCATTAATGCTTTCCTGCTAGGCACCAGCCTTTCCAATTTTACCAAGGAAAGGGGAAGATGGAAGGCCCTGCCTGGACTCGAGGAGGAAGGAGGGATCTGCTACCCCAGCAAGTACACACATCCCACCACCATCTCACATGGCCTCATTTCCATCTTTCACATATTGCTGAAAGTTTCCTTGTTGAAACACTTCTTTTATTCTTTTACCTACTGTGAAGTCTGTAATTCCACACCTTCACTGGCTGGTGCTAGACATCTGCATACCACGTGTGCACTTAGGACTAGCCATCATTTTCCTAAGTGTTAGGAACTCCAATAAAAGCATTGTGCTTTCAAGTTCTCCTAGGCCTTTTAACCTCATTTCTATTACTATTTAACATTCGTTTGCTTTCACAAATAACAGCTGCTTGTTTTTCACTACCCTGAATGAGTATGTTTTCAGCCCCCTCTCAACCTCTGAGCAATTCTGTGCTCGTGATCCCATGAACATGGATCTCACCCCACCACCCATTTTCCCCATGTGATTTAATCTTCTCTGCCATGAAATAATTAGAATCATGGAATCATAGAATGGTTAGAGTTGGAAGGGACCTTAGAGATCATCAAGTTCCAACCCCCCTGCCATGGGCAGGGACACCTCTCCCTAGATCAGGTTGCTCAAAGCCCCATCCAACCTGGCCTTAAACACTTCCAGGGATGGGGCAT
>VXBW01006789.1:228095-287675 GCA_013400375.1 Thinocorus orbignyianus
CTTGGCTTGGTTGAACTTCATGCCATTTGCATTAGCCCACCTCTCAAGTCTGTCCAGGTCCCTCTGGATGGCATCCCTTCCCTCCAGCGTGTCAACCGCGCCACTGAGCTTGGTGTCATCGGCAAACTTGCTGAGGATGCACTCTATCCCACTGTCCATGTCTCCAACAAAGATGTTAAATAGTACTGGTCCCAGTACTGACCCTTGCGGGACACCACTCGTCACTGGCCGCCACACGGACATTGACCCATTAACCACAACTCTTTGAGTGCGGCCATCCAGCCAGTTCCTTATCCACCGAGTGGACCATTCATCAAACCCATGACTCTCCAATTTGGACACTAGGAGGTCATGCTGGACAGTGTCAAACGCTTTGCTTAAGTCCAGGTAGATGACGTCTGTTGCTCTGTCTTTATCCATCAAGTTCGTAGCAGTGTTGTAGAAGGCCATCAAGTTTGTCAGGCAGGATTTGCCCTTGGTGAAGCCATGTTGGCTGTCTCCAATCACCTCCTTATTTAGCTCCTTAATTAGCTATTCTCCTACCTTTTCCAAGATCAATGAATCTCAGTCAGCCCTCATTAGCATAACTCCCTTATCATAGAGCACAATATGACTATCAAAATTATTTTCTAAATCTTTCCTACTCTTATTAACAACTCAGCAGCTTTTGGTTGGAGAGGTTTTAGATGCAGCTATGTAAATGTATTGTACAAATGGTCTTTAAGACTGCAAAGGGTGGGCTGCTCTGAACGGTGTTGGGGGATACTGGTCAACAAGCAGACGTTACCAAAAAACCAAACAGAAATAAAAGAATAACAGCAAGGACCATCTTGAAATACCCAACTTTCAAAAGAGATCATCTTTGTAATTTAATATCTGGATCTTGGGTTAATCTACAGCCAAGTCTAATTTACTTGAGATTTAAAGATACAAACACCTGGATTTAGGATGTACCACAACATTACTGAATGGTATCCTTCATCTTAAAACATTAAGATTCAACATATTGAAGAGATTTTGATTTTCACTTCATGTTGTTCCAGTACCACTGTGTTCTCTCAGGTTTCTCTCTGTTCTCATCTCTTTGCCTTCTCCAAAGTTATGCTAAATGTGGCAGGTACTCAATTTCCAAGCATAAACCTCAGAAGTTTCCAGTGCTTCGCCTATCTGAAAAATCCTAGGCCAACCTAGAGGAACTTACAAACACTGGGTTCTGTGCTCAAAACCACGTGCATCTGTCCCACCTCAAAGGAAGACAATTTTATTAAAGGAAGTATCAGAGTGGCTTAAACTAAACTTTAATTCTAAGCTCTCTGCAAGGTAATCAGTCAGGCATTAAAAACAGCAGAAAAATCATCTGCAAAGTTCTCTCCTCCTCCAGCTACCAAGGATTCGTAACCACTTTCCTCTGTTTTGTAGCCCAATTTAAGTGGTGAGCTGCAAATCGGAGAAATTCACCTCCTGCCAGTAAGGAATGTTAAAGCGAACCAGTCGCCGCTCCCCAGGCAGGGGACAGACCTCCCGCAGCGCTCACCTTCACCTCCCCAGAGCAAGGCTCTTGCCACAGCCCATGAAGAGACGAACGTTTTAAAGAGCTGGCCCATTTTCACCACCCAGTAGACCTGAATCACCTAGAAAGGTTAACCCCCCCATTTAGGTTAGCAGAAACACACAGGGTTTTTCAAGAGTCCTCCAAGGAAGTGCTGCGTTTTCCATCTTCTCCTCACTGCCCATGTCCCGAATCCCTTCCAGGTTAATGAGAGCCATGAATTTGATGCTTCCGCAAAGCAAAGCCACAGCTTTCTTCAGTAGACTCATCCAGCACAGCCAGAGCAGACCCCCAAAAAGCCACAGACATGTCAGCTAACAAGTTCTGGCTTGACCTGAAATAAATCTGTGTTTATCCCTTATTCATTCCAATCCAATTTCGAGGTGCCTAGAATAGATTTTTGAGGTGCCTCATCTCACTTTAAAAGCACCAAATACAATGCTGGCTTTCTTTCTCTTGAGGAAGAAAAAAAACTGATAAAGAAAAAATATATCAATTTTTATCATGAGGCAACTTTAAGTTAATTTAGCAATATTTCAGGATGACTGTACATGGATTCTCATACTGTCAATGACACAAGTTACATTCCCCTTTACAGTCTTATGCTGTACCTTGGATCTGGCTCAGTGTTTTAGTCTCCTAGAATTAGTTTGGAACCCTTACTTACACATGATTATTTTTTTCCCTCTGTTTGTCCTAATTTTACTTGAAAAATTATTCCATAAACGCTTCCAAGTGTGAACAGTACTTGTGATAAAATCAAAAGGTGCCTTGTTGTGTGGTCGTGATTAATGTTATTTTAAGACCTAAACTTCTCCCTCCTAGTAACTAATCAATTCAGAAACAGAGTTTTTTTAGTTCTCCTGGAGTAAGGATTCCTGGTAGCTCTGCATCCTGCAGAAGCCAGGGATGTCTACGTGCACGGTTCACGCTGCTTCACCGCATCTACAGCTACTCTTATCTACAGCTCAGGCGTGTGTTTTATTTAGAACTCTGAGGAATGTGGACCTCAGCCACCATATCTGCCTTTATTTTTTTTAGAATCACATATGATGCCTTTAGGAGCTGACATACAACAAAGAAAATGAACTTGAAAGAAGATGGTCCCATCCATACAATAAAAGACTATGTTTGAGGTCGTTCATTTCCTCATAAGTGACAAAGGAATAGAAAGAGGAATCTGCCAGCAATCAGCAACAGAGAGCTGGGTGGGGGGCGAAGAGTCTCATTTGAGTCCTCAAGGGAAATTTAGCTAGACAAATTAAACATCTTGCTTTAGATTTTAGCTGGTTAACATAGAATAAAAGGACAACAAGAATAAAGTTTTGGGTCCAAAGGCACCCAAAGCCCATCACCTACTCCTCTCCCTTACCTTTTGCTTCTGAGATGAGACTTCTGTTCAATACAGAACCAGACACAGTCTCTGCTCACCACACTAGCTTTAAGAGCAGTTTCTGCCTCTTCCTGTGCTTTCCCATCTAACTCCTGGCCAGATCTGACACAATTAAGCTTTAAGAATTAAGGTCACAGATATTTGGGGTTATTTGTCAGTATTAAGTCTTCCAAGCTTGTATTGTAAACCCCCTTTTTTTCTTGTTTAATTTTTCTAGTATTGGAATGCTTTGTAACATGGTTCATTTTAAACAATACGCAAGTTCGATGTGTGGGACAAAAGGGAGAAAGATTCAAGTTCCGTATGGTGCATGGCTTTTGAGAGAAGACATTTACTACTGTTTTTCTGCTAGGAGAACACCAGAGAGTCGGTGCCTTTCAAAGGCACTGAAGGGGATGATGGACATATCTCAGAGAGCACAGTGGCCAGTGAAGTAATAACGAGAAGCAGCAGTCCACGGGCAGGATGCTGTTGACAGCAGGGAGGGCAAGGATGTGCTTGACTAAGGATCAATATGTGCTGCAAATCTGGTGACAGCACAACGGATCTCAGCAGAGGGAAATAAATAAAAAAAAAATTAGCTAGTGAAATGATGTGCACGAAGATCTTGCAACAAGACAAGGGGAAAGCCACTGACATGCACTAGAAATACCAAAAGAAATTCTGGTTAATGGGGATTTTTTTTTTTTCCAGTCATCTCTAACCGACTGCTCCACAGTCCTGAGAACTTCTCAGTGCTGGCAGAGTCCCTTAGAGGAGGAACTGCAAAAGGACAACTGGAATTGTACTCTACCAGATGACACAGCCCCCTCTCAGACTACTTAGAGACTTAGTTTTCTTTGGAATTCGCTCACAGGTTGGTGGAAGAGGTGGCATTTGCTTGGGCAGTTTGTGGCCCTCCCCTAGGAAATGTCACCAAAATTACTTCAGAAAATGAAAGTGGGTGTGAAACAAAGGAGAAAACACACACAAAAACGATAGTACTCAATTCTGAGTTAGCAAAAAAAAAAATAAGCTAGGTTTTAAAGTCTTACTCCTTAAAGAATTAAGATTTTTAAATCTTTTGTCTTGATTAGAGAGGAAGTTTCCATCCAAGTAACTCTGTAGCAATGTGTGAGCTGTTTTATACGTTGATGCAGCATTAAGCCTATTTAACATGAAATCCTGAATTTTCAGGGGGCAGCTGTAAGTGCCAGTGTTCTCACAACTTTTACATTCTTTTATGTCCTGTAGCACCGGCTCAGTTCACTGGTGTGACACCACCAAGCACATGAGAAAATTGTCATGAGTTATTGCAGAGCTGTCCCTTGAAACCAGAAGCTGGGCATAACGGTTAGCCACAGACAATTGAGCTAATTGAGCATGTTTCTCTTATCCTGTTACTTAAGAGCCAGAGATACGGAGTGTGCTGCTGAATAAAAGAACATCTGCCTGATAACATCCATTTCATGTGCGAGTTACAAGTTTTAGAGAGCAATTACACAGCGTTTTTGTTTCAAATCCAAATCAGATGTTTAAACCATTCTGTGATTGCACAATTATCTTGTTTTATGAGGCAACCCAAACATTATTTAGCAAGAGTTGAGTACCACTGCATATTTTCAATTTATTAACAAAAATACAGAAGCAAAGCCCCCAAACATGAGAAGGCAAAGCAACGGAAAAGGCATTTTACAAGGCAGGGAGGGTGGAAAACACCAACGCCTAAAGGCAGTGGTGAGAGCAACCTTGTGGGCCACTACCAGTCCCATCTACATGGGGGAGGAGATGCTCCCAGTTCTCCTGCTTCATTATTGCAGGACTATTAAACATGCAGTAGCTGCTGATGAAGCAAAGGCACAAAGGGAAGCCAAGGCAGCTCATTTCTACTGGTTTCCCCATAACTCTCATCTGGTGAGGCAACAGCAAGGGGCAAGAAAAAGCCCATTTCCCACAGCACAACACAAATCCAAGTACCAGGATAAGCTGCTGCAGAGAAAATGTGCTAGACCTTTAGTCTAGATTGGGCCTGTCATCTGCAAATCTGGTCAAGCTACACAGTGAATTCTCAAAGACAGTTGAGACACAAAACCATCAGCCCTCTATTTAGGTACTCAGGGACTTCCCAGGTCCTGTTACAGCAAGAAGCTGAGCACTAGAAAGGGATCTAAGTGAAGATTAGGTCCCTGAGTTACTTGGTGAACTGGTGAAACCACCAAGCTTTCTTAGTTGGACTTTATCCAAATGTAAAATTGGGAAGGAGAATGAGCCAGATGCTGCCTTGGAGAGGAAAGAGGCTGAGTAGACAAACAATTCTGTTATTCAGGAATTAATTCTCACCAAAACATGTTTCTGCCACACTGAAATTGTAATATTCAGCTTCCAAATCCACAAAACTCATTCCAAGAGTATTCAGTACAAATTACACCCTTAAAAAAAAGCTTTGATTTATCACGTCTCATTTATAGATTCCCCTTCTACAGTCTGAAGTTAATTTAGTGTTTTCTAGCAGACTTCTAGTGTTACTGTACTGAATTAAGCAATAAACCTGAGAAGCCAAGGCCAACTCTCAACTCCTAAAGCAGTGCTGGTGAGCAGGACTCAACAAACGTGAGTTTAAATATTCATTTGTTCCTCCCAGTTTTCACTCTAGGAGACACTCAATTAATGCGGGAGGGACTAGTCATGACCTTCAGTTACAGAACACTGAGGTTCACCACTTAACGTGAACCTCCTCATGTCCTTCTAGTCTTTAGCAAAATATTTTGAAATGAGGCTTCTTCTTAAGAGGCCATCAACTGCATAATCTTCACTATATAATGTGCACCCTGAGCAACTAACTGCTCAGTACAGGTTTTAGTCTTCCATTCCCAGCAGGACCTATCCTTTGTTTCTGAGGACTCCCAAGGGCTGGGAAACCAGAACTCTGAAATCTCCACCAAACCAGTGGTGCTTGTAATGAAAGAGCAGAAGTCAGGAGTAAGGACTATCAGGCCAGATTGAACAGTGCACTGCAAAAAAACCCTGGCAAAGTAAAAGGATGACCACTAAATCTGGCTACAGTCTGCCTAATTACTGACAGTATTCATTCCATCCACATTTAGGAGATTTGAGGTCCAAGGAACTCAGAAGACTGAATAACAGTGAAATATCTACTGCGTTTCCTTTTGTATTACCACCGAGTACATTTTCATGGGTAGAGTACTCGGACCTAATCTCCTTTCTACAAGGACTTAGAAGACACATACCACAGGAAATAATCCTGTATTAGTACAGGGACAGACCAGATGACCAAAAGGTCATCCAGAGCTCCAACTTTTAACACGGATTTTCTGGACTTTCAGTAGAGGCTATATGAGCATACATAATTTTCAAACTCATTTCCTCCTGAGTCATCTTTTATTTACCGTTTTTCACTCCTCACTGACTTACAGAACTAGCTTTGTGACTAAACAATTTTGGTAAGCCTTGCAATCAACAGGATTAAACAGCGTGTGTTGGGTGAACTACAGACAGAATTCATTTGTCAGATCCCCAGTGTCCTGACTTTAATCAGGGGTAATAATAAAGCCAGCAGTATTGCTAATCCAATCGGCAAGCCCAATAAAAAAATAAATTTGTAAATGCAGTTGAAAAACTACCCTTCCACTGTGCAAAGCAGAAGTGCAATGAAAAGATCTCCTTTTTTCTCCCTCACTCCGAAGGCCCCTAATGAACAAAAAAGGGAGGAGGCAGAGCTGAAGAGTTGCATATCAAAGCCCAGTTGTCCCTTGAAATCCAGCTTTAATTATTAATATACGTGATGTGCTGAGCAAAGACAACATGGTTTAGGTCTTGCAGGCTTACACTGCAAAATGGCATGTTGTGAAGCTACATCACCTAAAACCAAGTAGAATGCCTTTTCAAGAAATTTCTCCTAATGACTTCTTTGTCTGAATATGGAATTTTTCTATTCTCTTCTGAAGAGTTATTTCAAAATTTGAAATAATTCTTCTCCCAGGAAATTGTTCAAGCTGTTGAACAGATGCTTCTGCTTTCCATTCTCAGAGGGGCAAGGTACAGATCAGAGCACTGGAAACCACAGAAGAGTTGCAAGGACCAAAAAGGCCACAATGATTACTGTGCACACTCTGACTCTGCTGGCATGGACCAATGCCAAGAGCTTCTCCAACTCACCTTCAGTAAATACAAGCGGCAGCACTTCTTTGAAGCAAAGCAAAACTAAGGAGTATGCACATCCCAACTCCAGCACCCCTATATTGTTCCAGGAATTGTCAATATTTTGGAAAGAGCCACGATAATACAGTAGTTATTAATTACATGTTTGCTCCAATTATTTATTACATGCAAATCAGCTAGTAGAGGACTAAAGCTGTTACCTTCCGGTGTGGACAGAGGGGGGGGTTTTATTAGATTCTGGGTTTTTCACACACAGAACAAATTAAAGAATTCCTTGTCTTCTTAATGGCAAGAAGATAAGCTTTGCAGGCATATCTTAATGAGGGAAATAACTAAAATAAGTGACATTTTACATGTCATAACTTTATTGCCAGGTTTCTGCAGAAAGAACAACATCAGTACAAGACCATTACAGACCTCCACCTACCCTAAGCTCCTCAGTGCAAGATGCCTCCACCTGTTATCTTTGGAAATTTAAACTAAAACAACATTACTATGGCTTTTGCATGATCAGAAAGAAAGCCTAGTTAACCCCAAACTTTCACAGTGGGTACTTCCCTTAAAACTGCTCCAGGTTTTACCGCCACAACACCCCTAACTTTCTCCCTCCAGCTGGTATTATTTCAATGTAAAATAACTCCTCTTAAGTAACATGTAAGACTTCTAGTCAAGTTTAAGACACTTGAATGTACTTGTAGGCACATTTGTCACTGTATCATTTGGTTTGGTTTTCTTCCCCATCAGGCATCATATCTCCAAGCTTCTAAAGAAGGGAAATGAATGCCTTTCTTTACACCTCACGTTCCACTTGTTTGTGAGGGTTTCTCTCAGCATGTTTCTACACATACATGCTCTCCTTTTGTCTCCCCATCAATTTTTAAAGGAATAGACTCCAAAAGTGTGCCCAAGAATGGACAATTCTTTAAAAATTCATTATTTAAGCCTTATTAAGATCTCCCCCAAAAAGCACAGATATCAGCAGGAATTTAAAAAAAAAAAATACATGTCCAAAGTAGCATGGGTTAGGAGCAAACCTACATCTCACTACAGCATTCAATGCTGAGACTACCACAAGAACCATTTTCTGGATCAGATTTTGAAGAGGTGCAGTAATTGTTCAAAATCACTAATAAATACAAAGTAATGGTAAGATGATTTTGCATTTACTGACAAAATGGTAACTGTAATGTTTTCTTGAGGTGTGTGTGGGGGGGTTGTTTGGTTTGGTTTGTTGTGGGGTTTTTTGTTTGTTTGTTTTTTGTGGGTTTTTTGGTTTTTTTTGGTTTTTGTTTTTTTTTTTTTTTTTTTGTTTTTTTTGGTTTTTTTTTTTTTTTTTAGAAGTGACATTCTTATCTTTATCATTGTTACTTCAGCTGCATAGGTTGTCCAAGGCAACTAAGCAGCTGCTGTAAAATAACTACTGCTAATACTTCAACGATAGCAATGTCATAATTAACTTGTGCTCTCTCAATCTGTTGCCTCTACCTGTTATTGTTAAGTTTATACTTATCTTGATATAATATCCAGAGAAGAAATTGTCTTCCTCTTATGTAGCTCAGCAAAGCCAAGGGTCCAAGCATGACTGGGACCTTTATACACTATCAAAGAGGAGAATAACATTTTTAACCTTCTCCCTCAGTTTTATCTTTTGCTACTGGCATGCAATGTAATGATTGAGGAGCTTCAGCCTGGAGGTTAATCTGTTTTCACAAGGAGAGAGGCAAAAAAAGTTCATAAACACGTCATAAAGCCCACAGACACTGATGAAAAGTAGAATATACAACAAATACAAAACATTATTCAGGATAGCTCTTAGCAGGTAGGGGCTACCTACTTGACCAGGTTCTTTTTTTTTTTTATGACCGTTTAGTGAAGCAACTTTTGCTCATTGTTAAGATAAAAAGATCACCGTTTCTTCATCCTCTCTTATTATCACAGTCTATTGATCACCGAAGTGGATGCTCTTTTGGTCCTCTGAGTCACAGCAGGAAGCCAACACAGAAGCCATGGGTTGATTGAAAGTCTGAGATATGGGCTTTGGATCAGCTCCTGAACAAAGGTATATAGTTTTAGGAACAGTGACAGACTGCTTAAAGCTGAAATAAAGGTTGTGTCACATAAGACAACTTCAACAGAAGTCCACGACACTTTTCCTGTGAGCCTACTCATAAAACCTGGGAACACTGAGAAGTTTCTAAAATTCTCCCTAGACAACAAAATTACTTCAAATTTTCCCCAGACAACAAAATGACTTCAATTAATCTTTACACTGATAGACTGTTTGAGGGCGTATTTGTAAATGGCCTAGGGAACAATAATTAAGCACTCAACTTGATGAACAGTGGCACTTTTTTGAAGCTAGTCATTAAAAGTGAGGACAGAGTTACCTGCCTCATTGTTTAACAAGATCTATTAGAATAAAAACATGAAATGGCAACCCTGGAGGAGAAATCATTCTTCATAAAATATTAGACGGCTACGTTTGGTTTCCCCACAGAGTTTCTTTCCTTGCTCCGAATTTCTTGGGGAAGAAGGCAGCATCTCATTACCATGCTTGCTCTTTTAAAAAAGAGCAACGCTTGTGATTTTGCTAAAGAGAAGACATTTCAAAGAAGCGGGTGACCTCTCTGCCATTTTTAGATATAAAGATTCAGAAGAGACACACATGGGTTGCAGTTTCTTGGAATTCTGAATTGAAACAATATTACCTAAAGTATTAAGATGTCATGCAGTCATAATAGAGGTGCGTTATTCATAAAATATTTTTTCTTAAGAGTGTTCTTCTAATACTGACTTATAATTACTCAAAAATTTATTCATTTATAAAAGCTATAAATTCATTAACACACACACATTCTCCAAGACCTTTCATGCTCTGAAGCTTCCACAAAAATAACCTAGGATGCTTCAGTTTAGAAAAAAGTTGTCTGGAATAGACAAAGAAATATTTTAGTCTCTTTATAGCAAATTGCTTTATGAATCTGCTATAGAAGAGATTAAAGAAAAGTACCTGAAGTCATAGCTCATCCTTATTAAGCTTCATGAAAAATTCTATTTATTTTTTGCATGACTTTGGTTAGGTTAACAGAAGACTCTACTGATTTCCCCTTATGATTGTACTGGGATGTTCCTATAGGGTAAATCAAAAAGAAGTGCAAGAGAAGCATTATCAGTATTATTCTTAAACCTCAGCTCCCTTTGTATAATAGCCACTTCAGAGGCATCCAAAGACTCTTTTCAAACACAAATAGAAATTAGTTCAGCAAAAGTAAAATATGAGTCAAGAGGTCAGCTTTGTCACTAAAGGGACAATTAGAGTCTCGTTTATTCCCGAAGGAGACAATGAAAAGCCTTAAGAGGTTTTGGATCAAACTGAAAACAGGAGGACTAAAGGCCTGACCTGGAAACACACTTTGGATTTGTTTCAATTTATGGTGTTTTCAAACTGGAGGGGTAGGGACAAGGAACTGTATTTTACCTTTGAATAGATCTCATTTATGCCACACAGTACTTTGACTAAACACTTGGTAAAGATCAGTAAAAGCAAAAAATATTTTCCTGGAATCAACTGAACTATGAAAGACTGTGGACAACATTTTACAACCCAGAAGAATTAATTTTCAGAGGCATCAAGCTCACATACCCCAAATGACTTCCCAAATTATTTGGATGGCCAACCTATCTGAAAAGTCAAGCTACGGTAGCTACTTGTTCTCAAGGAAGATGAGCAAGTTACCAACAAAACAGACACTCTTTGATGACACAAGTTAAATCCTTCATAAACAAGCACAGAGGAGTCACAAAAATAGCCAGAGACTGGGAAATTCAGTGAAAATAACAATAATTAAGCTAAGTCACTGTATGTCCACAAACACTGAACGGCAATATGCCTCAGTTTCCCTCACTTGTCCCAAAGCTTAAACAAGATTATACAATTGTGTGCTTAGACATCAGATGGTGGGGGATGCCATTGAAAAAAAGCATTACTGCATTGGTGCCCACAACTCACCCCCAAGAAAGAAAAAGCCATCTGGCAGTCAGCCCTGCAATTTCAGCGACTCCACGGCAGTTTGTACGAGCTCAGGAGCTGCAACAGATAATACTACATTTTGTACTTTCCTCACATGATAGCTTTAGGTGGGAAAAGCAAAACGTCCTCAAAGGTCTAACCTTCTGTAAGCGTGAAAGGTTGACAGGCAAAAATCAGGCCACAAAATGAGACTGAATGAAGGGCAAAAATAGCCTCCTGGCCAGAGCAGTTATCTGCTTCAGAAGCAGAAACTCAAAGATAAGAAAATTTGCCCCCAGAAGGTAGTTTCTGAACAGAAACTCACAGTTCATCAATGTGAAGCTTTGTGCTTGTTCAGTATAGTGTTTTTTCTTATATTTACTTCCCTTAAACCTTGATGATTTTTCCTGTATTCAGTTGCTCGGCTGTATTTCTCATCATGCTGTGTGTTACAAGAGCAACAATTCAGGACTCGGAGGTGCCAAAACTCCTTACCTTGAGTTTTAAGGACAGATTACACTGACCTCACTCACAGAGAACACTATTTCATAGAAAGTGTCTGCACCACCAAAGTCGCTGAGAACACCAATGCCACGGTGTACACCACAACGGGAGCAGGGAAACCACAAATTATCAAAATCCTTCCTCAGCAGTGCTGGTTGATAAATATACCAGTGCAACAAAATTTAATTGATACTGGAGGTCTTTGCCATTTGTTACCCAAGGTAAAAACAACAACAAAACCATACCTGCATCGGAACAACAGAGCAAGCTGCATTTGTAGCAACCTGTTTGTATTAACTACTCTTACAATATTTCTCTCTGCCTGGCTTGAAAGTTCTTGTATTATTCTGACCAAATCGAAAGGAAAAGATAGATCTTTCTTGTTTTGGAATGGATTCAGATGCCAAACCACAGGGGTTGCTTTGACACTAGAGAACCAAGTCTCCTAAATTTCCATTTATTGGCAAGGATCACAAAAATAATTCAGCCTCTATAGAAGAAAAAAAGGAAATACAAGCAATATCATTTCCAAGAAACCAAGACTGCAGGACCTCATCTGTCATATATCCTGAAAACTGGAGATGAGCAGAGTAAGCATCACGAGCACACAGAGACAAACAAACCTTTCTGTCTCACAGATGGGGCTGACTTGGAGGTTGCCAGCCCCAACAAGGTCAAGCTGGCAGCCGTCCCCGTGATGACACAGTCCAGCCAAGTGTACTCTCAACAAGCTGCCAAACAAAACTCACATTGTGACCCACAAATTGTGCCCATTAGTTGTTTGCAGGTAAAAGACTTCACCACAAAATTTCACTGGTTCTGTGAACTTGCTCAGATTTTATTCAAATCTGTCTAAAAATTGTTTTTTCTTCACTCTCTGTGGAAATCAAAGGCTACAGTATCTTAATATGCTTATGATTAATTACTAAAGATGCTGCAATGTGCCTTACCTGTCCTTTAAATCCCATCAAGTCCCTCAAAGATGCTCTTCTGAACGTCAACAGCCACTAAGACACTCCCCAACCCTACACAGCAAATAAAGCAAAGGCTTCAGCCAGAGAGCTAAAAATCAACTCAGGATTCTTCGCGATCCACAGCAACATCACAAAAGCTCTGTAGGGTACCTTTTAAGAAAATAAAGCCATCCACTAAGATTAAACCTTGTCATAATATTTTGCACACACACACTGGTTTTTGGTTTTGGACATCAAAAATTATCTGGAGTAAAATTAACGGATGTAAGTGACCCAAAAGCTGGGTTTTTTCCACATTACTGAATATCATTGAGAGACCATCACACGTGCACATCCACTTCAGAGACTAACTTTGTTAAATTCTTATCAAGGAAGCTAAAACCAGTATTTTTTACATCCATTTGAAAAAAAGAAACCCAATTATTCTGTTCAAATACACGTCATCAGTTTAGAAGCCCATCATAACGTTATAACTGTTCACAGCATTGCCCAAATTTTGTAACAATACATTTTTAAAGAAACAGTATTATCCTTTAAAGCAGCACATATTGCTGTTTAAAGTAGAATTACCCTCCAGCTGCCTGTTGAGGGACCCTTAGCTCTGAGGTGATTACAGGTCTGCACTCCATTACCTGGTACAGACTCATGGACCACACGAGACTTTACCAAAGCGGCTGCTCTTCAGCACTCTATAATCCAACATGTAGCTATTTGTACTATTCTCAAAAAATAAAAGCCCTACAAATTGTAAAACAGCCTTTCATTAGTACAAAATGGTTTATAAATGAGTCAAGCTGTCATACTTGGTGTCAAGTTCTCTCAGAGGTAGTAAAGGAGAACCCAGGGTCTTGCTTTTAGCAGGCAGAGGGGCAAGGGAAAAGCCCTCTCCTGCTTTAGGAGGGGAGTTGACCCCTCAAGATCATCTAGTCCCCTTCCAACTCTGACAATTCCATGAAACCATCCCCACAGCAATGCCAACACAAAGCCGGGGCTCCTGGTGCCCCTCGCTTGCCCTGTATATCCCTCCCTTAACATGCAGTGAAGCTCCACAAGAATAATACTGAGTTATAAAAATTACAATTCTTGATTGCATTTCTGTGCTTTGCAAAAGGGGCTTTGCACAAATGCCTTCTGTTGGACAGCAAAAAAAAAGATCATAACACTCTTCACAGCTACAGATTACTATTAAAGTCATTTCACAGACATTGCTTTCTGATGAAAATAGTGCTTTCTAAAGTGCCCATTTTCTTCCCCTTTCCAAAACACAAGAAGTTTTGGTTTGCAGGATTAGCAAATCCCTCTCACAACTGCTGGGATTCATCAGCCAGTAAACCGCTCCTGGACCTGCCCCTACCCACCTCCTTCTCCATAGTCCTCGGGAGCTTTCCAGGAGACGCAACCCTTTCTGTAGGCTCTGCCCATAAGACAGAAGTCTATTTTTCTGCTTCCACTGCAAATATTATTCATTACTTGTCACCAAAGGCCAACAATATTTGGTACTGTGTAAACATACTCTCCTGAACAGAGAGCTAGACTCTCTGGCTCTTTACAGATAGGAAAGATAAATAGATTTATTGAATATAGATGCTACCCTAAAGTAACCAAGCATTAACATAGTGAAGTAAGGGCAAAACAATAGCTGGTAATGGCTATACAGTTTTTACCTACCATAAATAAGGAATTAAGGTCTTTGATATGTAAAATATACAAGAAACACTCTTGAAGACTTGAATTCGTTTAAAACAGATTTTGTTTAGAGTCACTTTCAACTCCCACTGCTTTCCTACAAGCCTCAGGTCTTCATTTTTAAACAATGAATCCTTTGTATTCTGTCACACACTCACAGTGGTAAAAGCCAGATGTGAACTGCAGAGTCTCATTAAAAGCATCGTTGCAAAGAGGTGATGGAAGCTTAGAGGACTTACGATCAAGCAGGAAGGTCTGAGATTTCAGTAATTCTTTTGGTGCGAGAATATATTTTCAGAGTAAAAAGCTATAATGCGAAACAGCCTTCGAGCTTTCAAGTAAGTGTAGAACAGAGAGCATCCCTGATTGCAACATGGCAGTAAGAATGACTAAAAATCATCCAACATTTGTTAAGTTTATTTTACACACGCTGAAAATAAGTACAGTTTCTGATCAAGTGAGTCCTGTACTCCCAGTACTAGTTCTGCTCATAGATGGCTTCCACCCAGATTACACCTAATACCTTACCATGCTGAAAACTTCAATTTACACAAATTGCCTTATTAGAAGCCTGAAGTGAGAACAAAGAAAAACAACCCTTTGCTTGGAAGGGTTTCCACCAAGGACAGTATGATTGAGGCACGTTGGTGGTCCAGTAAGTTGGAAGGCAGTTTCCATTCTGGGACAAACAGAAGGACCCAGAGCTGGTTTCACATGATTTCACATTTCTCTTCACAATAACTGTGCTTACAAGGAATATAAATTATGATGTGGACTGAAGGGAGTCAGGGCTTTAGATGCATTTAGGATTTGTACTATGACTATTCTGCATATTGCTTATAAATCACTTTTGCTGGCAGTTAAACTGACACACTCTTAAAGATGGTAGTAAGAGACTTGGGAGCACTTTCCTGGCTCAAATACTTAATACTCAACCCGAGACTCAGTGAGAACAGAAAGTACACAGTCAAAATTGACATTGTACATTCAAGCATCGGAACGGAGAAATCTCCATCGAACTTTGCACCTTGTAACAGTCATTTCAGTAAACTAGCATGCTCCTCTCCTAGAGGACATACGAAAACTAGTTGCACCTCTGTTTTCCTAACTATTCATTTTATTTTACATAAACCTCCCACTTTGCCCTCTACCTGAGGCATAAAGAAGACATTGCACTACACAGAAGTCGGGCAGATTTAGCAATTCAAAGTTACCTCCTTTATGACGAATTATATAAATGGATTTAATCCAGAAAAACTGTATCATTAGTAGGTGCTTACAGGCATTCCCTTGAGCTTTTGAGTTTGGGGAACAGTATGAGTAATCATATCACAACTCTAAGTGCCAGAAAGGGAAAATAGGAGTTGCAAGGTCTCTGACTAAACATTAAGATCAGGTGAGAAAAAAAGTTTCATTTTCACATATGTAAGTTCATTTATCTTTTAAAAAAAGTAAGTGTTAAATTTACCAGCCTTCTTGGCGCTACTGTTTGACTCTCCTCGCATTATTTTTACTAACCATGATCAAAAGAGATGGAGTCTAATTCTTGTCCTTTGTGACAAAGAACAAAACCAACAGAAGTACAGTGATTAATGAAATATTTCCATCTGGTAAACAAACCGCCACACAAGTATCAGAATCACTGTCAGTAACAAGGCAGAGATTTCTATTCCACCTTAGCCTTGCTCCAGCTATCTCAAGTATTTAACATTTTCGTTCACTTCGCAGTAGGCTGCTTGAAAGGGGAAGTAACTCAGTGTTCTCTATGCAGAAAAAGAACAGAGCTGTGTCTTATTATTGCAAATAATTTGTTTTTAATTGTAACAATCGCCTCTTAAGTTTCTTATACAAAAACTGTCCTGAAAGTAGAGTTCAGGATTGATGTAGGGAAAAAAAAAAACAAGTGTAGGGATTTAACTAGTGATTCAAATTCAAGGAAGATAGGATATATATATAAATTTTAAAATGAAAACCCCCGCATTTTTAGTGAGATGTCATTGAAATTATCCCTTAAAACAAACAAAAAACCCAAACAACCACCAACCAACCAGCTTGGCAGCTGCAGATCAGGGATCAGACACTGCATCGTTACTGTGGTTTGTTATTTACAGTTTGCAGGGGCAAGGCACATAAATAAACTTCCCCTTCCTTTGCAGCATGTTATCCCTTCCAGTTTGCAAGCATTGGCATAATACTGCAAGAGCTGGATTGAAAAATACTGCAGAGGGAAGAGATCCCTGACCCAAATGACTGGACAAATTCCTCCTCTGAGACTTCCCACGCAACACAGAATCCTTCTGAAGCACCTGATAAAACAGAGAGACATCCTTGGCTATGCAGAATCCGGGAATGCTGCTGACAAAGACAAATTCCCCGCAGATAGCACATGAAAAGGAAAGCGACTTTTGCAGGGTTGATGATCATAGGGCAGAATAACAAAACACCGAGCTACTAATTTCACCCAAGGCAGAAGCACACTGCAGAGAAAAGGTACATTTGTTCCTGAATAAACGCAGTGTTAGACAGGCAACCAAAGCCTGCAATTAGCTACAATTACAATATCCAGTAACTAGTCACAGCATTGTCATCGGACCACACAACTGAGATTAAAATCATTTCAAACAAGAGATCCCCTAGAAAAAAACATTTCTGAAAAAAAACAGAGTATTGGCTCTTCCCACTGCCAAGCAATAGCAATTAAAAGCTATTATAAACATAGAATTTGCTTTCCTATATAATCGTATTCATTCGAATCTGTATGCTTGCCATATGAGAGGAGGGTCAGGCAAGAGACAAACACACAGAGAGCTGCACAGGTCAATTCAATTTATTTGAAAGTCTCAGTGGACTTCCAAAATAGAGAAACCTTATGGAGGGGGAATGCGTCAGCCACACAGGTCTGAAGCTAAAATATATTTTAGCTTTAGAACAGAAGAGAAAAAAAAAATTAAATGATGAAGCACAAAAGATTAGTAGTTCTGATCACTATCAGGCTTTTGATTAATTTTCCTCAAACTGACAAGGTGGGAAAAATAAAGATCAAAAAAATTTAGTCACAAAACCCAAAAATATTAAACAGAGGAATAAAATGTGAAGACAGATCCTGCTGCAGATAGAGACCAAACACTTGACAGTGAAGAAAACTCAAAATGAAGACCCATCAAAACCCCAGTGTAGGTTTTCCAGTTAACAGAATTGCTTGAGATTTGGTTTATTACTAGCTCCATCTGTATTTTTTTTTTTCCAATCTCAAATGGCTTTGCTCAAAACACTAGCTAGTTTACTACTTGCTCTTACTAAAATTTGAAATTCTATATCTGTTTTTTCCATCAAAACTGGAATTCCAGTCTAATTATTTCATTGGACTCCCAGGTACGTACTTTCAATTGACAGGTTATTTAACAAATAGTTTTGATGTTTTAATGAAGTAGTTTCTAGCTCCTTTAAGGATTAATTGCAGTGGGAAGAACAAGGTTGCTATATTTTTCCTCTCTAGGTGTTATCTGGACTGAAAATCAAGCTACTGCTACATCTTCTCTTGTCTACTGGGTACCACATCATCCTCTTGCCAGGCAACTTGCTGATTTGCACATCGTCTGGGGCTGCTGGCAGAGCCCTGCTGCCAGAGCTGCTCTGCCTCCCAGCTTCAGTAAGAGTCCTCATCTGTAGAGCTTCACTTCTTGAGGCTCCCATCAGTTTTACACGTTGACAACAGTAAAAAGATTTTTCTTCCACTTTTTTTTTCCCTTTTCTTTTGAGCCTCACTGTTGCAGTTTCCCCTGCTCATACTCAGACTGTGAAACCACCAGTCCAGATATGAGGTATTTGCAGCCAAATCTCAGCACTGATTCTTCTACTGGTTGCTTATTCTCTGTGACACCAAGTATGTATTTTCTTGCCTTATATTACTTCCAAGGTCCCCCATAGCTCTGTCCCATCAATCAAGATGTCAGACTTCATTACCCATATGAGAAACATAAAAACAAACATCTCTCCTTGCATGTCGTCTTATTGTTGTCCCTCACCTTGTGGGACAAGGCAGGGACACAACTCTTGCTAAACAAAATGAACATCTTTGCTCACCTTCAAAAACCCTGAGTAACTAAGTTGTTAGCGGGAGCTCAACAATTAGGTCATGGGTATGACAACCACAGCATAAACCAATAAATAGTTTAAATTCTCATTGGTTTACCACCTCCATGTCTGTTAATGTCTATTGTCCTTTACATTTAAGGTGTAATGTTTGGGTGGGGATAAGCAAAACTGTTCTCACATCGCTCTGAGGACCTAATCTATAACTAACCTTCACGGTAAGAATGCTGAAGTGCAATACTGTCAAAGTGAAATACTTCTTATCCCTAGAAGCTAAACAAGAAAGAGACCTACCCTCTTGCATCTGCAATTTCAATATAGATAGACAACTTGTATTTTTGTCACTCTTTTTCCCCTCCTCGAATCACCAGGAACACGCTCCTCTTCCTTCCCCTTCTGGTCTCCACCCAACCATTCTGTTTGGCACTACTGCACATGATATATTAAGTATTGTACTTTCCACTGAACCACCTCAGACCTCTCCAATATCATGCTCTGAGGGACAGTATAGTCACTTAGGCTAATGTGGTTTTATCACACTTACCAGTATTTTCTAGTCTTCTAACGTTACTAGCAACAGAGCACATGGAGTGTGCTGGACAGGTAACGTGCGTTAATCTCGCTGCCAGAAAGCATAAGAATTTCTCATTGGAAGCATCTGTTAAAAGCACACTAGAGGCTCTGAAATCATGACTGGTGCTCTTACTATTCGCAAAAATATGAGTAAAAATACACACTAATTCATCTTCCCAGAACCTGTTCATCCAATAGGAACCATCTGCTTCTATTCATTGACTTCTACACACCCTGACACAAAGTTCATGAATCCAGCAGCCATCATCCATCCTTTGTCTGCAACAGTCTTCGAACGACAGAGACGGAATCAAGAATGTTAAAATGAGCTTTAACTATCTATAAAATCCTTCCATTATGCGGTTTATGGCAAACTATTATCACTCCACTTTGGATTCCCACAACAAGTTACTTTCTTAATAGCCTCCTGAGGCATCATAGAACAGAGTCAATGGTGACAATTACACGGCAAACAAGAGACAGCTCCATGTCGGCATTTTATATTCAACAGCAACAGAGATGCACGTTGATTGACTTGAGCTCTGCATCACACGATGATTTCAGTAACGAGCTTGAGCTAATGTAGGATAAGAATTCGCAAGTTCCTCTCAGCAACGCCTGTATATTTTTGTCCTCTGAAAGTATATATTTGAGACATTTAAATAACAGCAGATATAGCTGGCACAGAGCAACAGATTTCCACAAAGAGGAGGAGTTGTAAAAATCCTATGTTCTGGACTGCACACCATTACTCATCACAGACAGCGGTAATGGAAATAAGGACTACGTGAATCATCTAAGCTGCTCTCTAGGAACACACTAGCCCATTTTACACAGGCCATAATAACAACATTTGTTATTCCACAATGGACTTTTAGATTAACTGCCTTATCTGGGTTTGCAACACTGTGCTCGCTGCACTTCCAACATAGCAGTCCCTCAGAAGGTAAATCATTTCCCCAGCTCTCTAACAAGAAAGCTATACTCTATCTTTAAGGAAGCACATATTGATCAAACCTCTGTCATAATTGCAGAGTCTTCAGAACATTACATTTTCACCAAGGAAATTTTGCCATTATTGGGGAAGACTATGTATCCGCAATGAAATCTGCAGTCTCTAAAGATTATATTGGAACACTAATTTCAACTAAGTCAGGTTATTATACGGACTGGCCAATATTTATTACGGTTCTAAGTGATGTTCTTTTGTAAGTGCTAACCAGTGAATGGATGTAGCATCACCAGATCAAACCACACACAGGAAGATGCCACAACATGCATTAATTCTTTGAGTATTTAGCTTAGTGATATTTATTTTTTCTAAATTTTGGGGGAACTTACAGATGCAGCGCAACAAATGCTAACATGGAGAAAACTGTTTTCTAAATATTTTTTTTAAACAACAGCAGCCACAAAGCTACAACTTTTGAAAAACCATAAGAACAGAAGTATATTAAGCATAAGGTTCCCAAAGTTTCTAAAATCTTTCCATGACCTCCCCTTTCTCATTCCAGCGAGCTATGTACAGCTGTCAAACATCTCATTACAAGATAAGCTCAGTTTTATTACAGAAACTGAGGAACAGACAAATTAACTGACAACCCCAAGAACAGACTGGTAGTAAGAAATGGGATCGGAAGCTGCTTTTTTATAATCCCTTGAAATACATATCTCAAAAAAGCATCATTAATGAATTCTCAGAAGGAACCCTTGAAACTTCGTTCTAAGATGTGAGCGCACAAAAAAATGAAATGAGAAATAAGGAGGTACAAAACCTGAAGTATCTTCAGCTATTTTCAAACCTCCAGACACAAGAGATGAGACAAATAACATAGGAAGAAAAAAAAATATTATAAGAACAGTTCAACAGACAAATGTTTTCATGTTTTAGAGGAGGCAATAATTTACAGAATGGTAGAAATAATTACTTGCTTAAGCTACCCACTGGACAACTTTTAGAACCATCAGTGAGTTTTTTAATAGAATGTATTGCCTCAATTCTGCTTGAAAAAGTAATTTGTTTTACTCAGAAAATAAACTGTAAACACGATGCTCTCTTTGAAACTACGTGCAAACCCCCATTCTGCTGCAAGAAGCGCTGAGGGGGAGAAGCTATGTTTCAAATTTATTAATGATTCCTCAAGTTGTTATAGAAACGAAATTGCAGGAAGACAATGTCTGGAGACGCGAGCCTCTTTCATGTGCACTTCCATTGGAGCTGGTTGCTGAGGTTACCTAACAATGGGGGAAGTTGTACATCCAATTCCCTCTTTACAAATCTGTTACAAAACCAGAGCTTTACAACAAAACAATGCTCGATAAAGCAACTACTTTGCTTTATTTACTGGGTATGCATTTAGAAAACATTGCTATCTGGTTTCATCAAACGCCTCTTGGCCATTGTGAGTAGAATCACTTCTTCAAAGACAAAGCTTTTGCTCTAGAAGCAGAATGCTACAGTCATAAAACAGGCTTCAATTCTACCAACTACTTAAGAACTTCTAGCATGTGCTAAATTCATTTTTAACTTCACAAAGACAACTGAGTGCTCAGTGAGACATCTAGGGTGAGATCTTAAAGACTTATCTACATTCTAATATATTTAGTCAGAAATACAGCTCTTTTGGCTTTCAGTAATAACTCCAAGCAGATCACCTAAATATATTATTGCAGACTTGTCTTTATCATGCTCCACTCGCTGCCAGCATCAAAAACTATCGGCCGATTTATTCTCTTCAAGAGGCACAAGAATTAGCAAGAAAGTTGATCATCCAAAAGAAATAAAGTTTCCTGTTACTATAGTGCACAAATAGGAGCATCTGAACATGATGCAAGCGAGCAGGGATGAAGAGTCAAACAAGAAGAGAGGAGAAGGCAAAGGAAAAAAGGGAAAGGTTTGCTTTCATAATTAAAAACAGATTTCAGAAGGAAAACTCAGTTTCACTACAGTCAATGAAAGTTTTTCCATCACTTTTAAGGGAGCCATGACCTCACCCCCAGGCAGTTATGAAGTGCAACCAGCTACTACATCACTTTTTTTTAAAAAACTTTTAAAACAAGCAGAGAAATAGTAAAATTAAAAAAATATAAATCTTTGAATCTGGCAAATCCCAGAACAGCAGTTGAATATAAATGAGGAGAAACATGACAAAAAGTGTGCTAAAGCAATTTTTCAATAGGTTGGAACAAAACAAAAGGCTGTAATCTTATTCCACATCCCCAACATCATTTCTGTGAAACTAGAACTAGAAAAAAAAAAAACACATGGTTTGGGATGGGTAGGTGTCCCTCTGGATGACTAATCAGTCTCAATGGATCTGATAAGCAACTACTACAGTGTGTCTGTGATGCACACACATGTGTGTGTGTGCATTACAAATAACCACATCTGATAGAAAGAGACAATATTTAGATAAGCAGTGTCAAAACAAAGTACTTCATTCAAAATTTATAATTTTAAAAGTTTTCTGCAATATGGCCTCTATTACTGTTCTTTGCAAAAGACAGCTGCAACTACATTATTTACTTATTTAACATTGGCCTTTTAATTTATGATTGTATGTGTTAAGCTTGTGATAAACTCTCACAGGTGGGATTTGTGCCAGCCTTTAACAAGGTTACTACAAAGTGGTTTTGCACCTTCTTAGCCTTTATACTGGGCCAGTACAGACAGCAGGGCTATGCTGCCATAATCATTTCGCATCCTACTTTCAGACACTTTCAGAAACGCTCCCTTGGTGGTATAGCTTGCACTGGGTCCCAGTATGATATACATATAGCAATACTGGTTCCAGTATAAAATTACTGGAAGAACGCTGTGTACCTACGCAATTAAAAGAATTGGTCTTATTTACAATTCATTTATCCAAATTGCTCAGTTCTGTATAGAAAGAAAGAGGTAACCGAATTTTAAAATGAAGAAATACACTCAATGGAAGATATTCTCAGTATATTTGATTTTTAAAAAGTGAGTCTTTTCTCTTTGTAAGTCTTCTCTATATGAACTATCTTTTTGCTCAGGATTTGTCCAGTTCTTAACATGAGCCTCCTGGTACATGTCACAGCGCCTAAGAATTCCAGTTCAGCGCTAAGGAATGCAAATCTCTTCAGAGCTCTAAAAGATTATTAAAAAAAAAAAAGACTATTTTTCACAGAAGCAGTATAAAGAACACTCAGTAATTCCAACAAGAGTCGTGTATCATTTCTGTGTATGTATCATTTCTATGATTAAATCCGTAATGGCACATATGTCTAGAACTGGCAGGCTTCACTTACTGAAGAAAGATATTAAAAAATTAAATGTCTTAGTTTCATTATGCTATTCAGAGGGTGTTCTTGCCTCTGCTCCTTGCCAAACAGTCTGAAATCTAGATTAATCTCATAAATCATTTCCTGTTGTAAACACCTGAACCATGCACCAGAAAGGAAATTCATCACAAGCTCTTCCCACCTATTGTGACATTCCCCAATTCTCTAATGAAAAGGTCTCAGGCTCCAAGAACAGCCTTTTATTTTTTTTAATGGTTATAGTTTAATAAAGCAGATATAATCCAGAAGGGCTTTAAAAGAAGATATCCACTGGATAAGATCCATGTATACTTCAGCATTGTCCAATAAGAAAAAAAAATTGTTTTCACTCTTACATGACAAAATTTATGAGGAACTAGTCTGCAAACTATTCCTCACTAGAGCCTTACAGAGTCTTGACAACAGGCCCATAACACATACTACACTCTCAACCACACAGATGACTGATGATCATAAAAGGCTGAGAGTCCAGTGTGCCTCACTGAACTTTACTTAAACTCATTGCAACCATACAATTGCTCTGGAGATCTCATGGAATGTCTCTCGTTTTACTTCCAGACACTTATCCATGGGTTTGAACAAGCAATGAGGCTTTTGCTGCTTGATACTCCAGACAAATCAGGAATTTTGGGAAGGCAAGTCTGCCAGAGCAGGAGGCAAAATGGTACTGGACCTGTTCAACCAGCAAACTGAGCTAATGGGAGGTGTATCACAGCTACAGAAGAAACTGAAGGGGGAAAAAAAAAAATAAAAAAAAAATCATCAACTTGATTCCCTCCTTTCCTTGTTCCACAACAAACAGGGTTGGTACTTGACATGGTATCTCCACAGCAGGGGAAAAGCTCCTTCTCTTGAAACAATTTCTGCCCCAAAACTTTTTGCGGATTGTTTTTCAAACTCCCCAGTTCTCCCTTCAAGTACATAAAGTGACTTCAGACCAGGGCCAGTAAAGTTGCTCCTGATTTGCTGACAACAATGGAAATAGAGGAGAATTGTGGCAGGACAGTTCACAGAAAGTTAACTGGCTGTACTTCTAGGCAGATAGTCTTTCTCCATTAGACTCTTACAGAAAATATGGAATTAAAACCAAAATAATGCTCTGGATTTTTGAGCAGAACCTAAGTCTACAAGGCAACAGAAAGGGAGACAACAGCAAGTGTTCAGCTCCAACATTGACTGAGTCAATTCCCACAGCGATCATCCCCAAAACTAAACGCAAAACTGACTGCCAGAGGACAGAGATCAACATATATATTACAGATGCTTCCCTGCCCCTGCTGCATTCTCCTCTTCATCCTTCCAATGTTTTGTGATCCTTTGCAGCCATCGTTGCCAGATCCTTAAAGTTTCCATGACTGTTAGTAAGCCTGAGGAAGGGAAGAGGGCCTGCAGGGCAAAGAGGTGGAGATTCAAGTATGTAACTACATTATGGAGGTAAGAAAGCCACCAGTCTGACAGACAAAAGCTCCAGGTCATAGAATCATTTAAGTTGGAAAAGGCCTTTAAGACCATCAAGTCCAACCTTAAACCTAGCTGCCAAATTTACCACTAAACCTGTCCCTCCGCACCACATCTACACCTCTTAAATACCTCCAGGAATGGTGACTCATTCACTTTCCTGGGCAGCCTGTTCCAACACTTGACAACCCTTCCAGTGAGGAGTTTTTTCCTAGTATCTATCCTAAACCTCCCCTGATGTAACTTCAGGCTATTTCCTCTCATCCTACTGCCTGTGACTTGATAGAAAAGACCAAAACCTCTCACTACACCTTGTTTTCAGGCACTTGTAGGGAGCAAGAAGGTCTCCCCCAGCATCCTTTTCTCCAGGCTGAACAATCCCAGCTCCCTCAGCTGGTCCTCATCAGACTTGTGCTCCAGACCCCTCACCAGCGCCAAATACAGGAAGAAGTCCTGCTGATACAGGCTAAGATGTCACAACAAACTCCTCGATATTACAGCATGGTGTGCACAATAAAGTTGGTAACAGTGTGGCAGAAAGACAACTGAGACAGAATAGTCTTAAGAATTAACCTTTCTTGTACCTCCTCTTGTAATCCAGGACAGCCTCAAAACCCGCACCCGTTCTGCTGCCACTTCTAATACTAGTCCCTGGAAAACTGGGTAAAGTTGTATTCTAAAAACTTCATGAGCCACACTGAAGATAAGCATTGGAAATTCCCACTAAAGTGAAACAGATGTTGGAATGTAGTGATGGAACTAAGAGTTGCATCACAGCATAGAACTTATTTTGGAGAATTATTAAAAAGTGTTTGGAAGACATAACATTTCTAGAATTATGCCAACTAATAATTAGATGAGCATTTAAATGTTAATACAGAACAGAGCTGAAGGCTCAACTCTCATTTCTATTGACTATAACACATTTCTCCAGAAAATGGGTGATGAGAAAAGATGTGTTTGCTTTCAACGCCAGACATGCACGTGGATCCAACACTGAAGACAGTGCTTCACAATATTCCCCAGTGGTTGCAGGCACCATCCAAAACCCAATCCTTTAAGAGCATTTAGTAATAACACTGAGACTTTGAGAATAAATCAAAGCAAATCAAAGTGGCCACTGCATCAGATAAAACATTGGATAATTTTGCTTAGGACCATATTTACTAGTGCTGGGAAGAGGCTACTCCAATCTTACTATAGTTTCTTTCACTTCTAATAGGACTGGAGTTTAGAAAGAGGGTTTGTTTTTTCTCCTTTTTTTAAAAAAAAAAAAAGTGATGCTGTAATTCAAATCCTGGTAACCTTGGAAACAGCCTCTCTCCTCAGATATGTCTGTGTCAATTAAAGTAATTGGGACACTCCAGCTAATAGTGCCTAGATCTCAATACCCAGGCTAGTGCTGAAGCATTAGTCCTAGAGGACTCTCAGCTGAAAAACAGATCCTCCGAAGAAAGATTGTCTTAGAAAGGCTCTTCTCTTTTCGTAAGCATTCATCAGAAGGTTAGCTTTAAAGAATTTCTTTGTATGTAATACAGGATGCCCAGGGACTACGTAGTAATAGCGAACACTGGCTTAGAGCTTATTTGTTTGTATGTAAGTAGGTAAACAGAGCTCCCTAAGCAGAGAAACACCATTTACTTCACTTTAAGATATTTCACTATAAATCAAGCTGCTTCTTCACACTTTGTATAGGTACGTGTACATACACACACACACACACAACCTCTCCCCTCAAAATTACCTATTCACTAAGAGACAATTTCTATACCTGGCAGATTCATGAACAATATTGATTTTACTATCAGTCTTAGACGATCCTAAAAATCAGAATAAAACTTAGAGAATTACCACCTTGTAACACAGGTGGCTGAGGAAAAGAAAAAATTAAAATCAAGCAGCTGTGAAGAATTTCTCACAGCATCTAAAAGTAGCTCATTCTGTCTTCCTTTATTGAAACCATAAAGGCTTATTTGAAAAAAAAAAAAAAAGGATTCTTTAACATATTTTGAAAGCCACAGAGCCACCAATCAATCACTCAGTTCAATGACATGCATCACCACCTTTCTGCAGATACATATGTACACAATCAGAAAAGGCTTTTGCCCAAAATATATCTTGAGACCCACTCCCCCACACGCCTAAAGAAGGCATTAAAAAAAAATTCTTCTACAAAATTGGCTACTGCAAGAATATTGGCATATAGCATTGCTAATTGAAAGCTACAGACATTTTAAAGATATCTGCTCCTTTTAGCATATTCAATTATTGTATGGCAGAATGATTTTTAGTAGATGCTTTTGGCTATTATGCAAACAGTAAAGTGACTAGCCCACATCTAACATCTGTCCTTTCCATCCCTATCAATGTCAGGGAAACAGAAAAGGCATTAAGTAGTATTCGGGAAAAGCTCTCTAAATAATGATGGTTTGAAACTATTATTATTGGGTATTTCAGTTGTCACACATAATACCGGCAAAGGGAATAAAATAAGAAAGTCCAAGCTTCAAGGAATCTTCTCCTATATTAAAGATGTACTTTAAGTCTTTCTTAAAGCCTAGATGATCCAGGCCTTCCAGGCTGAAAGACCAAAAATGATCAGAAAATAGGGTATTCAGACCGAGGCTGAGGTGCTGAGGTGACTAAGTTATCCTTTGATATTGTTAATAATGGAAAACAAAAGGAGAGGGAAGAAACAGAAAAAGGGCAGCCAAAAGAGTGTAGTAGCTGAGTCAGGACCGATACACACGTTCACTGCCAGCAAAGGCATAAAAAGATCAGAAAAAAAATAATAAAAAAAATAAATCGCAGTCCAGAATTGGCCGCCACAACTGTTGTTTCAGTCCCTTGGAGATTTAAAGTTATTTATATAAGAAATCTGTAATGGAATATGGAATCACTCTATCAACAAGATTTAAAATGAGAAGTGTACAAGTCTACAGTGGAGCAGCTGCCAAACTGGACTTGGGACAGCTCAATTCTAGAAGGTCGTTGATGGGGGATCTTTTGATTTTTATTTTTTTTTTCAGTTTAAAGACTACAGTAAGCAAAATCCTGAAATATTATGGCTATAAAACAGTTTGGAAATATGCGGTAATACTCCATAAAACCAGCAAAGGTAATGCAAGTTTCAACTTGTTACTCATTACAGCTTGAGTACGGAGAACACATTCCAGTCACTGAAAACCTAGAGAGGAAGGTTTTCTGTAACAATTTATTCTTATACAGTAAAAACTTGTATATGCATTCTCACTCTTAAGATGTGAGCTAAGGGTCCGATTCTCCTTCCACCAAAGGAAGCCAAGTTTGACATTCATATCAACAGCAGCAGAATTAGGCTATAAAGCTACAATCAATCACATATAAACAGCCATCTGACAATTGTGCCGCAGAATAAACAACCCCCCCAAATTAATTCAGAGTAATTATTTATATAGACTTAAGTGAGATCAGCATTGTGGATTTTTTTTTATTTGGTGAAGATAACAATTATCTTTGTTTTACTAACTTTTTTAGATGAATAGATATTGAATACAAAATGTTTTTAAGCAAGATGCAGTATTTTAAGCTAAATATGTACATTTAATTTCATTCTGAGGCAAAGTGGTTTACTTAGTGTTTTACTCTACTGGTTTTACACTGAAAGAGAAAGCAAAAAGTAGTTATATGCTCAGCAGGAGAGATATTAATGCCGTGTTATGTCCATTCTGTTGACCATCTATAAGAAGAGGCCCACTACAGTGGATCATGCCAACCAGATCTTCCAGAAACATCAGCAGAATCAAATAGACAGTAAAGGCTCTTGAGAATTTTCCAAGAAAAACAAGTTTGTTTTTAGAGCATTCACTGAAATAATTATCTTACAGAAAACACATGAGCTGAAATCAAATTTTGATGAAACATGGAGGAGGCATATGCTAGTGAAGAGCATAGCTGCTCAGCAGCTCACACAGATGGCTGCTAGGGATCCCTGGTCTGCAATAACCCAGAAGAGCCCATCTGGAGGGGTTATGGACCCAGAAACCACAGGATTTTCCTTCAGTCACAGAACTGGGGCATTCTTGGGAGACAGGTGTCCACTGCCTCTAGAAGCCGCGTTGGCCAGGACCCTGGAACAGCCAAGCTGCAGGGTTTGTGCAGAGCCAGGGACACATCACGCTGCACAACTGAACAGCTCCTCGTTTTATTGATGAGCATAATGGAAGATGCAAAGATCATTTTGGGCTTATTCAGCACCTGCCAGAGCAGGTGCCTTCTAAAGTTATCCACATACTCTGCCCAAAGCAGAACAACGAAGAGCTTCGGGTTCAACACTTGGATTTTGGTGCTGTGTTGTGAATTAGATAAAGATCAAAACAAAACAACCCTCTGATCTTGAAAACAATCACAAAACAGAAATGTTGTTGCCTGGCCAGCCCCGTGCTATGGCACATTTTCTCTCATGCTATTTGCAAAGGCATCTGCAATCTCAGCCCTTGCTGTCTCTAATATTCGGTATTTTGTTCACTTCAAACTAAGTACAGGATGATGAAAACCCTTGAATCATGATGGTGCCAAAACAAAATCTGCACTGCCATTAATTGCTACATGAGTACATCAGATCTGTCATGAACAGTGACATGCCAGGCATAACAAGCATCTCTGAAGTCAAACTCCCGGTTTCACTCTGCCACAGAATAAAGGATGCTGATGACAGATGGGCAGAGTTAAGCAAGCCGTTCGGCCAAAATCCTAGATAGATGACTGTAGCTGCATTTCGCTGCCAAGACCAGAACCTTAGTTTGTATCAGAAACCACTAACTTTCTGGCTGGAGTCAGGAAAAAAAATACAAAAATCTGTAAAAAAATAATGTTAGAAATAATAAGAATGAAATTAAATTTGCTCTCCTGGCTCCTATTCCTAGTTTTCCTCCTCTGGCTCCAGAACTATTCCCTCTGTCTACATATTCCCAGATTCACGTAACAGCAATACTGCCATTCCACATCACCTAACGCTGCTATCCACCTAAGTCAAAACTCCTCTTTTCCCTTCTAGCCAACTATTCTTTTTACCCTCTCCACCCAAATTAGCCTGTCCTTTATTCTGCCAGAATGACTGGGCACCAGCTTGGAGTCACTGGACAGAAAGGTTCACTCATGCTTTCTCCCCAAAAACAGAACAAATGAGAACAGAAGTTGCCTGTGAAGTCTAGCATTGCTTCTACTAGAAGGTTATCATTTCTCATTCGCTCCATGGTGACAGCACATCACTTGTCAAAATTACACTGAAGCTTCAAAACATGCTTCGGGTGGATGAAATCAGGAGGGACCCTGCCAGAGAAATCCATCATATATGATGTGGGATTTTACCAGTTTACTTCTGCTCTTCCAAATCCTGCTGGGATAGTATGGTTCAGGTTCACACATCTGAACCTGAACTTGCATTGATTCTCATTAAGAGTCCCCAGTGACTTAAGCAGGAGCTGCAAGCATCTCTACAGCATATATCAAGATCCTCTATTTTACTGAGGTTAACTGTGGATTAAGTTCTCTGCTGCCTCACATCCCTCCCTAGAATTCAGCAGAGCTGAAAAGAATACAAGTCGGGGCAATTTGAGCCAAAATCTCTTCAAGTATTTGCAACATTCGATATTTTTCCACCTGCAAATTGTAATAGCAAGTTACACGGTACTGCCATTATATAAACTTGCATTTCAAACTTAAATCCATTCTCAATAAGATGAGGACAATGTTTTACTTTGCTGTGAGAAAGAATGAGATCATTACGAGTACGCTACAGTTGAAACAAAACGGCAAGAAAGTTTTTGAATGTTTTTTGTTACTGGCAACTTGCAAAGGCTTACTTCACTAGTCCTTACCATCTGGTCAAAATGCAAACGATCAATAATACATTTCTCCTAAAAGAGAAATGTAAAATGTAGCACAATACCATATTGTTGTGTGCATTAAATCAATAGAGCTCCTCGGTTTTAATGGACTTGTCGCGATGCCTTAAAAGACACTTTTGAAAGCAATGTTTTTTCAAACCACAGAATCTTACTTCCTTCATCGTGAACTCAATAAGCTTTTAATGAGTGCTCCTCCATACAGATAAAATTCTTTATAAGAGGAAAATATGTGAGACTCAGAAAGGCTTTGCAGTTATTTACAAAACCCAAAACATATTTATAACATTTAATTCACAGATGGGTAAAGTGAGGAAAAACCTGAGGGCTGCTTGCCCACAGACAAAGCAAGCCAAACAAGTCAAGGGCAGAGCCACAGAAAAACTCAGATGTCTTAGGGAAGTATTTCAGCCCCTGTTTGTGGAATTACAGTATGTAGGATCAATCATCTATTTTTCAGTAATTTCGTTCCTGCCTGTAAAACACAGATGTGAGGACCTGTCTCTTCATAAAACATTGCAAGAGTCCAACAGAATGGCCAACACCACCTTCAAGGGAGAGCCAAGGAGGACAGCCAAGTTCAGTAGGATGTGGAGAGTTTCCCTGATGCACAGACAGGACAGTTGGGAGCCTCTGGCTTCAGCAGCTGCCATCCTCAAACAGCTTTGACAGCTCAGCTACAGGTCTACGCAATTGCTCACTCTGTTCCTTTTTCAACCTCCAAGAAAAAGCTTTTCACTCCATACTTGTAAAATGAACATACATCTTATTTGGTGCTGTTTCTAGTAGTTGTAAGACATAGGACTGGCATCTGAGACACTCTGAAATACCTATTGGCCTGGGCTTCATTGTTATACCCAGGAGGTGGCCAGAAGTGCAACTATGCCACCTGAGAAGAGAGAATAATCTGAAAAATATTGCATGTTTTACATGTTAAAACCTTCAGATTTATCCAAAACAAAAAGACCGTTCAGCTGAAACCACCATAAGAAACTTTGAGGAAGACCAGTGTATGTTTTGACTTTTAAAAGCACTGTTACAAGAAGTGAAGAGGAGAGGATTAGGCTGATCCAGGATACTGAAGATGGATAAAGACACACATCACTAAAACGAACAAAAAGGCTTATTGTGCTCATCTAGCAACATCAGACAGTAATAAGACAGGAAAAGGAAGAAATGCTAATCTACCTTCTTCACATTTATGGGTTCAGACTGTTCTTGGTTGACTGAAAGTGTGAAGGATAGTTGATTTTTATTATTAGTTTCAAATTTGCTTTTAATTTTTTAAAAAACATCTTCTCTTAATGAAAAAAAATGTGAATATCATACACTAGTCCCAGCCATTCAAATTTTTTAAATCAGAAAGTAACCAAGCCAGGGGGAGAAAAAAAAAAAAAAACACAAAAAAAAAACCACACCACCAGTAAAAAGCCCTTAAACTTGCAGAACTGCCTCGTACTCAGCCCTAGTAGCTAATCTAAGAGAGATGTTACCAGTTCAGTTACTCACACACAACCATAAACCTCTCTATAACAACCCACATGTGCAGAGGTAAGAGAAATAGAAAGAAGTAGTAACTTTTTAGTCAAATCTTTTTCCTATTAGGTACTACCAGCCCTGCATCTATCTAGATGCATGAAGACCCCTTTTTTCCACAGACCTAGACTTTCCATAAATTGCTTGTGGGGTCCCTAGACAAACATCAAAGCATTCACTCTACACTTGGAATCTAATTTTCAGAGGTGTTAGAGGAATGAATCACGATACGATTAAGATGACCCATCATCCCATGGAAAACAGGAGCTAAATCAAAAATGCACCCCCATCCTCTTGATCCTCCTTACCCTTCAGCTGTGGATTCTCACCAGAAAATGTATTTTCTCACAGCAAAGTGCTGTCAACTTACCCTTCCCACACTGCACTAGGGCTGGCAGCTTCACTGCCACCACTTGACACAGGTCTGATGTGCAACTGAGTCAGACTTCTCTTCGTGTCAATATGTGCATATGGTACTTTTGATAACCAAGACCTATTTTTGCAAACTAAAAAGCTGGCTGCAGACAATCAGAAAAACTCATGCTGGTTTTCATCCAATTTTCTTACGTCTAATTTGTTGAAAGGTTAAGTGCTCGTTTTCTCCAGATAAAGAAAATAAACCTGATCCAGAGTTTAAACATGTTTAAATACCTGCCACACAAAACCTTCCAACAGAGGGTATGAGAGGCCAAATGCAATGCAAACAGCTTCTACCAGGTCTGCAAAAGTGGAGATGGGGCAAGTGCCCCTACAGAGAAGTCGTTTCTGTGGTTCTGTTGCTGGGTACGCTCAAAAGCCACTGCTCCTTAAAGGGCTGTTGATTCTTTAAGGTCTGCAGACCTATTGCAAAGGTCTACACAGTCCTCAGCTTCCCTGAGGAAGCACTTATGTATTAATCCCAAAGAGCTAAGGAATGCAAGAATAGGACAATATTTTTATAGTGGAAGGAAAGACTCATGAAGGAACAGGCCAGAAGATACCATGCCATTTAACACTTGTCTTCACAGTCTGAGTTGCTGACACAGCAACAAGCCCCTCTTGGCTTGGGAAGGAGACTGGATGTTTCACACATGCTCTCCAGAATTTTTGTACCAGTTTTAATCATCCTTCAGTGCAATAAAACACAATGCAGAAGATATATGTTCCACAGGAGATTGCAACATGCTCTGGCTCATGTCTTAGGGACCATCCAAGAAAGCCAGCTACCACTGAGCCTCAGAGCTTATGCTAACATCTCGCCAGATTAAACAAGAAGGAAAGTGAAGGAAGACACTGCAGTGGATGAAAGACAATCCTGAACTGCATTGGCAACAGAAGGACTTCAAAAAGGTGCTGGGTTCTTTCTAGACAGTGCCAGAAGGAGGGGCACTCTGTCCCTCCACCAGGTTGTCATACGACAGCATAGGAGCAACCTCCAGTCACTGTACTCTTATACAGCAACACTACATTTATTTTCTTTTCCCCAAGAAAATGTACAATATAAGACACAGGAGCCACACTGAGGTGGTTTCTGGACAAATGTAATAACTCATCCTTTGTCCTCATGCCTTGGTGCACCAAAGCTGTGTAAGTCATCAACTAATTCAGCCCACAGTGGATTATTATCATTATGAAGAGACAGGCACATTTGTCAAGACAGTACACTACATAGGCAAGAGTTCTTTACCATTACTAGTTAAAAATCCAACAGGTTAGTGCTGACTAAGGTTAATAATGACCACACAGAAAACCTTTGAAATGGTGACAGAAATATGGGCCTCCCAACAGAACAAGAAAATACGACCTGTTTAAAACTACCAAGTCAGGAAATTTGATACTGGAAGGGAACAAGCCCAGTAAAATAAATCAGGCGATAGCTACTAAATACCTGTGCCAGGATAAAGGGCAAACGAAACTCAAGGCATTTTATCCAGTGAACTGCACAGGCAAAAAAAACTGCACTGCAGGTCAGCCAGGAGTGTTGGTGCAAGGTGACTGCACCATAGCCCTCACCACGACGGACCACACTTCAAACATGTTCAACTTGCGAATCCCAGAGCACAACGTTACCCTGACAGTATATTTTTATCTGGTTATAAATTTAAATGTGCTGTTCCTGTACACACTTTCCACTTGATGCTTTGATGGGTCTGTTGGAAAGAAAGAGCCTGGCATTGAATTTGTGTTTTTGAAAGCTTACGTCAATCAACTTTCATGAAGAGGGCATGAGAACAACGCTTCAATTAAGAAGGAAAACTTGCACTGACAGAGTATCCCTGTTTTGAGAACTTCTGGTTAAACAAGACCATGGCAGAGCACATTTGACCTCACACAGTTCCTCTCCTGTGAGTTCTTCCCAACTACAAGCTGCACCTCTTGCTTTTCTAAATGTTTAAGTACTTCTGAAACTTTGCAAATCGAGGGACTGGATATTTTGGGGTAGTTCAAGCTTTTTTCTTTAGACAGTTTCCCTCATTTAAGACTAGAGCACATGGAAAGAATCATTCCTGGGACACTGTAACCAAACTCCGCAAAGTGCTAGAGTTCACCAACCACCCAGCTAGGTTTTCACAAGCAAAGCATACGTGTAGCATACCATAAATCACATATATTAAAGAAGTTATATATAATGACAGCATGCTTATGTTATAAACGCTTATTTAAGTATACACAGGAATTTCAAGAAAAATGGCAGGAGAGTCAAATATCAAGCCTCAGTTTGAACTGTTCTGGATGGATAATTAAAATTTTCTCTGAAATTTTAGTGAGTTATGTTACCCTTCACACACTTTTCTAAATTGCTGGCAAGCTTTACTCTTCACCTCCAAAAAGCTGTCCACGTTCCATGATAGGATTGATGGCACTTCGGTTGTTGGTGAGTTGTTTTATTTGCCATCTCATTTTCTTACAAAATTAGATGAAATCGAAAGAAAGCGTTTTTGGTGAAATTGAATTAGTTGCACAAACCCCAAATCCTAAAGTATTTATTCACATATACAGCAGTACATCAGCTCTAAAACTCTCAGCTTTATTATGTGCTTGTCAGAATAAATGATAATGCCAAGTGGCTGGCAGGATAATGAACAACTGCCATGAGAAATGGATCGTCACACAAAGCTATCTGAAATACAAAGATGATGACAAGAGCAACACTTGGAGCTACACCTACAGTTTCTCTTTTTCCATTTTCCACACCTTCCACACACACCCCACCATTGTGCAGTTTTCTTCTGCCTCAAATTTACCTGCCCGGAACAGAAATGGAACACGAATCAAGTTGTGGCTAAATTCTCCAGAGCTGTAAAGTACAATTCCACCGCAATCACTTGATAACTACACAGTTGTGCCACAGATTAATTTGTCCTTCATACAATGGATTTAGCAAGCATTGTTAATATATTCACTTATTTCACAGTTATTAAATCTGTCCTCTGATAAACATCTATCTTACCTACTCTGTTACCACATTCTCCTTCCTGTTGCTTCACACACCATATAAAAGTAAAGGAAGATTATTACAAGTGGAGATTGTTGCTTTACTATGCTAAGGTCAGAAATAATTCTAAATACATTCATATAGTACCACATTCAAGTGCATGAAAGCAGGTTTTAACCACAAAGCAGAGAAAACAGGGAAGAGAGGATTTAACTGAATTCTCAACTTTGCTCAAAGATCCAGAAGCAATACAGTGCAAACCCCAGCTTGGAAAACATCACTACATAAACAGCCCTTATTTATACCAGTTCCACAATGAGCAGACAAAGCTATTCAAGTAAAGCATTACACACTCTTAAAATTCTGTTCTATGAGGTATAAAGATTCAAACCAAGAAAAATATTCAGGAGGCTCAATATCATATCGAGTTTGACTTTCCCCCCCTCCCATCCTGAATAAGTTACACTTACAGTTACTAAGTTATTTACAACATAAATGTAACACAGGGATCTAGAGGCCACAGTAAAATTTGCTGGTGGGAGTGGGGAAAAAAAGAGAAAAAAAAAGTCACACTCCTATGTGCAACAACATTTGAGATCGGGACAAGGGTGTAGGAAGAAGAGATGAACGAGTAAGTGAAGGAGTAGCCCAGAAAATCTCCCCTAGAATGGGTTATTTCCTCCTCCTCGCTTCGTCTTTATGTTTTATATGAACAGGATTTCTCGTATCACACATGAAGTAAAGGATGTAAGACACATCTACTGTCTAACGGATCAGCGTTACTTCCCCTAATTCCTGTCAGCTTTTCTGAGCTCCAAAACACGATGAGATTACGGTGAGAGAAAACAGATTCAGGTCAGCAACCCTCAACAGAAAAGCTATACTTGCAGTATGGGTAATAGTGAGAAAAGCAATTGCCCATGAATTCTTGGTGAACCAAAAGCAATTAGATTGCACAAAAAAAAAAGGAAACGGCTAGTAAAGTTTTCTTTAGAAGGATAGCACAGATACCCTTTTCCCCTCACTTCAAGACCTTACAAGTGATACACACCATCAGAATCTCTCAAACATGTTAAAAACAAGAGTAGCCACATTTATTCCAGGTGGCCACAAAGTAAGTTTGGGCTTTTCAACTGCAGTTGTACTTAAAAGAGGTTATTAGAGAGTACCTGAAGAAGCAGAAAACAATTTTGAAATAACTGGATCTGAAGTTTAAGTCATAACTTCAGGCTTGGAAAGTAGCAAGGACAAGAGAAAAACGAATGAGGAAAAACAGCAGGAAGAATCATCAAACATGGAACAACATGGAACAAAAGTGAAAGATTTTTAAAGAATTATAGGGCTGGCACCTCCAGACATCATCTCATCTGTGACCACCTCTTCCTCAGGAGAGGTGACAAAGCAGAAATGGCAGATACCCGCCCAGACAAATAAAAGCTGTGTTTTCTTTAAGCAGCATAATCCAGTGCTTCATTATTACTGGGGGGGGGGAAATGGGGGACACCTAAGAATAGGCCTAACAAATACCACGTGAGGTTCTGCTTCGAAACTCAAGTCTGGAATTTGACTGAATTCTGTAAGTTTCTACGTGCCCAACAAAACATACATCTTCAAGAGGGCCTATTTGCAGAGAACAGCAAGTCTCATGGTAGAAAAACAGAAAAGGATTTCCAGTATTCCAAATCATTACTGACCTCAAGGTTTAAGAGAGCATCGGAAGTCATATTAGGAAGCCACTGTGACCAGCGATGCTGGAAAATGCCAGCAGGGAATGTCTGAACCAAGTAGAGCTGAAAACTAGCTCCACAGTCGAAGACTAATTGTTGGGATTTGTACTGTACAGCTGCAATCATTTTAGAGATGCTAGAAAGCCTTTCTGAGCAGGAGAAATTTAAGCAAGAGCAGTCAAACTTGCTTCAGACTGATTAATGTTTGGCATTTGTCCAAAATACAGTCCTGACATTATTTACCTTTTTTTTTTCCTCCCTACATTTAACTTTTATACTGCTCATTACCTGCAAGTAATACTAACCTTAAGTTTATACCACAGCTTTCAGAGATTAATAAAAAAACATGTTATAGGTTGCATGCCCATATTACCGTTGAAATACTAGAGAACTTCTGGGAGTAAGACAGCAATTTACCAGTGATACAGTGGCATTAGAAAGCAAATGTTTGAGACAGCTGCTGGGGCAAATCCTTGTATTACAGACGATACCATAAGGTCCATATATGTACACAAATTAAGGCAAGTCAGCCTTAACATGTCTTCTTCTGAAGACACACTGGCATGCAAGTAATCTAGCAACACAGAAGAGGCAGATTTGCCTTCCTAGAGAACGGAATCACAGCAGCAAACAGTTTTTCAGGTGTAAAAGACATGTCACACTGAGTAGCATCAGAACTAGGCATATAATCTGTATCAAACAGACTGTCCACATCGTTTAAACTTAGCTCTTGTTCCAGTCGAACTTGGAAAATATTGGAAGTTGCCCATGGAGGTTGCAGCTTCCAACTTTAGTTTTTCAAGACTCAAATTCACTTAAGAATTTGAGTTTTTCCATTTTATAAACATTGGGGGGGGGTCAACCAAAAAAAATGAAAATATCATTTTAATAGGCACATATTATTCCATAACATGTCAGTTGTGCTAGTCTATTACTGACATATCATTGAAGAAAAAAATTGCCTTCTGCAAAGTTTTAGCCTTTTCTTATCCCTGTCCCTCCTCACATTTCAGGCTGGGAGTCATGGTAAGGGCCTATTTCCTAAAACCGCCATGAGAAATACAACAAAATCCAGTAAGTATTATTTCCTTTCTAACTTGTTTAGCCACATGTTCATCACACAACCGATGCTTAGCCTAGACTGCTCCACATTACAGAAGTCACTCATAATACAAAACACACACCAGTTGCTGTTCAATATGTTTGGTGATTAGATACTCAGGGACTTTTATTTGTGAGTAGTTCCATATTTTTGGGGTGGAAACACAAAGTAAAATACTGCATGCCTGACATATCTGAGTGAGAGCCAATCACACAAAAAAACCCCAAACCTCATACTGCAACTTCCCTGGGGAAATCTTTGTTCATTTTAATACTTGTTCAGTCAGCTGTCTCCGTGAATGACAAGGTTTTATCTCTAATGTGAATGGCTTCGAAGGCTACTTGCATTATCCATTCTTCAGCAGCTGCTGCTGAAACCACAGGGTTGCAAACTTATAATTAAATCCAGCTGCCACTACTGTGAGTTCAGTTATATCGAAGTGAGCAATAACGCCTCGTGGTTTCTGGCAAGATTCTGTCTCCATTTCTAGACAATGTAATTAACTCTTTTGCCCCTTTTAGATGAAATAAACATCAGCACTGAAGAATGCTGTTAAATGACTGCAAAATAGTATTTATATAGAAGAATTCTGTTGCAATCATTACACCTGGGAAAACAAAGCTTTAGGTTGGTGATAGCTAACAACAAATACCCATTTCCTTAAAAGCACACCCAAGGAGAAACAAGGCACGGGATGGAAGGAGTTTCTTATGGAAAGGAGGTGTGACAGGGCACGTATTAATAGATCTACTCTTAAGCCTTTAAAACACAGCCTCCAGAATGAAGCAAATATCAAGATCCAGCTTGAAAGAACTGGAGGTAGGGGCTGGAAAAGGACCACAAACCTTCCTTTGATGCTAAGGTCATTTCTTAACTAGTCCATCATCCATCAGACTTGGAGACACAGTCCTGCTCATATCCATGTGTCAACAAAGTGTTTAGGTCAGTAAAAACAATTAGCTATCCAAATTTGACTTTCTTAGTCATAATCCTTGAGGCACTGCTCTGTAAGGTTCAATTTCTTCCTTTTTATAAGAAACATTGCAATGACAATGCCTTGAAAACATTTCATGGGCGTAAAAGCAATCAGCAACGACATGCTAGACTAATGCCACTGAAGCAGAAAGCAACAGTCAACTGAGCTTTATTTGTGAAGAGTTCTCTTTTAATTTCTACCTCTTTGGAAAAATACAACAGCCCTATCACTTCTGAGGATGGGTGAGAAAGAAAAACAAGAGGTAGAAGTACCTGCCCCTCTGACTCCAGGATCAAGAAGGTTAAAAAGAAAAGAAAAAAAAGGGGGGTGGGGGGGTGGGAGGAATCTTAGGAATCTTATCTGTTGAGATGACAAGATGCATAGCAACCATCCAAAAATTCATCCCGCAAATCTCTCAAAATAGAATCATAGAATTGTCTAGGTTAGAAGGGAACTTTCAAATCAGCTAGTCCAACCATCACCCTAACTCTGATTAAAAAAACAAACCATTGCTAAACCATGTCACTAAGCACTAAATACATCAATAAATATTAAAAAAGATCTGCTAGATATTCTGCTAAATCAGGTAAAACCCTAGGTTAACTAAATGCTCTCGTTAATATAGGGGTCACAGAGAGATACACAAAAACTGCAGGACCTTGGTTTTAAAAAAAAAAAAATCTAGCCACAGTACTATGGGCTAATTAAATCCATCTTTATTACCCGACCTAATTAATTACAGTCTAGCTCAGATACCTCTGCACTGAAGCACACAGGCTGGATACCCACGTAAGTTTGCCCACAGTCACACAGAGATGAACAGTAGTTATGAAATAGAACCCAGATGTTTCTAGAGACCCAAGGGCTGCTTGCTCACCTTTTGATGACAGGAGGGGGAAAGGTACCTGCAAGCATCTCAGCACAGCACTCATCTTCATTATGGTTCGCTACCACATTCCCTGCAATAACGTCAAATAAAGGCTAGCAGGGAGAAAGAGAGTTTTTCTTCCTTGCTGCAAGTACAACGTAAACAGCCTTTTGTACCAAAGACAAAAAAGGTGAATTTGCTCTCCAGTGGTTATTCTTAGGTTCATTTACTTCTGACATATTTGTTTGCTGTTTCACCGGTGCCGTCTGTCTACCTGTCGCTTTGCACTAAAGGCTGCGAAGCCCAGGCACTCAGGAGCCTTTCAGCAAGATGGGCTGATGATTATTATATCCTGTCACACCGAGGTGAGTCAGACATGATTTTTCAATCAGTGATTTACCATTCCCATTTTAAAATGCCAAAGTATTTATTCTTCCTACTTTTCTAATGGCTACTTTAAAGGGTTTGGTGGTTTTTGTTTTGGTTTTGGTTTTTTTTTTTGGTTTGGTTTTTTTTAAATCTCTAGAGGTTTATATCTTACCAATGCTGAAAGGTGTTCCTGTAGACAGCACTGGCAAAGACTAGGTGTGTGTGACAAGGGAAATGAATGCAGGGGGAAGGGCAAAGAAGAAAGAATGGGAAGGTTGGAGGAAGCTACACTTTCAGGTTTTTTGAATCCTTCACAGGATCTTGCTCACAACTGGAATTAATCTCCGAATCAACTGTTATCCATCATTAAAACACATAATGTCATTTTATCTTCACCACAACCTTTTTTTCTTGAGCGACTACAGATAGCTTGGACCTTCTGCAGTGTTTTCTGCACTACATTTGTCTCCTGTAACTCTGCACAGAAGAACATTCAACTCATCCTTCTCATGGGTTTCTAATCAGCTCCAGCCCAGTGACAGCTGGATATACAAATTAATACAGATACTGATATTTGGGTCCAAAATTACATCTGTATTAATTTGGGGCTATATTTCTATAATTTATTCTTCAACTCACAATCTGTTTTAAGTGTCGGAACACCTATCAGTTGCCATCAAAGTGCAGAATATAGGAGACAGATTAGAGAAAGGTAAATTTTCATGAGACTAAATCCAGAAGGCATTATTCAATGACAGCAGATTACTATTTTGATAGACCTACACACAGGGGTTGACACTGTAAATTAGAAACAGATTTTTTTTTTATTTTTAAACACTAAAAATAGTATATTTTTCTCTTTTAGAAGATTTAAAAATCTAATGTGAAATTTATATGCTACGTCAAGGCTGGGGGGAGGTGTAAAAAATTTTAAATAAATATATAATAAAAAAAATCAACCAGCACATAATGCTTTTTCAGATTTTTAAGGCAATTAGATCACTAAAGTGCTGAAGGTCTCCCAACTTCAGCAGTGAGACCCAAATTCACTAAAAGGTTACATCAGAAGACTTCACCATGCCTAAAATTTCATTAAAGTTGATAAACTAATTAGGACTGAAATAGCAAGGCACCAGTGTTTTTCCCTGTTTCATACAAGTAAGACAGGATGACATCCATTGGTTCCAAGTAGTATAGGACATCACAGAAAAAAAAAAAAACACAACAATCCAGTTCACTAACTATAAATAACTGCTCTGATTAATACACTAATTTCAAACACCAAAGGTCTGTTGGCATACTTTCTCTTGCAAATACTTTGGATTAACCACAAAATTGCCTGAAGTATTTGGTTTACGTAAAATCCTTTATAAACTCTGTTTTCATCCAAATTTGCCCCTGACAAAGAACAAATTTAAACCGCACTGTAAAAAAAAAAAAAAAAGTCAAACAAAAAAATCACCACCACCCCCCTCCCCATTTCCAAGCACAAGAAACAGGAAGACATACAAGAGCACTTGCTTAAATAAACTGTATGTTATCTAGTGCTGCTTCCAGGTTACTAAAAAGTTAAGTGTCAGGCTCTTATGACTGTCCAAGGGAAGAGCTGGCTTTGTGCCTACACTTCTCTGTTGTTCCTGTGAGCTCTCAAGCTACTTTGACAGAGTTTAGTATCTCCCACCCCACCATTTCAGCTGATTCCTGCCCTAATGTTCTTCCAAACCACACAGGTATTGTCTTGAATTACACAAGGCATGGTTTTGAATGATTATGAGATCTGAAATGGGGTTTGAAGTGCAGTACTTTCATCATTCATATCTCCCTCTCCACTTTTTGATCTGAAGAGCGTTATCTTAGTTTCCTCTGTGCTTATGAACTCTCTGGACTTCACTGCCATCAAGGAAGCTTTAAGCGTTGCCAAGTTTTCCTGTTGTTTCTGGAAGGGCCAAAATTGGTTTTGTAGATCAAATTCCTCACAGCCCCGACTCGGGGCAGAAAAAAGCTGATGCCATGACAGCATCTTCCAAGGTCACCAAGAAGCAGATTGTACAAGATGCATCAGAACAAAGGCAGAGGTGACAGCAGGGCACCAGTTTAGCCCTGACAACTCCAGGCTGACAGAGGGTGATGATACACAAGGATTACACTGAGAAACACAAAGGCTGCATCGGGTACGAACTCAGTTTTCTACAGCCAACATCAAGGAAGGTGAAGAGATGCATTTTAAGAGGACCAACACAGTAACAATAGCAGTATCTTCCTTCATATGAAAGAAGATACTGATTTTAATTGGTGAAAGGGGAAATTTGAAAAGGTCATCCTTGTTTTAGGCTGAGTAGAACTATAGATCTCTTTTTATGTTGGCTTTCTTGTTTACAGGACCACTCTACACAAGTTCAACATACAACTTGCTATGCCAGACAGACACATCCAGCAGTTTTAGCAAGGGCAGAGTTGTCTAGCCAACTGAAGTAGGATTCTAAACCTGAAAGCATCTGAAATAAGTTAAAGAGGAGGGATTTTTCAAATGCATGTTAGGCCATAGAACACTTAACACTGAATAAAAACATCACCTCTGTTCTAGTTTGAGGTAAGGTGAACCAATATTCTGGTTTACATTTTTACTTTTTTAGCTGGGCTTCATCTAACTAATTAAATTCTAAAATTAACAGCACATTGTTCAGAAAACTGTTCACTCTCACAGTGATAAGACCTGATTACACCAAGGAATGGTGCAGAGAGGCCCTTGCTTATACTTATTGTCAGAACAACCAAGGGCAGGGAATTTCATTATTTGTCCCATTGGAGGGTCAGAAGCAGAAAAGCATCGAGGGGTCACACCTGTGGGGAGGAACCAACAGGACACGGCACCCAAAACTGACCAACAGGGGTATTCCATCCCATCCACATCACGCTCAGTGTAAAAGCTGAGGGGTCAAAGGGTCAACTCTTTCTTTGATGGCCAATGTCCAAGGAGGACCCTGCCTGTCCATCTGACTGACTCCAATCAAAGCATTCCTGACTCCAGAGCTGGAATCCAGCTCCTGTCGGTCACCAAGTCCAGTCTGGGATTTTTCCCAGTGCCTGCTGGTGACGTGATTGTCATACTGGGAGCTTGATACGGTTTTGTATATACTGTTTACTTTTTTTTTTAGTTTTCTTTTTATTATTTTATTATTATTTATATTTTCATTACAGTAGTTTAGCTTCTTTTCTATGCTCCTAAATCTCTTCCTCCCCTCTTTTTCTTAGAGAGGGGGGAAGGAGGTGTCATCATCTGTCTTTCTGATTGGTTAAAACTACAACAACCTCAAACTGCCTTTGAAACTATTCTGAAGGAACTGTGAAATCCTCAGTGTTGAAAGGATTACAACAGAGATAAACACTCACTGGATTCTTGGATCACTTCATCTAAATCAAGGGCTCCTGCAATTATATTAAGGTTGCTTAAAACCTCGACTGCCTGCTATTTCATTGAATTAAAACAATTTGCTTTAGAACTGGCTGAGATGTCAGCAGGGAATACTTCCTTTCCACAACATCAAGCATTAGTTGCTGGCCACAAACAACCTGCCACGCAAGAAATAAAGACAGTAAAGCACTGTCACATGAAATGGCCTCATGCTGCTCATCTCTCCTGTGTGGTTCACGTGTGACAAACAGAAAGGGAAGTGCCACCGTCTACTCAACTTCTGATGAGATAAAACATGTCAACACACCTTGTTAGCTGTGTTTGTATTTAAAAAAAAAAAAAAAAACACAAAACAAAACACACTCACGTTTTCAAGTCTCACTACTCAGAAGGGTTTTTGGATACCCTAGTACAACAGCACTGCTATTACTTTGACAAGTGCTAAAAAAGCCTCTCGTTACCACAGCCCCTAATGCAGGCACAAGCAGCTGCACATCTTTGAAGTGCTTCAGCACACACCAGACCAAGAGGATGCTCTCAAGCTGTCAAGAGCTCGCTGCGACACTGGCACCCCTTTACTGCCATATAAAGGACCATATAGCATCTACACCTTCGTATTTGCTGCCAGCCAGCGCCTCTTAATCAGGGGAACAGAAGAGTATAGTAGCCAAAGAAAAAGGTACAGGACAGATGGATCATTTTCTCTGAGAGCTGAAAGGAAGCAGAGGAAGAACAGAGGAGCAGGTTCCCAGAAGATGATCACAACGTGTGTCTTTTTTTTCCCCCTTCTATCAGAGACAGGCACCTTTATTCTGAGCAGCCTAATCAGTCATCTCTTCTTCCCTCACCATGACTGGCTCACTCCCTTGTCACTAGGGAGACTGAGCCATTTGGAGCAGGGGAATGACTGTTCCAGGGCAGAAAAAAAAAAAAACGCACTATAATCTTCAAGAGATGACATGCACTAAACTAGAACAAGCTGACCATAAATTCTCCCTGCAACATTCTCTTCCTCTCTTCCTAATGGAGAATTTCATTAACCCTAATGGACTAATGGAGAATTTTCATGTTAAAAAGTTTTGTTTTCATATTTTGGCTGTCCCAGGCAGTTCTAGAAGAAACAAAGTGCCAGAACCCCAGCAACAGTGAGGGCCTTGCCATCAGCAGCACTGAGACAAAGAACCAATCTACCCTCACAAGTACTCCACTGGGAAAATAAAGATTCATTAAAACTAATGACATCTCCCTGGAAAACAGATCCATAGGAGTTCTAAGCTTGCCATTTGCTATTTTAAGGGACCCACACAGACTGAAAGTTTGCAGCGCTGTTTCACAGATACATATTGCCCTGTAAAGTCTGTCCAGGTCTTCACTCTCAGAGAAGAGGAAAATATGCGTCTCCACAAGAGACCAGAATTGCAGGCAGGACATCAATCAGAAGTTTTATCAAATAACTCTTCACAGGAAGAAATACTTCCTAAGGGAAAATAGAAGAAAACTCTTTTTCACAGTGAATGAGAGAGTATTTTTAGTTGCAAGAAGATCCATCAGACTTCATGCCATTTTAATCAATGGTTTCAAAAAAATTCCACCTTCATTTTAAGCAGTCCTGTAGTGTAAACTCTGATCTACCTGGACCAGGAGGTGCTGACATTTCTGTTTACTAGAATCTTTATATAGTTCAATATCTTAACAGTGTGTGACCAGAGTTATGGAAGAGATTGACAGTTAGTCAATGAGCTGATGAATATCTATCTCATAAGCATATCATTTTAGCTACCCTTGCAATGTGCATTTTGCCTTTATATACACATTCCAACGCTATCATCTTAAGCTTAATCACTTAGGTCTCAAAGCACTTTACAAAGGAACGAGCTATCATTATCAGCATTTCATATACAAAGAAACTGAGGCATTGTGGTATGATTTGCTAAAAGTTATTGAACAAACTAAATGAAATTAATTTACTTCCATGTCCAGCTCAGGTGGCTGGCAGGCCTTCAACAAGATTACCTGGACAACTAGTGAATAACAATGAAACCAGCACCACAGCAGATTTTATTCTTGGCTCTGGGTTTTACCATTTCTCTTTTTTTGTTATAAGTCTTCCTTTCCCCCACTTTCAAGAGAAATGGGAAACTCAACTTCCAAACAAGTTAAAATATAGAAAGAAATATAGCTTGCAAGTTTACATTGTAATTGATGTAAGTCTATTATTTCAAGACAAATTGCAGCAGACAACAAAAGAGACAGCTCAATCTGTTACTGAATCCTTGTAATGGCTGTATGAAGAGCTCGACCATCTCACTCATAAATCTTTCTTCTAAGTTTTTATTGCCGCTTGTGTGGGTAAAATAATAAAACCATGGAGTGAGGTATACAAGAGATACAGTAATGCATTTCTAGTCACAATTACATGAAGTTTGTTACAGGAATCATAAACCTTTTGGCATCTAATCAGAAATAATGTTGTGTTACAGGCTGCTAAGACACCACATGATATCTTTAAAAAAAGTCATTAGATGCGGTTGTGTCAATTGTGACTAATCATTTCTGCTACAGACAGCTATGATGCACCAGGCTTCCATAAGTCATTCCCCATGATCTGTCATAAACTTTCTGCAGGATGGGCCAGGACAAAGCAGTGAGCCCAGAAGGGTGGCCTGCTTCCTAACTTTATGGCAAATATAAACTCAGCAGGAAAAGCCAAGCTAGAAGATTCTCAAGGTGTATGTTCACTTTTTTTTTTACAGTAACTGATTTTAATAATATTTTTATAATGTTTTCTCGTCTACTGTCTGTGAATTGTAGTGCTCAGCAGGTGTATCATGAGAACTACTGCACAAGTGAAACTTCAGAGTTAGCTGAATCAGCACTGAACAACACAACCAGAAAGAATGTAAGCCAAGAGGCTGGAGAGGGGGGAGATATAAAATGCAACAATTTTGCTCAAATGAGTCCAAGAAATACCCATGGTCACTCCTCTGTCAGAAGGCTAACTTGAGGCCACAACATCAAGAGTGAAAGAACTCAAAATTACAACCAAGGATGCTCAACAGGCAGCTTCCTGCCATTAGTTTGTGGTCCCATATCCAGTTAGAGCCCCCTTCCCCTGCAAACCCCTGAGAGGGTTACCTGAAGGCTCCTACCAAAGAGACAATGGCGGGATGCAGCCTAGAGGTACAAGGTAGCATTCCTCTGTACCAAAGACAGTCCCCTTCGACAGCTTCACATAGAGGATAATCTTTTCCACTAACACTTTATGGCACATGTTCCAAAAACATCTACTGTGCTTTCCCTGGCCCTCGTCTGTTCCACTGAATCCTCAAAGCAAAAGCTGTCAGAAGAAGAGATTCCTTTCCCTTTGGGTAAAATGTTGGAAGGAAAACAGTTTATTGTACAGTAAGGCTGCAACAGGTATATGAGGAAGAGGGAACAGACGACACTTAATGATCAGTGGTAACATACTGTTGTTTTATATAAGTAATGCAGTCAAATTAAATACAAGCTACTTTAAAAAAAAGCAATATTCCATCATCAGCCAGAAAAACAGGCTGCACTGCTAGTTCTACAGCATATTTTCTGTAGTTTTGCTTGCAACAGATATGACACAAACCTCCCAAGCATCTGACTGGAGATGCCTGCAATGGTTAAGAGGCCTTAGACTCTAAATTACCTTGCTTTTGTTAGGCAGGTGAATTGTCCATAACATTCTTTCTGAAAGGAGGTTTTTCCCTTCAGAATTTCATTTATGAACTCGCTCCTGCCAGGCTGCGATAGCAGCTACTGTATAAACCTGAAAATGATGACTACTGAAATTCCATTCAAAGCCTAGGAATCAATAGAAGGCAGGCAAACCACCAAGATAAAGTTCTACCCAACTGCAAAGAGCAAGAACTGCAGGGCCCCTCACATTGTTTCTACAGCATCTGCAGTCATCAACCTGTGAAATAGAGACCGCACAATCTCATTTCAGTTTGAAAGCCTGCCCTGTGCTATCCATATGCTGCACCCACATAATCTGCCTGTCAGAAATGCCTTCATGCCGTAGGTCTTCCCAGACAACAGAGGGAGGCTCAAAAGAGTGGCAAAGACGGTTTATAATTTGCTGAGGCCTATATTGCATTTGGTAAAAGCTTATTTTATGGGCTCCTTTGAGACCCTGATCCTCCTTACTTACAGTAAGTCAATAACAAAGCAACCTGCACTGGTGTCACTGTGGTTCATACCAAGTTACATATATAAATTTGTTGTTTCTATGGGCAGTATAGAAAAGCACAACTAAAGCGGAGTCCAAGGAAGATGCTGAAGTGAACGAATATTGTCGAATGCAGAAGTTGGCACTCTGTGGACCGATGTCAGTAAAAGTTTCATTGTAAAGAGTTCTGCATTTTATTTAAATGCTTGTTCTTAAGTGAAAAAAATGTTATCTATGACCAGGCATCACTGAAAACAACCCTGTTGCAGCATTTGCTGACTCGTTTTCCCACTTACCGTGACTGCTGCAACTCCAGCTGCTTTATTACCTCCCCTGAGGGAGGCTGCTGCCCACAGACACAGATGCTCTGGTATAGAGCCAACAAAAGCCCCAGCCCATCACACAGGTCTTGGTGGAGCCCAGAGATCAGAATATGAAGGAGGTTGTGACGCAAAGCATGGTACAAGGCATGTATCCAGTACAGAGTTTGGCTTTTCAGTTCTTGAAGGGACTGCTGTCAGCAGTTGTTACACTCCTTCTCACTTGTACTTCACAACAGACAAGCCAGGTGAGGATGTGAACATACCAGAATTTGGAAGTAAAAACCCCAAATATTTAGAAAAAAAAAATAACCTGCCTTTCTTTAAACAAAATAGTGTACTTCAGTTGAAAAGGAAATAATAATTTGTCTAATATAAAGGAGACCCTTTGTCCCAGTCACAGTCTACTCTGAAGGAGCAATTCTTTCCCCTCCCTTTAAGAGGCCAAATGGATGCAGTTCTATAATTTATTTTTTGAGAGCTTTACACAGTGCATGATAGACTCATTTCACATAAATTATAGACAATCCATTGCATGTCTATCAGATTGTGAACCAGCCTATGAGAGAAAAAGATTCCCATTGAGAGTGGGTGATAGTCTAAATCATATGACTTTAGTCTATAACATGCTGGAACACAGTTATTGAAATGAAAGATTGGTGCATAAATTATTTCCAGAACACTAGGAAATATTTGGTGGTGATTTGCAGAAGTCAGCCTTCTTATTTTCAGATGCACCAAAGGAAGTCCCATGAATAAATGCATTCAGTTCATTTGCCATATTCTTTAAGTTCTGAGTCAAAACAGGTTGGGCTGCAAGTGCTCTTACAAGGGCAAAAGAAATGCTGAGAAATTTAGCAAGAACGCCACAAGAAAGTTCAGAAGCAACAAAAAGATATCCCAGTAGACAACACTGCTGATATTCAATGGCATTAACCATTACAGAAACTCATCTGATATCATCCAGATTAATTTTTCATCTTGCTTTGTTTAAAATTCAATGCCAAAATGGCAAATTATGGAAAACAAGAGAATAACTAGATAACCAGATGGAGTGCAATAGACACAACTTTAAAGTCAACATTAATAAAATATTACGTTATTATCATGTTCTAATAAATATTTTGGTCAAAGTCATATTTCACCGGATGCATTGGAGACTATTTACATTTGACTCACCATACTGGCAGCGAGGACCCTGAAATCCTGCAGGACACTGGCACATCTGGGATCCTGCTTCCGAACATTTTCCTCCATTGAAGCAAGTGCCAACAGAACACAGCACTGGTGCACACAAACACAACAAAACAGGGTTGGTTTTCTGATGGTTTTGTGCCAAAGATCTTCCAGAATTGCCTATTCCTTTCCAAGTAAGAAACCCAGCTTTTTATTTAAGCAGAAAGGTTAGACTGCAGCAGAACTTGTTATTGTGGGTATAACTGCCATGTTTATATGAAGAAATTTAACTTGAATAAAAATAAGACAATGCGGTTTAACCTTAAAGATACTTCTGAGGCAGAAGACAGTCTTTTAAGACTGAAAGCACTATACCTGAACGCAGGAAAAAAAAAAAAAAAGAACTTCGAGTTCTAATTCAGCAATAGTTAAGAACCACTGGTGTACTAAAAGATATTATATATGTCCACGGGAATTACAATACTTCCCTTCCTCCAACACAGGGCAGTACTTACTTTTTGCAAGTTTGGCTCAAGTATGTGGGATTTAACTTACTGTAATTATCAAATATAAAAATTCAACCACTTTGGTGTTTTAAAGAATTCAAAGCAAGTCTACACTGCTCTTTCAGGAAGAAAATAACTGTATATTGCCACTGGTGTTCAAATACATTAAATTCTTTTACACCAGAGATTAAAATATAGATTCTAAGCATATCTTTGACTTCTTGCAACAAAACAGGTGTACACTAAATATGTCGATTCAAGCTAAAACTAACAGGAATACCTCTCAGGCTTGTTTCCATTTTTCAAATACAAAGAGACAATCATAAAGGCAAGCTCTCTGAATGCAGCCCTCAAGTTGGTATGAAGATTAAAAAAATCCACAGGAACAGATGCTGACTTTCATACAGAAAATACAATTACTGACAAAACAGTAACAAAACTAAACAGTGAGTAAAATGCTATCTCCTACTCATGTCTTGTTAACAGCGGCTAAAGTGCTTCCTTATCACTTAAATTAAATTCTGTCTTTCAGAAAAACATCCAATTGTGATTGGAAATTACTGACAGGAACAGGCTCTCACCAGGTGGAGAACCACAGGGTAGAAACACAATTGCTCCAATGGCAACAGCAGCAGTGACAAAGCCAAACCCAGTCAGATTCTGCAATGAATACTACATCCAAGAAACAAGTGCCTCACGGCAGATTTCTTTGTATAATTTGGGTAACAGCAATAAATTTGGTTGGCCTGTCAAAGCCAGGCTGGCACAAAAATGCTGCAACAACTATGATGAGAAATTCAGTTTCCACTGTTTAGATTTAAATTACAAGTACTTTTTCATGACAGCTTTTGTGTTTTTAAAGGAAATTTCTATCCCCACCAATAGATTGCCTCCTTATAACTGGAAATCCCAGTTATAAATAGTAAGAAACAAAATCCCATTTTCTAGAAATAAGCATTGTTAGGAAAGTAAGGATATCCTCTAAGGATATCCTCTCTCTTTGTCAACTGTTTGTCACAGATTTGCCATTAACTTACAGTGCAAGCAGCCAGGTTCATCGTCACGTTGGACCCATCCAGGGCAGCACTTGTAGGTAGTTTGATGCTCCATTCTGTACGCCTGCTTGTAAACCGTGTAGTACCCAGACCTGTGAAGAGAATAAGTTTAAGAGGACAATCACGACTTCTCTTCAGCTTATTTGCATCTCATCAGTAACAACTTGTACTCATAAGTCATATTTGCTGTACATGTCTTCAGGTCCTATCAGTAGTCCTTGTTAAAAATGAAGTAAATATAGCAAAATGCACCCTGATAACACTCGATAGTTCTAATATACTATACCCACATATTTTTCTGACGAATTTGTATTCAGGCTAGTCAAAAGGTGAGTAATTTTGTTTCCCAATCAATTTTGGTTTTAGCTGTTGGGGGAGTTGATCTCCCATCAGCTCTAAGCATATGACAGAAATAGAAAGAAGTTCAATTTTTCAAAGCAGATAACTTGACAGCTGGACTTCACCTAAAACTGGATAAGACAGGGCATTTTCTGATAATAAAAAATGGTGATCTAAAGCCAGCCAAGAAGTTCATGACACACCCAAAACACAGAAAAAGAAAGTTGCATTTTCTGCTCAGTAATATCAGACTTAAAGCAAAATCTCAGTTATGGATATCTCATATCCTGCCAAGTCAAACATTTCAGATTAACTAGTTCACAACTTCTTTCTCAAGAAAGAGTTATAAAGAATTTGCACTAAGTGGAGTAACAGAATTAATTTATAACGACAGATAACATTACCTTCTCTCATAGCCCATACACCACCTCCTCCCTGTGCAGCCTTGCTTCCACATCTTGACCATACGACTAAAGGCTTGAACACACGGCTGTTGGTGTCCAACCAGCGCCAACTCCAACACTGGACAGACATTTGGCCTTGAGGGAAAGAAAAAGATATACCTCATTATTTCAAGCACAAAATTTACAAGTCTAGAGTAATGTGCATCGTTTATAAGAGTTTGAAACAGATTTTATATTACTATTTAAAAACACTGTTGTTCTAGGACTTTTTTCACCTTGAACTGACCAAACAGCTCTCTAGCAAGAATACTACAGTATCCATAAACACCTGAGGAACCACGATCCAATGATTTCAGAACAGCAAATGGTCCACAGACATTAATGGAGGCACGATCTCATTAACATATTGGCTGCCCAAGTCACAAACATATTCCTGATGGCAATTTTTGCAAAACATGATGGCACTTCATTTCCAGAAAATGAAAGCTAAAGCCTTGGAGCAGGAGGATGAGACACTCTCTGCTGTCTTTCAACGCCACCAGCCAACAGTAACCCTTTCAGAAAAGATTCTGCCTAACAAAGAATCTGCCTCACAAGCTGAGGAGCAGATGAATGAGGTGAAGGAGCCCAACACCAAGACCACTGGAAGCCCCTCACTAGGTCTTGTACATCCAACAGTCCTTATTTCAGCTGGCGTGCCAGGGTGGGAATCAAAGACTAGACAACAACTGGGACTGACCTTCGTGGCTCAAAGCTACTGAATCGCCAGCCTTTGCACATGCAGAATGAAAACCCAGCACTTGCCTTAGAAAACAGCATGTAAACTTACTGAACAAAATACACAATGAAATTCAGGCTTCCACACGAGCCAATGGAAGCTGCATTGTTGATTCATGGGCAGATACAATTTATCTAAACTCTTGCTGTGGAAAACGTATATTCGGTATATTGCTACCAGTCCCCTCAGGGAAGCACATGAAATTCATAAAAGAAAGTATCCTTCTCCTCTGCTGATTATTCCTAAAATAACAAGGCCAAAATAAAAGCATTGCCTTGTAGGCTGATATGTAATCTCCACCCTGCTACCTAGCCCTAGTTACAAAAATAGCAGGATTTCGGAAGGTATGGAGGGTCAAAGAAAAGGTTATGCAGTGATGGGGTTTGCATAGATTTTGCCAAGCCTTATTCTGATTTTTCTGCCCTGGTGTAAGTTAGGAAATGCTGCATGCCAGAAAATAATTGCATAAAAAAATGCAAGGTCTAAATGAAGCCATAAAACATGGGTGGAGGGCTGTTTAAGGCAGGAACCTATTGTAAAAAAAAAAAAAAAAAACCAAAAAAAAAACACACAAACAACTTAAACTAATTCAATGTTGGTTTTTTTTTTTTTGTAACAGTATTTTACAGCTTGTTAACATAATAATTAAATCATCAGTTCCCCAAGACAGCCTTTTGTAGCTGGTGTGGCTTTTCAAATGTAAGCCGCAGTGACTAAAATGCAGGGGGGAATCAGGGACCTTGAGTACCCACTCCGGTAAATGGGAAACAGCACTCAACAGTTGCATCCTAGTGGCCAGCAGACAAGCCCTTTCCCAAACTTCAGTTTGAGACCCCTCTTCAGGCTGGAGAGTAATGAAGACAACACTCACACACTCGTTTTCTATGTATAGGTTAGATAACAGGAAGGAATTCTTTGCTGTGAGGGTGGTGAGGCACTGAAGAGGTTTGCCCAGAGAAGCTGTGGCTGCCCCATCCCTGGAGGTGTTCAAGGCCAGGCTGGATGGAGCTTTGAGGAAGCTGGTCTGGTGGGAGATGTCCCTGCCCAGGGCAGGGGGGTTAGAACTGGATCATCTTTAAGGTTCCTTCCAACTCTAACCATTCCATGATTCTATGTCAATCAACAGAGGTATAAATGTGAGCCTGTGCTAGAAAACAAGGAGAAGGGTTGCATTAACAAGATCGATAACTGTTCTAGCCCAACAGCTGCCTGACAGTTAAAGTTATCATTAGTTACACTGGATATTGTTAGTATCTTGTTCAATATTTACGGTGCTTTTTATCTCAGAGTCCCAAAGTAGTTTTGCAGCTCCCTATTATGTCTGAACACCACACACGGTAGCCTTTTTAATAAAAAAGTATATCTTTCATCTGCAGGTCTTCAGGTATTTTACAAAAATCATTAAATTAAGCCTGTGCAGAACAGGAAAGTACTCTAAGCGTGATCATTTTTACAGCTGAGCTAAACACTTGGAAGAAACCCTGCCTGCCTAGGTCAATTCCACTCCACAGTATTCCCAGCACTGTGCAGAAAACTCCCAGTACTCAGCAGGGGCCAGTGGTCATGCAAAGCACAGCCAGAATGGGAACTCCAGCCAGGTCTCCCAAAGGCGCTGCAGCTCTCCAGCTGGGATAATACCTGGGACATCCAACTCAGAGTAGGGAGGATCCCTATGCCCAATAAGGACACTCAGGAGAGAAATAGATCCAATTTTAAAAAGCAACCCAACCATTTCCTTAGGAATTTCAGGTAGCCTACGGAAAAGAAGATATGAAAAGCAAATCCACAATTCTTTGCTCTGGTTGTCGTATCTCACCATGGAAATAGAGTACATTTGTACTAGAAAACCTTATCTTGAGAGAAATTACTTTCTTGAGCTAGAATGCCTCTTTCTTCCAGGTTTTGGAGGAACTGCTCACCTCCACTGTCCTAAAGCACTTTCAGTGGACATCCCTCCCACATTGCTCCATGTTCCTCCTCCACTGCTGAGTCCATTTCCTATATCACTCCTTATTTCCTATCCCTTGGGTCTGTCTGTTCCGGCCAACACCACGCAACAAAACAGGAGACAGTAGCAGCATTGGTTTCACATTGCCCTGAACTCTCTCAAAAGCCACCCTTCCTCCACATTCCCATGTCATCTCCATTACTTTGCAATCTTTCCTTCCCACATGTGCCAGCTACCCCTTCCTCTCCAATTACCTCACCATTTAATGCATTTAGCTGAAGTTCATAGCAATTGATCCCAAACCATTCTCAGTGCATACTCTGCCATTTGTTTCACATCCAAAGGAGGTCTTTGTATGCCCAAAATCTTGCCTGCTTTTTATTTTTTTCCATTACGTCAGTTGGGTCTAATAAAACCCTTGCCTTACTTAGCAACCATGCCTCACTTAGCAGGCTTTTTAAAAATGACTCTCCCTCTAGTGAATAGAACATCATGTACCGATAATTCATGCATATCTCCTTTTATTAGAAATGCCTAAAACTTTCCAGATAAAGGTACATTCATATGCATCGCTCTTCCATAAATAAAAGAGAAGCTGACTATTGTTGTAGTGACATACTGAGCCCATCCTATAAATTCTTACTCGTGTGCCATAGCCATGTTTCCAGGAATAGCTGTATTGACTTCTATGATACAGTTAATAGGAACAAATGGTGCTCACAGAACAAAACAAGTCAGCAGCAGAAAGTCACACATTTATTAAGATTTATTCAAAGTAAGCCATTCCTCCTAGATGCCCCTGGGATAATTTAAAGGCAGATATCAAAACCTTTGCCACACTATAATTAAATTGCAGCAATTGCCTAACATGTAATCTTCTGCTGGCAAAGCTGGGAAAGAAAACATGCCCTCTCCAACAATTAGCCTTCTTCACAACTCCACACACACACACAGATCAAAAAACTGGTGTGTGGACTATCTGGCCCACTGCTCCTTGATACATTACCTATAAACTTAAGAACAGTTTCTTGAACAAGGCTACAGCTTTTGAAAATTGTTTTGCATTATGGTGAGACTAAGCTGAAACCTCAAGTGGATGTAAGGAGAGGAGGAGAGCTCCCATTTTTACTCTCAAGCCCTTAGCATTCAGAAAAAATTATTTCTTAATGGGACTTTAAGTGTTAAACCAAGCAAAATACACAAATGCATATTATGTTCTATGATTTGATTGATACACCAGTCCCTTAAAACCTTTTTATACTGATGCTCTCTGTTAGCCAAGACTAATACAAGGCTATTATTAGCTTGTCAGTCTGACTTGGGCAACCCAGAAAGCTCTCTTTTAATATTTGCATTAGGAGACTGCCCTTTAAACAAAGACACCCTACACACTTCCAGCTCAAGATTTAAGATTCTAATGGACAGATTAGGCCAACGTGAAGCGAGAGCAGCCCTGGCTAATCACATGGCTGTGGTGCCTGCGAACCACTGCGCAATGGGAAAAGTTCAGAGAAAATTAAAAGCATCTCCAGGCGGGACACAATTCATTCCTGTGTTTAGAATTTTAAAAGGAATATTTATCTTCAAACAAAAAGACACTAAAGAAAAGCACCCATGGAGGTGTATTCAATACAAAGATGCAAACCTGGCTCAAAAAGTTCCTGAGTCTCAAGTTACTGAGGCTGAAGCATTTATTCAAGCAGTCTCGCTGCATGTTCACCCCTTTTCTCACTGCACCCACTAGCCATTGGCTCTTCACTCCTGGAAGAAGCCCACAAACTCAAGGGAATCTGGTCTCTCCCTCCCAGTGTCTCACAGCAATTGATATATGGACAGCATCCTTGAAATCCTCCATGAGTCACTAGTAATTGTGGTCATTTGTGCTGAGCTGCAATTCAACGTCTGCCACCACAAGCTGTCACCACCACCACCAGCACCACCATCACCACATCAACCAACCCACTCCCGAAAAGGGCCAGCAGCCTTCCCACAACTCATGGCAGAGAACAGCAACAGAAACAGCAGGTCTACAATCTCCCAAGTAAAGTCCTCTGCCCTTTTACCCTTGCCCACGATTCTGCAGAAGGACACCAGGCATCCTGAAGATATCAGTGCAGCTACCTCTTTTACACACACTCATCCAAGCATAAATAATTTTTATATATAGCAATAGCTGGGCTCTTTTGATGACATGAACGTGGTTTTTCACATAAGAAAGAAAGAAACAGGTACAGGCCATCTGCTCGTGGGAGCAGAGAGACAGCTTCCTACACACACTCCTGGCATGTGTGGTCCAAAAGTGGCAAACAGAGGTGAGGAGGTGGGAAGACAGAACCAGAGCTACAGAGGGAACAGCTCCATTTCAAAAGGTACATCATCTCTCTGTGACAGGGACGTTTTCTTATTCTGCCTGGCAAAGTCCTAACACCTTGCTCTTTGAATGACAAAGTAAACCTCTCGTTCTATCAATTCACTTTTTTTTCCCAGCTCAAATGAAGAAGCTAAAGGTAGGCAGATTTAATGGTAGGGAGAGAGCAAGCACACATCAAGATATCCCTAAAGGTTTATTTCAACAGCGCAAACTTTAAATCAAAACATTAATGAATACGAAGCAAAGGATGATTTGGCTGTCTGATTTCAGGTCTTTCCACAGAGACTAAGTGAGTGACACCACTAAGCCAGAATGTTGTTAATGTCTTCCTAAAAGCGAGATGTTGTAGCCTGCACTGGTTCAGCTGAAGAATTTGCAGCCTGAACACTATTGATCTTCTTGTGAAACAGTCAATAGTTGAAACCTGTCATAAGAAGTGACTTGTCAGAACTCTGTATATCCAAAACACTAACTGGTCGGTGTTCCTTGGCTTTTATGCTGTTATTAAAAGTTTAGAAAAGCATAGTCTATATGCTTTTTCCAGATTTAGTTTGAAAACATCAAATGAGAACTTTCCTTAGGAATCCAAGATTACAGTCAGAGCTAAATTCTCCACTGCTGTGATGACAACAGTGCTTTTGCTCTATAGATACATTGATATTAATCAGAACACAGTTGCACATTGCTACAATGGCTCTGGCCAGGAACTTCTCAGAGAAGATCATCTGAATCTCCTCACACCTCCAACCACCCCAGCAAAACATCCCCAGCTTCCTATAAAAGAGAAAAAGAAAGGCAGGTTGGCACCACGTAGAAAGGTGCTGTGCTGTACAGGAGAAAAGGATGGCAACATAATGCTCTATTGCAGACAGGATGTTCATTAAAAATTTGCCCTAAGTATCATTTCAGTGGAAAGAAGAGAAATTTCATCTGAACACAGAAAACAAAACAAAAAATTATCCAAATTAGGAAATAAGTCACAGAAGGTCCAAAGAACAAGTAACATATTTATTTATATAGAGATAATATTTGTCTCTAGATATATACTTCTTAATAATAATAATTCACGAAGGCTGGAGTGACAGAAAAGGCTTTTCTTCCTTTTAAAACTGCCAAGCTCCCCTTTCCACCCTTAATCTATTTTAAGGCTCATTTCCCCACATTTTCCAGATAAAATTAATCAGCACTACCAGAGACAATTAGGACATCCTGCTCCCTTGACCACTAATCAATTCCTGCTCGCCACTGATCCTGTATCAATATTTGTGATGTTTATATGCCCTCTGGGATATGGATTGTAAGCACCAAGCTCATTTAGATTAGGTCTCATTATCACTACTATTCTCAGGATCTGTGGAGGACAGGCCAGCACAGAAGACTCTCTAACCCCACAGGTTACTAATGCACTGCTGTGTCTTATTCACATCCTCTCCCTGATTAGACAGAGCAGCTAAATAACATGAGAGTTCTTTCAGCCTTTGTGCACTGCATCTAGATTACGAGCAAATCAATATGAGATGATTAATTACACACTCAGCCATTATAACAACAATAAGATTTTTAGTTCCTACTGCTATCAAAGTGCAGCGTCTGTCGTTCAGCTTCTATTTAACTATCCTCCTCCCTCCCCCAAAACAGAATAATCTGCTTTTGTTAGCAAGAATAGCAGAAGACAAACATGCACATCCAGATCATTTAACTACTATTTGCCAAGTCACCTTTTTTGCATCCTAAATCAAGAAGCAGGGGGGTTTTGTGTGCTTTTTTTTTCTGTTTTGTTTTTTTGTTGTTGTTTTTTGTTTTGGGTTTTTTTGTGGTTTTTTGTTGTTTTTTTTTATTTGTTTGGCTTGGTTTTGGTTTGTTTTTTTAAAGTAGTGTCACATAGCCTTAGTCCCCAGCAACCTTCAGTTTTATAGTTTCTTCTACTGGCTGACCTTTGCAGGCACTAAGTGGCTTCTGCACCATCAGGTAAGACATCAAGTAAAGTACAGACCCACAGGACAGCAAATATAGTATTGCCACTTTGGCATACAATTCTGATAACCTCCAAAAACCTATTTTATGCATCTTCAGGGAAGCATGCACATTACTTTCACACGCTCTATCCAAACTAGTTGATTCTCCCAGATTATGGCTGCTTTGGCATAGGTCTTACTGTAAAGAAAGAAAATTCACTACCAAAATAGCAGTACAATAATTGAGAAGGCTACCTGACACTACCATCTTCTTAAATCCATTATCTTCTTTATTGTTAGATGCTTTCTGTGCACCTCCACAGATTTCTACCCTGGGCTTACTTTTAAACAAGTACCTTAGAGAACAGCATCCAGTAGAGTGTCAGCATCGCTGCCAGTGACCAGGTCTGCCGAGCCTCATGCAGCACCCAGAAAACCCAAACAAGCAGTTCAAGCACCCAGACCGCTTTACAGACAACTTAAGGACCTTCGTCCCACGGATCCAACTCTAACGTAATTTAAAAAAAAAAAAAAAA
>VXBW01006789.1:295787-318319 GCA_013400375.1 Thinocorus orbignyianus
GAGCAGGGCTCAGCTCAGCCACCCTTTTGCTTTTAAAAAGGAAAGGAAGAAACAGACTCGGTGATGCTGCGATGCTCTCTCTGATTCGAGCTCTGAAGTGAGCTTCAAAGTCAAGCCTTCCCTCCGGGGCTGCAAATCTCCGGAGGAAACCTTCAAAAAAATAATTCCTCGGAGCAGAAATCCGCGGCTGGGGGGTAAGGGGGGGAAGGGGAAGAGGGGAGGAAACTTGGGGGAAGTTAAAGTCGCACCCCTCTAAACTTCAGTTTAGAGCTGACCCGCAACGAACACCCAATTGGGGAACCACCACCAGCACCCATTCCCCACCGTAGACAAAGGCAGCGCTCTGGGATGATGCTGCCGACCCCCTAACCAGTCTCACCGTCACCACCATTCCCACCAGCATNGGGGTCCTGGGTGCTCCCTACCCTCTGCTCGGGCGCTCCTCCCTGCTCCATCCCTGTACTTACCGGCCGTCTTCCCCTGCGATGTCTTTTCGCCATCCCCTCCTCGAAAGGGACTTTCCTCCCGGTCCAAATCGCTGTTGGGTACAAGACAAGAGAGGTGGAGATAAGCAGAGATTTGTTTTCCGCTGAATAATGTATGAAGTTACACACAACCTCATGTTGAGGAGGGTTACCAGCTCTCGGAGGTGGGCTGAGCACCCCCTGCCCACCCTCCTTCTGCTCCAGGATGCTGAGCCGTTTCTGCTTCACCATGAGAGATGAATCTTGGCTTCTCTTTTTCCCTCCGGTCCTTCTTTGTTCTGTGTGTGACGTCCATTGCAATTGCATCCTAGCACTTCAAAGAGGTGACCGTGAAAATAAACGCATTTAACATCATGAAGGAGGGGTAACACCACGGCTGCTGAGAGTTAGTGACAGCCAGAATGTAAAGCTGGGAACCGAGGAGTGGTTTCTTAAATCCCAGAGTGGCCTGCTGTCCTCGACCATCCATCCTCTCCTCTTTATGATCTCTCCAGACCTTTACTGCTGTCAAAAAGAAACTCTTCTCCCTTGAGAAGGGAGAGAGAAGGGAGACCAACTGACCTGGAAAGGGAACTGTGCATAGGAGCAAATAAAAAATGAGAAAAACACACACCTTAAGCATTTTATGATCTAATGGAGGACTCCGGGTCCATTACACCCCGGTTTTCCTGTCTCTAGAGACCCGTGACTAACCAGCCACTGGGCTGCGAACGAGCAGATGGGCCCGGAGCCAGCCGATGCTAAAGACGACTGCGATTTCCTTCCACTCCAGTGGAATGGGCTTGGTCTCAAGTTGCTCCAAATTAGCTCCTGTATGGATTTGTGACGGAGAGAACTGCATGGGCATGCTGACATCCTCAGGGCTAGGGGTCAGCCGCAGTTTTACAGTGCATTAATTTATCTTCCTTTCAGTCTGGTAACAAGATACACCGGCTTCTCCTTTTACACACACTTTATAAGCACAGTTTCCTGCATGGTTTTTATTTTCCAAGGCTTTTGCTAAAGTAGGTAAACATTTACCAACTGTAACAAGAAAGCTGTTTTTATATTGTTCATTGCTTTGAAGCTTGCATTGACAGGATCCCCTTGAGATTTTATCAACTGATTTCTTTTTCATGGTGAAGAAAACATATAGCCCTTATCTGACCCCAGAGCAGATTAATTGTACCCTGAAATTCCCATTGAATGGCTAAGCCTTTCTTGTGTCTGGAGTAGTTTTCACTCTGCAGGACCTTATGTTGAGCTAATCTCATTACCTCCTGCAGAGCACATACTTTTCTAATCATTTTATTTCTTAAACCCCAGAAAAATCTTTCTTCATAAAATAATAGACCTTCATTATGTCAAGTCTGAGTGTTCATTATGTCCTGAGATGTCATCCCAACCTGGATTATTTTCAGGATCACATCATGGCAAAATAACAAAGGATCTTATTGCTCAGCTGTTTTTTTTCCAGAAGAGGTAAATTAGACTTTCAAAAACATTTGAATTTGAATCTTAAGAAACTCAATAACAAACTGTTCCACGTTGGTTTTTAGACTTGTATGTGATCATTACAGATTATACACAACATTTATTACACCCAGTTGTTAAGAATAATGGAAGAGCGACATGCAAATTGGGAGGTGTGGAAGTGCAGAGTATCTTACTGGGTGAAGGCCATGTAATAGATGAGACCTTTGCCTGGAGGCCACAGAGCGAAATGCAGCTGCAGCTGAATTCTGAAGATGGAGTGGCGTAAAATCTCCTTGCAATCAGTGCAGAAAACCTTGCAAACCTCACTTTACCAGCTCTGACTGCCATCCTCCTGAACTGAAATGTAAACCAGCCCCATACAATGTGCCCTTCTTACAAATATCATCTAATGTTTTATCCTTGGCAGTGTTTTAATTGAGAATATCCTGCAAAGCTGTTGACTTTAATCGGACGATTCACATGAGTAAGAGTTGCGGGGAACCAGCATTGGTGAAAGCCATTTCAAAAGCCCACTGGGATAATGATCTGACCTGTGCCCAAGTCAGTTAAATCTTCAGACCTGACACGGATAATACAGTGGTAAAAGAAGACTCATTTATTCAAGTTCATACGGTGATAACAGTGGGCTGTGTCAGGAAAAAAGGACAGTGGATGCAGCATTAGCAGCTTCTTTAAATTCCACATCCCTAGGCATACCTACTGTCACAAAACTTGTGTGTCTTCAACCTTAATACCCACAAACCACATCATGGTGGCCACCAAACCAAGCGCTGAACGTGTTGACAAAGGAGTTCCCTTCCTAATTGAGGAAAGGAGTAAATTAAATTGCATCTTGCTCTGCTAAATCAGCTTTTTAACTGAGCAGCTAAAGTGCCAGTTCCCCTTGGTGGCTTTGTGCAGGTGAGCTGTAATCTAATCCAATTGCATAGAACACAAATGGTTAGAAAAAATAGCTCATGTCCTCCATGTAGTATTGAAGGACTTTCTATAGGATGGAAATTTTCATTATTCTCCTCTCCTGTTGATCAAAAACTTGTTCTAACAGACTCCAGTGCAAATCAAATTCAGCACATTGTTTACAACGCTGTCCAGAACATGAATTCTGTAGAAAAGTTGGTAGCTCCCATGAAGTCTCATCCTATCCTGTCCATTTTAAAGCATATTTGCCTCCACATTAACATTTTAATTTTCATTTATGATTTTGTCTTCCTTCGAAGATGTTGTTGAAAGTTATTGTGTATCCCCAAACATGAATGAATGTGCCCGCAACTTTGAGTCACTACCACATCACCCTTTTTCTATTTTCGTTTTGCTGTCTAATCCTCAACATCTCCAATTCCAGTCTTTTTAAATCGTAGCTAGTTACAGGATTTAACATTCTCTTCTGATAGAAAGAAATTTTCGTGCAGAGATTGTAATTAGGAAGGCTGTGCTGTGTTCTGTTATTAGCAGGAATTGTGATTTTTGGAGTGGTGGGTTAATTGCTAATAACCATATGCAATGCTTCTCTCAAGATGTTTCCCATTACAGTAATTAACTTAGCAGCTGGGGCAACAGACATTTACCATTTGTCTTCACAGTATCCCTGATTTAGGATTGTTCCAAAAACCTATTTGGACTTTCTTTGTTCAGTTCCCAGGTGTAAGATGAAAAAGAGGGGATGCTGAGAAAGGGAGATTTGGAAAGAACAAGTTGCAGGGAGAGTACCTGTTTTCAGATGTGAGCTGTCTATCAGCATATCCTCAGGAATTCTGACTTTTTTGTCATTAATCCTAGCCTTTGACCATCGTTTTCATCAGTACCAACTGGATGGACATCATGGCAGATGAGCCTAAAACAGAGAATGTTCTTAAAAATATATTGATTACCCTGTTGCTCAAATTAATTCAATTAATCTTTAGCCTTCTTATTAATTGAAAAGTGTAGAATTTATTATGGCCTACTCATGTCTTTGACCTCAAAATCCCTACAGTTTGTGATTCTGTTTTTCTTCATGTTTCATAGTCAGCTACATAGATACAAACATTTTTAGGCAATGACTTCCTTTCTGTGTTGTCTCACTGGAGTTCCTTCCTCCACAACAAGTGGTAAGAGGTACGCTAGAATTACAGCAATATTTTTAAGTATATGGCTAACCTGAAATTTAAGAAGAAAATAAAGTTGCACTACAAAGCCAGACCACGTGACAGAGCAATAGCAGTTTTGTTGATTTAATTCATCAACAGAATATGCAGAAAGGATTCATTTTGCTTGCAAGATAATTTTCAAGACTTTTAGGACCACAATGGTAGATTTATACCTTTTTAAAGTAAATTCTGTATGATACTGTATTAAAGGAGGTTTGTTAATACCCTTAAAGATGTAAAGGCCGTTAGAAGCTTTCTCTGTTGCCATGAATTGGCATCACTCCATTGCTATGAATGAGGGAACGCTAATTTACAGTAACTGAGGATCTGGCCCACGGCATTAATCATAATTATGGACTTACTTCAGGAGGTACGTTTTGCTAGAGCGGTTGGGTAAGACAAGAAAATTAAGTTCAAATTATTTTCTTCTGCGGGAAGTAAAAGTAGTACATAAATAAATACTTGGTGTTGCACTAGATCTTTAAAACATACAATAGCTTTCTGGCACTGTGTTGTTCTCCGATATTTTTTCCTACAGCACATAATAGTAAGTTTCTGATAATAGTGCTCACAGAGACAGCTTTGATTATAACCACTTGTCAGTGAATGGATAACTAGGAAAATAACACCGTATTCAACTGTAAAAAATGCTGCCTGAAATACATTAATAGAGTGATAATTTCTGCTAATAGAAGCCTCCGGACCCCATCCATTAGCTCTGAATTGAAATTCCTGCTTCATTTCTGTCTTTCTGAGCATTTCTGTCCCCTGACCCCTCTTCCCTTACTTGGTAGCAACACAGCCATCCGCAGACATGAAGCTGCCACAAAGGGCTGAACCCCTGAACGAAGCATAACGACAAATTCGGTGTGTGTTTGAGCAAACCCGGCTGGCGCTGGAAATTGGGTCCCTCACAGTGGCTCTGCCTGGAGTGGGCATCCCTTTGCAAGTGCCAGTACAGTTGATAATCAGAGGCAGGACCTGTGTGGTTCAATGGGGGATTTACTGTCAACGTTTAATTGTGGGGGAATTTTCTGCCCATGTCCTACTCGTTCCCTGGTCATTTCCATCCTAACCATCACCCAGTCACCAACTATGCACTCCCATCTGCCCAGTATATCAAAAATTCAAGTTTTTCATTGATGTCTGAGGTTCATTCAGAGGAGGAAGAAGGAGGGGTTGGAAAGGAGGGAAAATAAAAAGGGCTCTGAACAATTTGCCCCCACAGCAGTCTCTCTAAAGGGGGGAAAAAATGTTAAAATGAAGTATTTCTGTTTGACAGAATAAGTAGAAAACCATTGATATTCAAGTCAGGAGTATATTTCTGTAGGGAGCTATTACATCTGATTGAGAAAATAAAATGTTGCCCACACTCACAATTACTTATATAAAGGCCGCTGATCTCATTTCTTAGCTTTTCTCTTTAGCATTAGTTAACCAAACCCTAGCAGGAACACACTATTGACAATATAATCCTAATGTAAGTTTTATGTTGGCAGGCAATAACAACTGGGAGTACTTTTATCTATTTCTGGATTTGGGATAATGACACTCCAATGAGTGGCTAATCTAGTGCACTTATGTACATTCAAATTAAAATCACACATTTGGGGGGGACTTGCATCTTCTCTGACCGGCACAGGTGAGAGCCAGATGTAACTCAAATAAACTTAACAGAACTATTCCAGCCTCATCTCAATGCGAAGAAAAGTGCTAGAGTTTAGAAACTTCAGAGCAATCCACCATTTCATAGAGCAGTGCAAATATTACAAAATATTTTCTAGGATAAAATATTCTTTATTTTTTACCAGTTCTTTTCTCAGTGTTCTTCTTTCGGCTACGCTGTTACCCACCTGAAAAATCTGCAAACAGCTGAGCCAGCAACTCTTTCTAAAACTCATCACTTGTTTATGTGTTCAGAGAAATCAAATTTGGGGTATTCGTGCTAGGAGTGTTTAAAGGCTCATCAAGTCCAGGAAATACAGGGTGCCCTTTGAGACTCCGCCAACCAACCACAGGTAGACAACACAAGTTGATTTTCAAATATTCTTGATCTATCCAGAGGGTAGGAAGTTTCAAAGAATTATCCTCTGAGAAAACAGAAACAAATAAATGCAAGCAATATTAAAATATGTGATAAAAGGGCTCTATTTCACCTAATGAATTTTTCAGTTAGTTAGTTGATAGCAGAGTTCAGTGAGTGTCAGGGCTACACTAAGGCTACTACATGAACTCAAAACAGGCAATAATAACACTCCAAGCACCCGCTGCACATAAAATGACAGTCTTAACTAGCGCTAATACTTCAAGCTTTCTAATTTATCCTCTGGGGGAGGCAGTCCCCTCAAAACTTGGTTTTCAGATGGTAAATCTCGTAACTCTCATCTACGTCCCTAAAAATGCAGTTGCAAAATATATCAAAGCAAAGAGCACTCAGAAGTTGAATTCTCCTCAGGGTTTCCCCATCCCTTTGGAATTGCTCCCGTATTTCAGATGTGAGCAGCTTGGAAAGCCTGTATTTTCTCCTTTGTCTAATACAGTGCTAAGCACATCACTGCTACGTAAAATACTAAAATTCAAAGGAATAAATGCTTTGTTTGTTTGCTTCCAATTAGGAGCTAATGAAATCCCAGGAACACACTTTCAGGTAATTTGTCACAGAAGAACCGAAACTCAATAGTGTGTTTCTCCGTATAACTTTCCCCTCCGTCTGTTCTGCTGACACAACTAGACCACACTTCATTCTCAGAAAGACATTAGAGCATTACTTTACTGTTTTTTCCTCTAAATTACCTGCCTGGCTACTGTCACCATTGATCTTTTAAGTCCTTGACTGAGTAATCAGTCAGACAGCTAATTAATGTAGTGGCTTGGAGGGAAAGAGGGAGGGAGGGATGAAATGAAAGAGGAGAGGTTTTTTCCTTATTCTTCATGTTTTTATTGCCTTTGAAAGGTGCTGTATCTATAGCATAAAGGAACATTTGTCTGTGCTTTTTCCTTCCAAGCTGCCTACTATAAATGTATTGATGAACTATTAACAGAAACCAGGAGAATTTCATGGGAATGAAGAAACTGAAATCTAAGCAAAAAAAATATCTAAGATTTTTTATCTTTTCCCTCTATTAGCACTTCCAGACTGCAGTATGTATTTTGAGTAAGTAGAAACTGCAAGAGCTGACCCATATTTTCAAATACTTCTAGAGCTAAAACTGATGTTTTAAAATTCAGGTATCTTTGTCGTATTTTAACAGAAAGAGGAGTTTTTCCCCTTCTTTCCTTTCCCCTGGGTCCCCTCCCCATATACAAGAATGACTCATACGATCTACAGCTCCCCCCACATTTATCCAGATTTGTTTTAAACCAAAATGGGTTAAACTTGGGTGCCTGAACATACTGTTTAAACACCACCACTCAGTTTGACTTGAGTCTAAGACCAAAGACGTGAAGAAAGGGAATGCCTGATGCTAAAATGTATATTTCAAAAGTACTCATCAGGATCTGTGAGTTCTGAAAACCAAATCATATTAGGCATATTTTTTCCTTCTAGTGCTGAAGTGCTTTGCTCCTGATCCTTCCCCAACTCCTAAACTCTTAGTAGGCTTTCTTTTTAAATGTCAGGTCTAGCAGATGATGCCTGCACACTGCAGTTGAGGATATTTGCCAGCTTCCCCCCAATAATTCCCTATCAAATGTTAGTAACCGGGTTCCTTTAAAAAAATAAATGAATTATTAAGAAAGCTAACAGTAGACAGATCCCGTTTTCCTAATAATGGATATTTGAGATGCATAGAAGTTTCTCGTCTTTGGATAACTACGATACATGAAAAGATATTTAATTTCCTTTATTCTCAAGAATCATACAGCTCTTTGAAGACATAGAGTTAACCTCATACTGCCATGCACATATATAGAGGTATTTACGTATTACAAGGCAGGATTTAAACACTCTTGTCTACAGGGAGCTGATGAACTGAAAACCATTTAATAAGCTTTCTTTTTAAATTCTTAAGGGAGACAGATATTAGCATCAGCAGTATTTGTTGTTAAATGCAAATAAAATCATTCCGAGCTTGGGAATTACGCTGACCGTGCTTCATGAAACAGCAAGCACAGGACTGCAGCAAGAAAAGTGGCAATTAAATATTTCACACATGCCTGCATGTCTGGTTGTCTACAGCTTAACGGGTTGTACTCTGATCATATCCAACAGCAACAAAATGGTGCTGGAATGGAATCCCCAACTAATAATTCTGTGCCTATTATTAACTTCTGGAGTTACATGCAAAGTGTCTGAGAAGAATATGTAGCAGTCAAAAAAGCACCCTTCACTCCAACAAAATCAGCACTGAGTGGACTAAGTACTGCAAATCAACCATGTTTTATTAATTCAAGAATCAAGACAATAATAAATCAAGCACCTCAATATACGGAGGAAAAAGGCAATGTCAGCAGTTACGGGCTTTTTAGGCTGACCTCAGAATTTGTCCAGAAATCAAGAATATTTCTGAAGGTTACCATAATTAAAGATTAATGGAAATGGTATAAACGTCTAAAAAGTTTATGAAGCTAAATCATGGCACACTAACTCAACATTCCTCTTTTATTATTGACTTTTTAGATGCAAACTCTAATCTATACAGACTCCAGTGAAGCATTTAGTACATATGGAAAATTATTAGCTTAACCTCCAGCAGCTTACTGTCTGAGAAGAGCTGAGGAGGGCATAACGGTGTGTTGTGTTCAAAAGGGAAGTTCACTAATGAATCTCTCAAGGATGAGTCTAGGGGGAAAATACAGAATCACAGAATGGCTTGGGTTGGAAGGGACCTTGAAGATCATCCAGTTCCAACCCCCCTGCCATGGGCAGGGACACCTCCCACCAGATCAGGTTGTCCAAAGCCCCATCCAGCCTGGCCTTGAACCCCTCCAGGGATGGGGCATCCACAGCTTCTCTGGGCAATAGTGCACGTGGCACAAATGATAGGCATAACCTCATGGATTTTGCTGGTGAATAGGCAAGAGGTGTTGAAGAGAATGAGAACATCAGACTGGAAAGACAAAATGAGGCTGAAGTAAGACATGAATGAAATCTGAAAGCAAAGAAGCTACTAATAATAGCAACAACCTTTGCTGTATTTGCCGTGTCATACAAAGAGGAGAAATGGAGTCACTCACACAATTCCATAAGCATGATAACGCAGCAAAAGAAAATAAAAGGAAATATTAGTATGCTCATAGAATGCAGTGATACATTAGCAGGAAAGATACGTTGCTCCTACCAGGAGGTCTTCTGAGATACCACATACAATTTTGATTATTCAGGAGTATGAAGAAAAGAATTCAACACAATGCAGGTATGGAGCAGGGCTATTTGGATGAAGAGCAGAACAGGCATCCAGGAAACTAGAAAGAATTTGATCTGTTTGGACGAGCAAAACTGAGGCTTGTTTAAACTGGCAGAACGAAGGCTGGGGGAGAAAGAGGGATTGTTATGTGACTCTTGAAATACACTATGAAAAGGAGGGTGGGCCGGGATAAATATCAGGGACAAGAATGTTGGCAAAGCTAAAAGGCAATGCTGGCATGAGCACACACCAGTCCCAACTAGCCATACACATATTGTTTAAGCAGGAAATTATGAGAGAGCTTTTTGAGTGTTTAACAAGTGAGAGTCTGGACTAGCTTTCTAATACAAGCAATAGGAGCAACATAAAAAACTAGCTACACAGTGGAACTTTGTAAGTTCATTAAAATAATTATAAAATATGTTTTTATGTGATAACAGGGAGCTGGATTTGGTCACCAGGCAGTGCCTTTCAATCCTCCGTTCCTAGCTGGTTTTCAGCCTTTTAATTATGAATCCTATCACTATAACCATAATGTGTTGCAGCCTCAGGTACAAGAATAACACATTAATCTTTTTCTACCAACCCATGTGCTAAAAATGGGCTTCTACCTCAAGTAACTTCATGAAATAGCTTTGGAGGTTGACAATTTAACTATCTTTCAGAGACTTGCAACAACAAAGCCTTTTGCTCCTTGAAGCAGGAATAATCTTTTCGGTTTGTGTTTGGGTGCAATAGGATCCTGAACCTTGCTTGGGGATCTTTAGCCTTATGCTGATATAAATAATAACCAAATAAAGGCAAACAAACCCTGACATTACAGCATGCTATGATGTTTTCTCTTAGGAGGAGAGAAATATAGTTGTCTTTTAGGTCACAGGAAAACGTCTAGAGGCTGAACAAAAGCAAACTTCAAAATGCAAATTTGCACGCACGGGCAATTACAGCAGTGGTGTCCAGGTAGTTCAAACCTGATAGCTGAGTTCATTTGCAGTGTTACAGACATTGGGAAATGATCAGGTTTTCTAGTTTAGTTAGAACTACAAAAAATAATATGTGTCAACATTCTTCTCACTGTAGCAGCACCCTCTTTTGTAACCATATATTTATTGATAAACTGGATCTACCAAAGTTAGCGCTACAGGGCTAACAGGAGAACAAGGGAGGTTCTGTTATACCTTTGTGCACCATCAGCAAGCTGCCTCCTAAATTTTCTTTATAAGACCTTTATCTGCAGTAATGATGCATGCAGGAAAAAGACTGGAGATTGATCAGCAATTGCAAAGTTGATTTTGCAGATCTAAACAACTGCAGAAGAACAAAATCTCCTACCATGTCATTACTTGCAACATCATTTTCCCCACTTTTGTACTGAATTCACGGTAGGAAAATATGACCGAAACACTTAATTTCATTAAACTGATACGGTAGACAACATTCACTTAACATCAATTAGCTTGTATTATAGCTGATAATTTGGACCAGGGCAGCATGCAATTGACATTCAGAGCTTGGTCTGGACATGATAGGGATAAGGGGGGGATGCTTCTGCAGCTGTGCTGCTCCTCCCCTGTCACTTAACTATGTGTGTGTTGAGCTGGGTAGCAGCCCCCCAGGACATCTGCTCCTATTATTAGGAATTCCAGCAATGTGCTACAATCTAGTTTGAAAAGCAGTTTCTCTTTGTATACATTTTCTTATAATTCTCAGTGAAAAAAGAATCTGCTCCCCAAACCTCGATGATGTATTTTGGCCGTTGCACCATTACTGAGCTGGAATCTTCCAATTTATGGTGGTTTTCATATTTGCTCTCCTTGAGCGATGAGCACGGCAGTGATATACTTTATTAAGTGATAAACTATTTTGTCCATCTTAAGGCTTGTTTTTACTTACTTGAAAGACAGTAAATGCAGCACAGGAATCAGAATTTGATTGCTTAGGCATTAAAGTTATATGGGACATTGGGTTTATTTTCTTGCTCTCAAACCTCATGGGTTGACCTGAAAGAAGTCATGAGAAGAGTTGTAAAGTTGAAAACAAATTAACTTTAAGCTGTTTATCTCCTAAAGTAGAGTTGCAGCACCTAATCTTGCAGCAGAGAAACGGATCCTCAGCATCACCAAGAAGGAAATATATAATATATAAATAATAATATATAAATTATCTATATAAAAAAATACAAGAGACAAAGACATGTGCTAAATCTTGCCTTCCTCTGGGTTTAAACACTGGCCTATGAAAAAATAACAATGTCTGTTTGGAATTTGCAGTCTGGGATTATCCTGATATTTACATCAAGTGGCCGCTAGATAGATAAATTGGGAATCTTTAGAAGACGGATCAAGACAAGTATCTCTTTTTCAGCTCAATGCCGCCTCCTGTTCCTGCATCCAAGGAGCCAGAGCTTTCTCCCAGCATTTCCCCAGAGATCCCCAATTTTCTCATCTCTATTTCTCTTTTGTCAGGTGCTTCCACAGAGAGAGCGTGTATCCTCCAGCAAAATTTCTAAAGAAGAGAGATACTGGCTCCATACCTTCTGGAGAGGTTATCTCAGGTAGCACAGAGGGATGTCAGCATGGGACAAGCAAAGCTGCTGAGCCCTGCTAAGACAGAGGCAGTTCTGGACACAAGCAGAAGCAGAATGTTAAGCACTCGGGAAACATCACTATCAGAAACACGGCCATTAGGAGCTTCAGGCTTGCAATTCTCACTGTACTGCCAGGATTTAAGTACTTGTATTTCACCTCAATATCCTAAGGCACCGGGCCTGGGGGGGGTGTTGTGTTTTAATTTCAAATTTCCCTTTCAAATCTCCCTGCCTTGCCAAGGTGGCCTAAGGACAAATCCATTAATGCATGTGATATGCAGGTATATTTACATTGTGGGAGTTATGTAAGCAGGTGGATCTCATCAATAATTAAAGACTTTGTAGAAAAATTAAGATCTGACCATTTCCCTTTCCTAGCTTCTCAGGGTTTCTGTGTAAGTCACAGAGTCCATATGCTTTTCTTGTGAATAATTTTAAGGGAAAGTGTTTTAAGGGATGATGGCTCCAAACCTTCCATCTGCAAAAGGCTGGTTGAGCCTCTCTCACTTATTTATCATAGAAACAAGATGGAGGAATTACCAATGTAAAATAGGAATTGCTATGGGAAGGATCAAGCTCTCCAGTTCTACTCTGATGACAGCCTGTACAAGGTGTAATAAAATCAATAGTTTCTCTTGCTGAAAGGTTTCTTTCTATCTACAATGACAAGTAGATAGTGGGCAAAGAGCTCTATTAGCTGTTCTTTAGGAATCAATCACACTTAAAAGCAACAGCCAGTATGACAACAACTGCACAATGGGCTATTAATTTATTGACACAAATGTCCTGCATTTCAGAGAAAAGAGATGCTTTTAAAGAGCTATGAAATAAAGTATCTGTTTCTCTAAAAATCAAGAAGACTCTAAGCATTTCTTACTAAAGACACTGAAGAAACAAAAATGCTTAGATCTCAAAGGGGTAAAATGCCAACAAATTCAGCCCACCTGATCAAGAATGGCAGATAATGATCAAGATTCATTTGAAGCAAAATTTTAAAAGTCACATCAGGAAGTTCAAGATTCATGAAGCTGCACTCCTAGAAGGAAGCCACCACAGTTGTGTCACTCCTACTGTCCAAGAGGGACCTTCCCTCATCTCCAGCCTAACAAGCCACTGGTCCTCCTTATGTGGTGAAAGATGTGAGCTGATCCAGCATGGAGCCACTGCCTTACACCAGCTGAGAACTGGCTGCTTTCTGCCTCCCCACTGAATCTAGAAACAAGATGCAGCACAAAGATGTAATTGGTAATTGCAAGGTCGTGTTCAATGGTAAGTAACGAGCTACTTAAATACATTAAAAGCATGTACAACAGAAGCAAAAAATAGAACTATTATCAGGTAAAAGGCCATATTCATGCATAATTAATGACTATCATAAATCAGCTTGTATCGCTTTGCTTTTCTGTATGGTCTCAGTAGTGTGGAAGAGCAAATGAAAGCCAGAGCAGAGAAAGCAACTCTGCTTGCAGAATTATTCCTTGTGGACAACGGGCAAGCTTATAGTGGTTCAGTGGCAAGAGTGAAAGCATGAGCAAGACCAAAACACCCCTACTTCTGTCTGAGGTGCAGGGGGTTTTGAGATACTATGGCTAGGGAACACTGTCACTTACTTTGAAAACAAAAAAAAATAGATACTAGATGTACCGTGGAGTTAGAGAAAGAATGACTTTGTAAATGAGGACAACAGACTGTCTTTTCATGCAGTCATGTTTCTTTGTTGATGTCTCTGTTTTAAGATCAGTTTGCTCCATGCATCACCAATTGTTTTTTGTTTCCTCACAGCAGGGAAGACTCAGTTAATCCATATGTCACGACAAAAAAATTCAAGCTTCTCTTTGATAGGAACCAAGCATGACAGTCATCTATTGAAAAGGTATTTTGGACTATCATTTCTTCCAAGCTAATTTATTAACTGGATGGCTTTCAAAAATAATAGGTCTGCTTCCCAAGATAATGAGCTGAGATGTGACTCATGAAATCCATGTGAGCACACAGACAGACTAATTATGAGAAATAAACTAATAATAAACTATCAGTCTCTGGAAATCGGTAGCTGTTGTGATATATCAGTCTGAACTTCAGAGAACATGCACGTTTCCACCTGTTCCCTACTGCAATGAATTTGTTTTATTAGCCCTACGTATGTAAAACAAATTTCTTCTTATTAAGCCTTAGACAGCTCAGGATGCTAAGAGAATATCTGATCTTTGGAGCCGGAGGATGGCAGTTTTGCTGAGCAAACTCCAGTTCTGGCATGTGGTTTTATGGGTAAATGCTATCCCACTAATATTTATTTAGGATTCCAGAATCCACAGATTTATAAATCAGAGCTGGCAAAGAGAAGCATCCATGAAAATAAAACCTTTAACTTCCCAACTGATTAATGTTTTTCCCCAGTACATTTCACTTTAAGTATATATACCACAGTGCAACAGGACAAACAATCCATCTTTCCTGTAGCATTTGTGGGATAATTTTAACAATTTTTAACAAATAGTTTCTGTCACTCACTCTTCCATTTCTAGGACAGATGATGGACAGAACACAACCTGCATTTCAACTGCAGAAAAGGCATTCTAAAGGAATAGAGCATACTTAGGAAACATGAATTATTCTCACACAATTAAACTACTTCTTCTAACAAACGAAATGCTCATAATCTTATCTTCCAGAAAAATCAAAAAGAGACTATGTCCAACTTCTACTGAAGATATAAGAAAGGCTGTCACTACCTTGTCCAGCCAATTTTTAACTCTTGGACTCCAGAAAAAATTGTCATACTGCAAAAAGCTTTTCTGGCATGTTTACCACATACATCCCCAAAAATGAGTATTCATAAAAACCTTTCACAATGTTCTCCCCGCTTTAGGTGTAAACCCAACCGGGCTTTTTATGAATACTGCCTACCTGTGCTCAGTCTGGAGTAATCAGCTATAAAAACAGTTGAACAGTAGAAAATTCCGGGCCATTGTGTGTTTATGACTCTTTTAAGGCTAGCACTTTTAAGGCTGGCCCTGAATCATCCTGACCTTTACTTAGCTGTCTCTGCCTTACGTTACCAAGGAAAGAAATTGCTGCCTTAAAATGTTCTTGACCTTGTTCAGCACATTCCTCACACCGTAACTGACTTGCTTTTAGTTGCCAGTAAAGTACAGTCAATGAGTTTAGAGATGACAAACAAAAGTTGCAGAAGTTGCATTCCAAGGAGCATTTATTATTTTTTTCTAAGAATTAGGAGCACCCTTTTAGCGCCGTGAACTCCAGGCTGCTGTGGATTCTCTGTCTTTTGCTTATATTTCTGTGAAGTATTATGTGATCTCTACAAGCACACTTCAGCATATTGTACTTACATCAACACTTACTAATGCTTAGCAAAACTTCTGACAAATACGGTCTGTTCTGGTTATGTACAAACAGTGAATATAATACAGAGCTACAGAGTCATCATTATTTTCTAAGCCCTGTTTTCTCTTTAGCACAACAGATGTCCATTGAAAAGAAAAATATGTTTCCAATGCTTTTAAAATTACCAGGATTTCTCCTCCACAACCATTTCCTATAAAAGCAGCTCCTGAGAAAAGTGAGTGACCAAAAGCCCTGTTTGGAGCTGCCCTGGTGAGTCCCCGTGTACACAGATTTCTACTTTCCTATCCTTTTGGGGCCTCCAGTTTCAGCAGTTCCCAGTAAATGTGGGACTGCGCAGCAGTAAAACGTCCATTCGGCAGAAAGGAACAGATGCATTTTTATTTGTGAAATAAAACCTGGATTTTCAGGGGCGAAATTCGGAGACATAAATAATCCCATGGTGCCATAGCAACTCTGTTACAATAGGTTTTAAACCAATTTGCCGCAAATATTTGTGTACAAGCCAAAAAAGCATTCCAAGTATACTAAATTGATACCCAGCAGGTCATTTCTAACTACTGCAGGTCAGACAGTTACCTGTTGGTTTCAATTAAGCTTTGCAAAAACACCCTTGTGTCATGGTGTACCAGAAAGAAAAATAATGAGGCAACATAAACCAAAGGGCTTCACTCACAATGCGCACTTTAGGCTGTATGAAAGCAAGTTTGCACTAAAAATATGCAACTCACCAGTGCTCTGAGAACAGCAGGTCAATGAAAAGCAGGATGAAGAGACGGGGTGGGGGGAAGAAGGGAATTAGAAAGTTCTGTAACACACACACACCCCTCCCCAGTTTCCATCAGCTGGGTATAAGCACTTTATGATTTGTTTCCACTGAAAGTCTACAGATTGTATCAGGGTAATAAACACAGGCTGTTATCATTTCGCTTGGCACTTCTATAGCATGTTCATCCTGCAGATCTCAAAACCCTCTGGCAAAGGCTGCCTTAAAGTTCTGGTAAAGTTTTCCTGAATGTTATCAGCAATTTATAGACAGAAAGAAAGAAAAATAAAATCAATAAAAAAATCATAGCAGTGAAATATTTTTTTCCTGTTATATTAGCATCTAGGGATACCCACTGAGGCAAAATCAGTTGTAAAGAAACATACAGTGAGAGATTAAACTTTTATAGTATAAACAAACAACACATGGGAAGAAGCAAATGACCATCCCTAATTCGCAGAGAAGAAAAAGGGAATATGTAACATGCCCAAAGTCAAGCAGAAGTGGAGATAGAGCATTATGCCTGGGAAAACATAATCCAGGAGTGTGGCAGAGGCTGGGATCTACCCGGCTGGGGAGCAGCCCTGTGGAAAGGGACCTGGGGATCCTGGTGGAGAAGCAGCTCAGTGTGAGTGAACAGGGTGTTGCAGGTGGCAAAGTAAGCCAACAGGATGCCAGATTACATCACCAAGAGCATCATCAGCAGAGACAAACAAGACATTATCCCACTCTACTCAAGGCTTGTCAGGCCACACTTGGAATACTGTCATCAGTTTTGGTCCCTGCTATAGAAAAAGATGTGGACAGGCTGGAGAGGGTCCAGAGAAGGGCCAGCAAGATGACCAAAGGACTGGGAAGCTGCCGTACGAGGAAAGGCTGAGAGATCTGGGTTTGTTCAGCATTGACAAAAGAAGGCTTAGGGGAGACCTTATCACCATGTCCCAGCATTTAAGGGGTGGGTACAAAGAATATGGAGACTCTCATTTTTCAAGGAGTCACTTGGAGAATACAAACGGTAGTGGGTACAAGATGCTTCAGAGGAGAATCCAACTGGACACAAATAGAATTTTTTTCACAATGACGGTAATCAGCCATTGCAATAATCTCCCCAGGGAAGTGGTGGTGGATGATGGGGAACATCATTGGACACTTTTAAGATTCAGCTGGACAAGGTGTTAGACCATCTTATCTAGACTGTGCTTCCATCAAGAAACGTTGGACCAGATGATCCTTGAGGTCCCTCCCAACCTGGCATTCTATGATTCTATGAGAGTTATCTTGAGGCCCATGCCAGTGCCCCATGTAAAAGTACAGTACAGTATAAAGCTCTTTTTTTTTTTTTTTTAAGATAGTAAAGGGGGTGTAATTAATCCATGAAGGTGTATCAGCTGACGTGAAGTTCAGATGAACATTAATGTCCAGTTGCAGTTTCTTATTTAGTGACAAAGTGAACACCTTTAAACTCTATGATGAAATCTCCACCAATTGGGGAAGGATTTTTTTCCTTATTTCCTAGTCACCATTTCATTTTTGACTCTGAAATAAAACTGGGACCATGTAGTCAAGTGGCCCAAACTAGCTTTTTATTTTTCTTGGACAGGTGAAGTGGACAAAGAGTGTCAATACAGTATTTATTACTTTGTGGAGGATGAAATGCTGTTGCTCCAAGTAGTTAACCTCTTTAGTCAAACTGCCTGCATAAAATGCCAGATGCTACCCAATGCAGATAACGAAAAGATGATAATCAATAAAAATTCTGTTCTCTTCAGGTATGTACCAAATGGTCACCTCCTGAAGCCAGTACACTGACTAATTCAACAGTGTCCTGGAATACAAAGGGTGGAGGAGCTGAAAGATCCTCTCACAAATATCCTTCAGGCCAGGAGACTTTTCAGGACCCAGCACTTCCATGTATCCCTATGAAAGAAATACTCTGCCTCAGGGAACTCTGTAACAGCATTTCCCTTTTGCCAGGAAGTTTGAACATTTTGGCGTTTACTTCAATCTCCGCAGTCTGCTGTCTGGAGAACTTTTCATTTTATTAAGCCTGAAATGTAAGCCAAAGTGGCTTTGCTTTCACGGGACTTAGTTTTGGCAGACAAAAGGGAGACAAAGCTGAAGTCAAAGCTCACCTTGTTCAGTTCAGCCACTCCCCCTCCGACTCAGTCCTGGCTGTGGCTCCTCTCCATCACAGAGAAGACACTGGGAGACCAGAGGACGTTCTCAGAAGCATCAGTGACTTGGTGCCACCTCGCGGACAGACCATGGAAGGCCACAGCATCACCGGCAGCACGGACATGGAACAGTCTCGCAACAGCCCAGGAGGGAAGGGACCTCTAAAGACCACCTGGTCCAACCTTTCCTTTTTCTCTCTGGACTGGATTTCTTGACAGAAGGACATCTGTGTCACTCCTGTGTGTTCTGTAGCCCACGGGTGCAATACACTAGGTCCTTGGGCTTGTGTGAAGGTTCAAACTGTCATTGACTGAGCAGCCAAATAAAAGGTTTTTTTCAGAATTACTCCTGATTCATCCTTTGGATTGCGTTCCTTACAGCAGTCATCCAAAGGGGCTACAGGAGAGATGGGGAGGGACTCTTTATCAGGGAGTGGAGCGAGAGGACAAGAGGGAACTGTTTTAAACTGAAAGAGGGGAGATTTAGACTAGATATTAGGAAGAAATTCTTTACGGTGAGGGTGGTGAGGCACTGGAACAGGTTGCCCAGAGAAGCTGTGGCTGCCCCACCCCTGGAGGGGTTCAAGGCCAGGCTGGATGGGGCTTGGAGCAACCTCTTCTAGCGGGAGGTGTCCCTGCCCATGGCAGGGGGGTTGGAACTCGATGGTCTTTAAGGTCCCTTCCAACCTGAACCTGTGATTCTATGATTAAGCAGAACACATGCTGTTGCTGTTGAGGAATCATAGAGGGCAAATAAAACAGAAATTTAAAGAAGTCACAGTTAAAGATGTTTGAACAAGGAGAGAATAAAGGAGAGGAAGGATGAATCTCAAACTGGCTCCCAGCTCAGATCTGGGAACAGCAGCAAAGAGAATTACTAGCAAAAACCTTGTGTCAGGGAGAAGCTCCAGACGGATCTGAGCATTTTCTTTTGTAATGACCGGGGATGCTGAGAAGCTCATATCCATACACTATTAATGGATAAACACAATATACAAGTGAACATTGGAACCACACCTGAGTAGTCTTAAGAGCAACCAACCCATCATGACAGTGCACGCAACTACAGAGAGTAGAACTGTGCTAACTGGGAGCCAGAACATCTCGGTGTTTTACCACTAGGCTGTATTTGTAAGAAATGTTTCTGTCACTATATGTTCTCATTACAAGGTATTAAAACTGGCTAACAAATATACTGCTCCTTTTTAATGTATAACATGACTCTCACTTTAGTCCTTGTCTCTTGTCTCATTAAACAGTAAAACAACTTCTCATCGGCACAAAATAATTGGTGCTGTTGATTTGCATACAGAGGCTCCCAGATCACTGCCACATCTTGAAACATGAAGTCATATTTCATTGAAAAACCCCAAAAAGGATTATGCACTCACTTCAAAGCAGTTATAATGCAGCACCTGAGAAGTTACTAAGAATCTAAGCAGGATTTGTTGGATTTGTTTCTGCAAATACTGCCACAAAGGTACTTGAGACATTTACTTTTGTGGTCCTTACTGTCATGAAAAGATGAAGTTAAGGTCATGCACCTCTCAATCCAAATGGAGATTCCTAAAAAAGCTTGTATAAGCTTCTTGCTTATTAATATGCATCAGAAACATATAACATGCCATAGCATAGGTAGTATTTGTCCAGGAGGCAGCTGCATTCAAGAAGGAACATAGAAAAGGGGAACTTGGAGTAAAGACTCTTTTAGTGTGTTTTCCTCCTTTTAAAATGCTTACGAATGAGCTGGGTATCACTAATTAGCCCGTTTGCCTCTTTTTTTTTCTCCTCCCCAACATCCTCTTCAGTTGTATCAGCATTATTTGCCTTTACTAGATGGGCTCTAGTGATGGATACACTGGTTAAAAGCTCTTTACTACACATTTATCACATCCAAAATGAAGTGGTAATAACCTGCATTTTGTAATCCCTTTTCCAAGTTCAGTTCAAGAACAGGGTACTGATCTCAGGAGACACTATGGCCTCAAAGTAAAGTCCACATAAACTTCCAAGCAGAAGGTATTTATAAGACATTGAACAGAGCAGCAGTTTAATCAAAGTACAACATCAAAAAGCATTTTTTTCCAGACCCGGTCTTTAGGTGCAAAGGAAAATAACTTAAATTGGCAGAAGCAGATTCCTAATTGGTTCTTTCAGTAAAAACAGCTCATTATTTGAAGTGAGAAGCTAGCCCGCAGCCTACAAAAACCGGAGGTTTACAGCATGATCCCCATCTGGCTTGGGATGACATCAAGACTTTTCAACATGGTATCCAAAAGAATCAGAAGTCCAGATATTAATGTGGTGTGCCAGAGCCACGGCTGAATTCTTCCTTTCCCCGATTCAAAGAAGACTGTAGCCTCCATCTGTCATCTCTGAGGTAAGTTCTATCTGAACTCTGCCTTTCTGAGGACTCTGACAGGACTTATCCCTCCATCTCAGAAAAGAGCTTTGACAAATAGGGTGTTCTTTCTTTGAGTAGGAGATCTTCATGTTAAAAGCAGCTCAGATAACAAAGGTCTGACTATTCCTGATTGAGCGTAGAGTCTCCTTTACTTTGCTGTTTTTAAAGGCAGGATCCCAGACAATGTTTCTTGTAGTCAAGGAGAATTTGAGTTGAAAGGAATGTAAATTGTGTCCCAACAAAGCACTATGGCATGGAAACAGGATAGAAAGCTTGGATGCGTGTTTTGGATCTGTTTTATAAATAGAGGGATTGGGGCCCGTGCAGTACTAAAAAAGATTTCCAGTGATTTCAAGACCTATGACCAGACCTCTTGGGTGAAGTTTCCTATTATATACAACTGCTATACATGTGCTTAATTGCACAATTTCCTCCCTAAGTGAAAAAAACAACTGTTATCATTAGCCCGGGGCTTTGCAGTCTTGGCATAATACCTGGGTAAGCACCAACCAACTGGAACACGCTCTGCATTTTTTAACATGTTTGCATATAAAAGTTGTGACTAGTGGTAACAGCTTTGGCACCTTGAATAGCATTTATTATTGCCAGAAGAAATCCTGTACTCACTAAAAACGTTGGGCATACGCCACCCACAGGTCTATCATCAGAGAATACTTGACACGTGCCTTTTAGAAGGCAAATGATATTTATGTGTTGGCTTCTTTACTGCTTCTCATTTAACTGAGTTCCACTTCTTACATGTCTTTTACTTTATTCATGTGCTAAACCAGAAGCACCAACCTTTGAGGTGCCAACACCAAAAAAAGAGTTCAATTCAGGAGCTGAATTGAGGAGTTCATTCAACTAGATATTGTGAGAAAGAAGGTGCTGGCACTTTGGGAGAAGAAGGGATATTAGCAATGGAAGAGATGAGATCCTCTGACCCTGGGGCAGGAGAAGGAGGAAAAGAGTTACCCGTGGGACAGTGAGAACTTCGTAGATGGTGCAGAGTGAGAAAATCTGTAAAAGCCATAAAAGCAACTTGTCTATTGGCACCAGGAATCATAGAATAGTTAGAGCTGGAAGGGACCTTAAAGATCACTGAGTTTCAACCCCCCTGCCATGGGCAGGGACATCTCCCACCAGACCAGGTTGCTCCAAGCCCCATCCAGCCTGGCCTTGAACACTTCCAGGGATGGGGCATCTACAGCTTCTCTGGGCAACAAATGTTAATGTTCCAGGTCAGCTTTTGAAAGAATTTCTAGGTTTTCTCGGAGGATCTGAAAACAGAAGCCAAAGATGAAAGGGTGCTGAGGGCAGCCCACTCTCTCTCTGCAACAAGTTGTCTCTGTATCCACTTGTGCTTTGGTCCCCAAACAGCACCCATGATGCTGTAGCTTCCTACATCTACATGAAGCTCACCAAGAACAGAAAGTTTACCAGGTCAATATTCACCAAGCAGAAATTTAGCAAGAGTACCAGCTTGCCTGAGAGGGTAGTTAATAGGCCAAACATCAAGTTTAAACCAAATCCTGCTCTTCCGGAACAACTGTTTTTCCCCAAAAGTGGCATTATGGAGCACCATCCAGCCTCTGCAAACCTTGAAGTGTTCAGCTGTATGCTGCATCAGACATAAAGGAGCTCAAATGATTTATTTGCGTGGGTTTTGAAGCGAACTGTAAAAAGTACATTGCTAGCAGTGTGAAGCGAGTTAAAGCCAGGGTTTTAGCTGTTCCTTCAAACAAGCAAAGGAACATGTTTTGAAGCAAAACATCATAGGTACCAAAATTCCCACTCAAAAAAAAA
>VXBW01006789.1:318346-330205 GCA_013400375.1 Thinocorus orbignyianus
AAAATTATTTTCCATTTTAAAAAACTTTACTTTGTTTCAGCCCAGGCCATGTGCCTTTGATATTTAAAGAGAAATACTGGCATATTTGGATACAAACGATGTGTCCAAAGAGGATGGATAATCCTGAATGATCCTGAGGCTTCGTGTCTTCAGAAACCCATATAAAACCTACTTCTTGAACTAGTTTCAAAATTTGCACTGAAACATATGAATAGAATCCTAAAAGACAGCATACACTGACCAGGGAAAAAAAAGAAAAAAAGACAGATGCAGAAAGTTCAGTAAGCTCACTTTGAAACCTAATATGTGTCCAAATACCATTGTGATAAATGTGGTTAAAATTTCAGGGTTTTAGGACAAACAACTAAAAAGTGGAGTATGAAACTTACAATGTGATCTAGTCTATGGTTACGATAATCTATGAACCAAACTGCATTTATGTGTCCCAAAACAGAGACAAACCTCCTTCCTCAAAATACCCTGCAAAAGTGAAAAAGTAGGAGTCTGACTTCAAAAGCTCTTCGACACTGTAACAGTAGATCAAGTGTATTTTAATTAGAAAAAGGTTCAGGCTGCAGAATACAAACCTGGCTCTGGCCCTAAACTGCTCCAAACTGCAGTCTGGCTGTCATATTTCAGCTGGGGCCTCTTATTTTTACTGTGGAAATAAAGATGAAAAAATCCTCCACTGGTGTGAGTCCAAATTGACAATAAAATTACTAGAGTTTCCTGGGATTTACTCTAACAGGAAGTTTTATCACTGCGTATCAGCATTAGTCATGCGTTAGGTTAGAAGTCAAGTCAAAACAAAGTAATCGCGTATTAAATTGTGAAGTCAAAAGAAAGTAAAAGTGAAATCTTGAGTATACGATATTCCATAATCTGATGCTGACTTTAATAGAACTGGTATGTCACACAGAAAACTGCCTTTAGGAATTCAAGTCTTTGCTTTATACACATAATACGCATTACACACTATGCTTCTCTTCTGAGAAATTAAGATCTTTGGTAAATATATACGGATATTTGATTTGGCTAGGAATCACACTTTTAATCAACCATTTTTAAGGGTCAGAGGTCAGGAATTATTTTACCTAGCTGTAAGCTTCACATTTGGATATTTCTATCTGAAACCAGAGAAAAACATCACCTTCATAGCAGCGTGTTTATTCTGCACGTATGATATGGACACAAAAGCCACGTCGCTTTGTTGCAGCAGCTTTCTCCATTCTCTGAGGCACTTTACAGATAAAACAAGTTAATTTTAAGTAGCCAGGAAGTTTACCTGAGTCACTACAGAAAGCTCACCGTAATAAAATATTATTTTAGCAAAAATTGGCAAATGCACTCTCCTCATTCCTGGTATTTGAATGTTAAAATACCCAATAATGTATTCTGATTTCCAATTGTTTTGGTTACTTTACCCCATGGAATAACACAGCTCTACTCCAGATGTACTTTAATCTTCCTTCCTGCTTCTGCCAAATTTCTGTTTTCTGTTTTCCATTTGCTTAGTGCTCTCCTCATGAGCAATATGTCTGTGTCACTTCCTCTCTATATATTCAGGCTTTCTCTTGAATCATGCAATATGTAAGACGAAAAGCCAAATGGAGAATGGAAGCTCATTACGGTTGCTATTTTTAAATGCAGGAACTTCTCCGGGGCTGTTTGAGAAGGAGACTCCTTTTGAAGAGCAGATAATAAACAACAACATGCTAGAAATAGTATGTTTGTACAACCAGTCCTATAAAATTTCATGTCCTAGTCCTCTAGCAGGTCAGCACGAGTGAGACACCAAAAAGGACAAAATATCCAAAGGGAAACAACAGAGAATCAGGTTACCAAGTGGACCTGACACTGAGGGGTTTGGGGCTATTTGCTGAAATGTGTAGATTGTCAGCAATGATCTGGACCACTGGGTTGATGGTATCTCTTCTCCCTCTCCATCATGGATTGGCTTGACCCATGATGAATACAACTGACTCCTAGAGATGCAAGACTAACTGCCCCATGGATCAAACCCTCCTCTTCTCAGATCAAGGGTTGAATAGGTGGGGAGGAAAGAAAAGTCCCTTTGTGCATGGACATGAGAGAGGTAAAGGAGTCCCCAGGGCAGCACAGAGATAGGGAAGAACACATTCCTGTTCGCCCTTTCCAGGACATTGTGAATTGCCACCGTCTTTAACTCACGGGGCACTTCCTTGAGGGACCATCAGTTTCTCAGTCTACTGGCAGTCAGGCATTGCAGTTCTGAACCCACACCAGGAGACAAGGTTGTCTTATATATAAAACAGAATGAGTGGAAAATAGCAAGAATATGTTCACAGTATGCTAGGATACTCTGCTACAAAACAGCAAGAAAAATTCTGGGTAAGCCAAACACTGCCTTTGGGTTTCTGCCAGGATATAAACCTATTCCAGCTAAGAACTTCTGCAGCATTAAATGGTGGCATGGCAGCATCATACCATACCAGGGATGTGATGATGACTGTACTCTAGCAATGGGATTCCACTTCAGAGAACGTAATCGGGACTGAAACAACTGATGCTGCTTAATACCCTAATCCTGTATACAGTCCTGTTTTATTACCAGTTTTCTGTTACTTTTGCCTAAACAAGTAGTTTCAGCAGAAGCTTTTCTTTGAAAGTCTTATGTTTTATAGTTTCCTATGAAAAGTAATGGTACTTTTTCCTGTCCTTCCAAGATTTATAAAGTATTTTTCCATGTTACTAGACTATCCTTGATATCATGTTTCAGCCTTTCCCTCATGGCTTGCTCTCCTCTGCCCAGCCACTGATTTGCATGAAACTTTCAGGAATGTAGTATCTGAGATTGCTGCCCTCTGATAAGTCTGCTTGAGTCTGCCAATGATTTGCAAGGCTTTAAAAAGAACAACACAGGAACACAACAGCCTTGGCTGACTACAGCATCATTTCCTAAGCAAACCAAATTAAATAAAAAGAAATCAAACAAGAGAGTCAGGCGCTGAGCTGGACTTTGTACCTCTAAGAGGCTGTTCATCATCATGGCCAGAACACAAGAATGTCTGATAACGCAGATTAGTAGGTTTTACTCTCAGGGCTAATTATTTATTATGCAGTATTCCGTACAAAGGCTCTTAATAGCAGCCATAGCACTTCTTTATTCATAGCGTAAATGTGCTGTGTAAATGCTTGTAAAACTTTATGAGCTCCATTGCCTCAAAGCACTTACAATTCAGGTATGATTAATAAATCATGTGTGTACACACTGTCTCGTGTCCCTCCCTAACCTTACAGAGCAATACTCCAGTTAGTTTGTGTCACGTCACAGCCAGAGTTCCTCTACACTGACTGAGTAGTGTTGTTAGGTATTTTTAATTAGATAACTCAAAAACACAGGAGTCCCCTTGTAATAGAGCAATATCAGAGATTGAATTAACTTTACTTTTCTCACCCACACATGGTCCACCTGCTGTTGCCTTCACCTCACACACTCCCTGCCTTGCTCATTGATGCTGTCGGGCATCCACACCCTCATCAATGATTGTTTTATTTCATGGCTTGACCTCTGTGGGGCATATTTTGGGTGTAAGGCACCAACCCGGTTTCAATTCAACTTTCTGGAGAGTTCCCACTAGGTGGCACCGACTATCTGAGATTCTTCTCTCCACCCTGCATATGAATTTCCCTCACCTTGTTCCAAGGTCTTCTCTCCCTTTTTGCAGCATTTCCAAAGACTGAGCTCATCGGTTTTAATAACTGCAAAAACAAACAGCTCCTGGGATCTTTTTTCTTGCGAGTGCTGCATGGATCTAAGCCAAAACACAGACAAGCTATGCTTTTTCACAGACAAAAAGATGAATTTCCAATGTCATTTCTACAGCTAGTTCAAAAACCTTACTGGCACAACCATTAATTACTTCTTTCAAGACCACCTTCACACAACAAGTCCTTAGTGGTTCTTTACTTTGTCATCCTCACTTACACGTGCATGCATAATGAACCTAACCTCAACAACAATACCCATTATCCCAGACAGACTGACAAGCTGGACAAACAGGGAAAGCTGTGAGGAAAACTGATGTGGTAGTGACCGAGTGCTGCCAGCAGGCATTTAACTCCTGGTAAATGGGAGAAGAGGGGGAGAGAGTCCTACACAAAACCCTCTGAAGTGAACTCAAACAGAAACTGAATCAATTTGGCTCAATGAGTTTTTGATCGCAAGCAAAAGAAAATCATAGAATAATAGAATCATAGTAGGTTGAAAAGGACCTTTAGTAGGTTGAAAGGGACCTTTAAGGTCATCTAGTCCAACCATCAACCTAACTCTGATAAAAACCACCACTAAACCATGTCACTAGGCATTGTGTTAACTCGTATTTTAAACACCTCCAGGGATGGTGCCTCAACCCCTTCCCTGGGCAGCCCATTCCAAGGCTTAATAAGACTTTCAATGTGAAAATTTGTCCTAATATCCAACCTGAACCTCCCCTGGAGCAACTTGAGCCCGCTTCCTCTTGTTCCATCACCTGTGACTTGGGAGAAGAGACCGATGGCTGCTTCTCCACACCTTCTTTCCAGGAAATTGTAGAGAGCAAGAAGGTCTCCCCTCAGCCTCCTCTTCTCCAGGCTGAACAACCGCAGCTCCCTTAGATTCTCCTCATTATTCTCCAGACCCCTCATGAGCTTCATTGCCCTTCTCTGGACCTGCTCCAGCACCTCAATGTCTTTTTTTGTGGTAAGGGGCCCAAAACTGGACACAGTACTCTCAACAGGAATCACTCAAGAGTAGTTCCACACCAACAAGACTGAAGAAATTTTGGGTATCTCAGGCATCAAATAGTCACAGTGCACAGAGATGAAGGATTTATTACACAGTGAAGAGCTGTACTCGTATCAGTGAGTGGATAAAACGTTTGCAAACCTGGAAACTGGCATCATCATGTCTGTGAAGATATCTAGCCAGGTGCATTTAGCCATCTGAACACCAGCACCACGCCAACCCTCCAGCAGCTCACACAGCAAAGAAAAATTCCACTCAAATTCTTCCAGGCATTTGAGCTACCAGTAAGATAAATCACTTGCACAAAAAGTAAACACTAACCAAAACACCACCCACATAATGAAGTCCTAAAGACTAGTGGGGAAAATTGGGAAAATTGCAGAATTTTCTGAAACACAACAAATCAATCAAGTTTTCACTTCTCTTTGGCAAGAACTCAGCGAGTTCCTTAACAGCATCTTAAAAATGGAGGTCTAGACACTGCAAACTATGTAGGTGTGTAAGTGCAACCAGTCCTGCCCAGTTCAACAGTGACACCTGAAACACAAAGTGTTATGAATCTTTCAGGAGAAGAGCTTAAGATTTTTCTGACAGGTCTTTCTCAAATTCAGCTATTTTCTCCGCTCCTCTATACTCTTTTATGTTTCTAAACAGATCTGTAAAATTCCTTAGCGCTGGAACTAGTTTTATTTTGTAATGTAACAGTAAAGCACTTCCAAGACTAACAATTAGGACAGATAGTCATATTTTGCGAGAGAAGCCTGCACGCATTTTCTTGGTGTATGAAAGTAGCACAAAATCCAGAAATAAATAAAATAATTATAATCCAGGGATAACTCTGTAACTGGAAAAACAGTTTCTATTTCTGAGTCTGGCAGGTCATGATAATATCACTAACAGAGACAGCAGCCCTATGAAGATGAATATGAATATGGCTGAGTTGAATGTATATATGAATATGAATATATCCTGAGTTGATTTTAGTCTCATTTAAATTTATTTATCTACATTTATTCAGATTTTATACATAAATCCCTGAGTGTTTGTTTTCTTTCATTGAATTAACTTTACAAAGTAAACAGTTCTTTCCAAACTCTGCTTACAAGTTCCATTTCAGATTCTCAAAAAATCACAAAGGTATCACAGATACAAACATCAATGAAATGTAGATTAGTTCATCAGTTACTACCTTATCTCACAGTGCAATGATAATGGAAACAGTTATGAAGTCGTGATTCCTATTTCCTGGAAGGCCAGACAGATTTACAGCTGTAGGATATCAGACCCTGGCTTTTATTTAGGTGCTGGAAAACCAAAAGACTGTGAAAAAATAGACAAGTCCGACAAGACTGGAAAAAAGCAGAGGATGGAACAATTCAAAATTCACTGACCTATTTACTCCTCCATCTGCCAGGGCCTCCAGTCTGGACAGCTCAATGGGAAATGCACCAGGAAAATGCAATCACTGGGGATTATTCTATGTATCAGAAAAAAACAATGTCTGTAGTCAGCATTCCCAAGTTCAACATTTTCCTCTAACTCATAAAAGACGGAATGCAACTGCTATCTTTTGAAGCAGTAAAACAGGGAAGCCCGCTTCCCTCACAGAATTTTTCAGCCAGGATACAGGATTCCTCAACACTGTCATGTGAAAAAACCATCAGGCTTATGTAGCCAAACCGTTCTCCTCCCAGCACCTCAGGGTGCTCCCTGAGGAGTCAGATTTTTTTTTTCCCATTCCCACCTCACAGCAGGTACAGCCCCACGTCTTTTATGCGTAGCTGCTCATGCCGCAAAACACATCAACCTGCACAGGCCAGACTGAGCCTTCTCTCGTTTGCATTTCACTCAGGGGTTCAGACTGATCCGTAACGTAAACAAAACACAGAGCCAAAATGCACACAGATCCCTGTCTCCGAGCCCTTCCTTTCCAGGCAAACAACATGCAATGAGATAAATGCCTGAAGACTTGAATATCAAGCCCCCTAATCCCAAGAATGTTCATATTATCACTAGCACTCAAAGATTATTATTTTTCTTTTTCATATAACACCAGCCCTCAGGAACACAGGGTTTTTCCAACTGCAAATTTCTTATAAGGTGGATCATCTGACCATTGCTTAAAGTCAATTCACAATTAACCATGCTATGTAAATTATTTGTCATCCCAATATTTGTCTAAAATGTTTACTATCAGTTTTTATGGGAGCTGTCACATTAAGAAGAATGGAGTGTGCAATGGCATGAGTAGGTTTTTTTCTGAGGATTGCAGCAAAAGGCTGATCAAATTCCAGTGTTTCTTAGAAGCTGCTCTGCCTCGAGAGGTAACTTATAGCTCCAACACAGGACATACTGGAGTATGGCCCCTTGAAGTTCATCTGCGGTGACTGTAGGGCAATGATGTCAAGTAATGCATGGCAATTCCAACTCCTATACATGTCACCTGTAGAGTGAATTTGTAGATCTGTGGCAAACAGAGCTCCAGTACTTCCTAGTCCTGTTAAAACAACTGTATGTTTTAATGCATGTGTTTACTTGCATTCATTATTTACAAAGGATAATGGTTTGAAGCCAGTAAAATAACAAGACTATCAAAGTCAAGAAGCACCAGAAGCAAGATATTCCAAGTCAGAGTGTTAAGTTCCTTACTCATCTCTACTAGTAACCATATTTTCTCATCTCAGTATGAAATGCTGTTTAAATTATTCTACGTACCTATGTAGAATTTTCTTACCAGTGTTTTATCCCATATTCCTGCCAGTGTTTTATTCCCATTCTCAATACCATTTTAGAAAAATGTATGTTTATATGCATTCATAAGGTAGAAGTCAGTCACCATCTACTGTTCTACAGTCAGAACTGAGGCACCAGAAAACAAATGCCAAAGCTGTGTTAACTTTGAGTATCCCATTTGGGATAACTTATGTTTGATTTTTATTTTCAGAATATTAAGTAGCATAGCAGTTTCTATATTAAACACAGCCCTCCTTGTCCTCACCTGAAATCAGGACATCAGCAAACAGAGTTCAATTGATTACTCAACCTGGACACTCAGACACAGGCAGCTGATACGCCAGCTATAAAAAGCCTGACTCCCCCTAATGTCACAAACTATGATCTCAGGCAAGGGTAAATTCCATTTTCCCAGGAGCATTCACCTCTTCGAGTCCAACCTTTGTATTCCTCTGGTTCCTGACCACTAACAAATGACAGCGAGTGTTAAAACAATCTTTGTACGCATTAGTAAGTTTCAGTCACTGGACAAAAAGGTCACTCTTGCCTAAACATCTGCAGCTGGAATGTACTTTGTAGCTGGAGAGGTAATAACATACGCCTTGCCAGTACATTCCTTGACTTCTGGCAACCAAATGAATGGGCTGTGACTTGTATGGGACAACCTTCGTTGTATGTTTCACTTTGGATCCCCGTTCCATTGATTGGTAGGGTTTAAACAAAATATAAAAATAATAAAAGACCTGCTGCCTGATCTATTTAACTGCTGTGCTCATTGGATCATTCTGGAAAAACTCAAAGCTGTTCAATGATAATTTTTATTAGAAACTGGTATCCCTAGCTACAAAATAATCATGGAATCTAGCTCAGTAAAACTGCCAGTGAAAAAAGTTAAAGAAAATTATATTTAGAGAAGGAAAACAAATGAAGCAAAACCCCCACATATTTTTGTGATGTCCAGACTTACTGAAGACTGGTTTCCCACATCATGTGCTTGATTCTGAGAACTCACATCTCAAAGAAGTAGGATATTTCTAACATCCCTCCCCTTAACAAATTCTGTTATGCAATTGAGTCTCAGCACGTGAAGCCTTTCCTTCTGTTAGGGAGCTTACAAGGTTGCAGCTTATATACAACTCCCCTGATTTCTCAAAACTTAAAGGAACTTCATTTTGCTCAAGATTTCTACAGCCCCGTTAAATTTGTCTGGAGTTGGCCAATGAGTTGGCCAACCGCTTGTCCTTACAAGGTACAAACTGACAGGCAGTTTGATTGCACAAGCCTCATTTGCTTAGGAAATTAAGCTAAAGATGATAAATTGGTGTGTATGAACACCTGCCCATGATTTCCCTGTTGCAGCCTCCGAGCATGCTTCCCAAGGCACGACGTGGCTCCGAAAGCATTCATCCACCTTCTTGCCTGATTATATCAGTAACTTATTCAGTGATTAGTCAAAGTAACATTCCTCTCCTAGCAACTAATCTAATGCTTTTCAATATATTACAGTCTCTTTTAGGTCCAAACCTTTCTATTTTGGGACTTCCAATTCAAATTTGCCTAATAGCTTCACATAATGGTCTCTTGCTCCCAATAAATTTCTCATTTTAACTCTAATTGGTTTGCTCATGAAGAATCACAATTTACATGAGCTGAAGAGGATATGTATCACTAGCTATTACTGAATACAAGTAATATTTGATTAAGCAAAAAGAGATACTAATTTGCTTTTTTTCCTCAGCATTTGTTAATGATATCGCCAATTTCTATAAGTGCATAAAATATATTCACAGCATAATCAATTAAATGTACTTGGAATAGGTGTTAAATAATGACATCAATTCAGTGCCCTCCTAAATTTATGATATCTGTTCATTACAATGAGAACCCAAAGTGACTACAATATTCAGACGAAGTTGCTGGTTACCCAACTGTTCTCCAGTACAGTCATCAAAACTAGAGGCGCAGACTGGTTTTATGGAAAGTAACGTAAGCAACAAGTGGAAAACCAAGCAAATAAATAATATGAATAGCTGCAATACCAAAGCATAAATCATCTTCAGTGATTTCAAAGTCTCGGTCTAGAAATAAAGAATTGACTCCTGAGGAGCCCGGGAATGCAAGAATGCAGAGGACATTCCTGAAGGAGTGTGGGAGAGGGCAGGGAAACTGGAGTTTGGGAAATACTAAGAAACCCACTGGCACTACTTTGTGAAGGAAATGGATACTATAAACTGGCATGAAGATAAATCAATTCGAAACATTGCGGTTTCGAACAAAAGTTTTTAAATATAACTTCAAGAACTTCAGGAAGCTTCTTAAAGGCAAGGGAAGAGAATATGATTTTTTTTTTTTAAGTATTACTATTTCAAAGCAATTACAGTTTCTTCCTGGGTGCCTAACACGTAATTTTGAACCCCGTGGTCATCAAACAGGGAGCAAGGCATTCCATTAGATAAAAAGACAAAAAATATAAATTTGAAATACATCTAGATAGAAGTTATACCAGCTTACATTTCTGACTGTTATTAATTACTGGTATACGCAGAGTATTTGAATAACAAATTTTTAAGCCTCTTTGATGTAGTTTTAAAGCCAGAATAATGCCTGTGAAAAACACAAGATCAACGAGTTAGATCCATTTAGAAAAAATAACTTTGGAGTATGCCTTTGATTTATTTTTTGCTTACTATTACTTCTAGTTTAGCTTGAGCTGGTTGTTCTTGGGTTGTTGTTTTGTGTTGGTTTGTTTTTCCTGCAATAAAATATACTAGTAGTGAGAACTCCACTCATTCTGAAATCACGCTGGCTAAGTATAAATGTCGTCAAGCCCTGTCTCACCTCTTTGCCCGTGATAGTGGCGTTTGGGAGCACTGCTTTAGCAGACATGTAACTCTTGTGTCTGAAGTACTGTGTCCAGCTTTGGAGTCCTCAACATAGAAAGGACATCGAACTGTTGGAACAGGTCCAGCGCAGGGCCACCAAGATGATTAGAGGGATGGAGCACCTCTCCTATGAAGACAGGCTGAGAGGGCTGGGACTGTTCAGCCTGCAGAAGAGAAGGCTCCGGGGAGACCTCAGACCTGAAGGGAGCTCCAGGAGAGCTGGAGAGGGAATCTTTGTCAGGGAGTGCAGTGATAGGACAAGGGGTAATGGTTTTAAATTGGAAGAGGGGAGATTTAGATTAGATACTAGGAAGAAATTCTTTCTTGTGAGGGTGGTGAAGCACTAAAACAGGTTGCCCAGAGAAGCTGTGGCTGTCCCATCCCTGCAGGGGTTCAAGGCCAGGCTGGATGGGGCTTGGAGCAACCTGCTGTGGTGGGAGGTGTCCCTGCCCATGGCAGGGGGGTTGGAACTGAATGATCTTTAAGGTCCCTTCCAACTTTAACCATTCCATGAGTTTAGATTCAGCATAGGTCTGAGCCTGCCCCTTTGAGAGGGAAAAGGCAACGGGCAGTGGTGGCCTTGAGGAGCAGGGCCAACGACCTATAGACAAAAAATATTAATCTGAGGAGGAGTGTAAATAACTGAGGCATCGGGTTATCAAAACAGGCTCTTTGGGACTCAGTAGAAGACGCCTCATCCCCGGAGCCTGGCACCGAGACCTCTGTGGGCCCTGAGGCGGCCGGGGACCCTCCATCCCCTGTCACCCACCGCCTGTCCCACAGGGGGCTACACCCGCCAGGCGCCTTGTCCCACAGACTGTCACACCGTCAGCCCCTCGGTCCCCTGACACACGTACCGTGCGGCCATACAGGCCCGGGTGTGAGGAGAGGGGCGGGCGGCGGGGCCGGACGGAAGCGGCGGGCACCCAATGCGCTCCGGCGCCGCCGCCCCGAAGGGAGGGCAGAGACCCGCGGTTAGGCCCAATGAGGCCGCGCCCGGAGCGGGACTTCCTTCGGGGATCCCGGGGCGGCGGAGCTGGGCTGACACATAAGTGCGAGGCCGGGGAGGTTGCCTTTGTTTCTCTTCAGGTTGGCGGCGGCAGCGGAGCCACCGCCCGGGAGGGTCCGGGCCGAAGGCGCCGCCTGAGGAGAACGGAGCCGCCCCCGCCCCGCAGGCCGCGCTCGCTAGCGCCGCTGCCCGCCCCTCTGTGGGGACACCGGGACCGTCAGCCCCGGGGCCGCCCCCGAAGGGGGCCGGGCAGCCCCTCCTCGGCCGCAGCATGAGGCCAGAGGCCAGAGCCGCTCAGAGTCCCGCCGGCCCCGCTCCGCCGCGCAGGGCCCGCACCCAGGGAGAAGCCGCCCGGAGCCTGGCGGCGGTCCCCAGGGGCTGAGGCGCTCGGCCGGCCCCTCCGTCCCTCCCTCGATCCCTCCCTCCTTCCTCCTCCTCCCGGAGCGGGCCCGGGGCCTCCGATGTGGCCG
>VXBW01006789.1:330377-355212 GCA_013400375.1 Thinocorus orbignyianus
CAGCCGCCCGCCGCTGAGCCGTGAGGGGCGGGGTTGGGGGGGTGGCCCTCGGAACCCCGCCGGGGACATGGGCAACGGGATGTGCTCCCGAAAGCAGAAGCGGATTTTCCAGACCCTCCTGCTCCTGACCGTGGTGTTCGGCTTCCTCTACGGGGCGATGCTCTACTACGAGCTGCAGGGCCAGCTGAGGAGGGCTGAGGCCACGGCGCTCAAGTACCAGCAGCATCAAGAGTCCCTCTCCGCTCAGTTACAAGGTACTGAACTCGGCAGGAGCTTCTGCTGCCCTTTTCTAATACAGAAATACCCTCCTCCTCCTCCTCTGGGGAAGTCTGGGCTCCAGCCGTCTAACCTTTCACGAAGTTTTGCTCCTTACATGCCGCTTCTCCTTCTCTTCCTCTAGCCTGTGGGGTTTTGGTATCTTAACTGTCTGGATCCTGTCTCTGCTTAAAGTCGGTTGAGTTTTTGTCATTCCCCCTCACTCCCACACGTTTCATAGAGTTGACTCTTATTCCCAAAGGGCTGCACATCACTTTGCAAATCCTGGTGTAAATGGAAAAGGTGGGTGTACTGCCTGCCACTCATTTAACAGCACAGACCACGTCCAGTTCTGGGACTTGTACGTGCTTTTGTGTTGTATTAGCAGTATTAATTTTATGCTGCTGAGAGTACATTCATCTGCAAAAATGGAAGGCTGCTGTTCCTGGGTAGTGTAAACCTTAAATAGCTCCAGGAGGGAGAAGAGGAGAGTATTCTAGTAAAGCAATTTTTTGGAAGGATCATTTCAAAGTAAAGTTCAAGGAAGTTACTTGTGTAAGGCTATTCTGTTAATTTTGGAATGACTTTGAATTTCTTGACTTAAAGCTGCCACATAAATATAGATCCTTGTGTATCTTGGTTTAAGGATGCACCAAATGTGGGCATCCTGCACTTGAAGATGAAAAGGTGCCGATGTCTGACATCTGCAGGTCCAGGAATTGGATGCAAAGCAGCAGATAAATACATGAAGCATCAGTGCTCGAGCAAGTGCAAGACCTCAGTCCCTCTCTAGTTGTCAAGTACAAGCTTATCAGGTTGGCATATACAAAGTCTGAAGCCAACTTCCAAAACTCTTTGGAGTTTTATTTCTCAAAACTGTATAGAACAGGATTAAGAGTGGTCTGTTCTAGCAGCTGTATCCATACTTAACCTCAGGGCGATCTTCAACTGTACTGTTCACTGTGGAAACATAAATAAAAGCATAGAAGCATACAATTTTTATGTAGAGAGTGCAGAATTGGGCTTCTGCTGTTAGATTCTTAAAGTGATTTGTTTCTTGAATAGATTAAACTCTGATCTGAGACCATCATTATTTGGTATTTCGACTTCAGGCTGTTTCCAAGTAATGCCATGGAAAAATTTGACAGAAACCTTCATTTTAGTCATGAAAAAGGTGTAAATGTTTGGCTGGGAGATGGGTATGTGGCGGATGGCTAAAGGGCTACTTTTGCTAGGCTGTATATTTGCCAACAGCATTTGAAGAGGACAGAGGGACATCTTGTTCTCAAGCTAAAACTCAACAAGTTAGCTTTTTCTGTTGCTTTGGCTATACCAGAGGAGCATGCAACAAACTTCATTCTGACACAGAGAAGAGATTCTCTTGATCAGCTGTATTGGATCTAGACTGTGAGTTTAAACTTTCTGCTTCTGAAACATTATTTTCAGTTGCCATTATCTGTCCAAGCAAGTCAATGGAAGCAGAAGGCATCTAGGAGTTGATAAATGCAGTGACAATGCTGCATTTTATAGCAGTATTCTCTTATTTGTATCAATGAGAAATGTAAGATAGGGACCAGAATCTGAAAAACGATCATCGATGTAATACATCCACGTGGTTCTGGGACCCATGGCGATGTATCAAGCCTGTTAAGCAGGAGATCTTATCTGTGCCTACTATGGTAGCAGTAAACCTTGTTTTAAGTCACTCAATTAAATCACACAATATAAGGAAAAAATATCATGTAACAATAAAATTGGTTCCTTCAAATTTTCCTGCATTATGGCAATAGCTAATATACCTAAAAGAGGGTGAAGCTGAGAGCCCGGAGGTGTACTAAATGCAGCAGGAAGCATTAGATGCCTCATCTCCCACTAAAAGAGATGGAAGCTGTGTGCCTAAAAGACCTTGGAGGATTTGGGCCTAGTGAGCTAGAAAGACATTTTTCTTGCCTGTCTTTCCCTGTACATTTAATGGCTCTTTTCTGCCCTGTATCATCACTTGGATTTTTGCACCAGCAGTTTATTAGTGAGGAGAACATAGAGAATTCAAAACCTGTGCCTACAGCCAACTCACCCAGAGGTGTCATGCTGTAACTGGTGATGTACAACACCAAAACCATATCTGAACTTTTCCTATTTAACTCTTTGATGTGGAACAACAGGAAAGAATTTTCTTTAAATGGGGACTTTGAAACAAGGTAAAATGCTGACAGAAAATCCTGTGTTTGCAGGTGCAGTGTCTGACTGCACTTTGAACTTTTGATTTTAAATGGCCTGGATTTTAAATCAACACTGTTTCTGTTGCCAAACAAACAAACAAACAAAAAATCTCTAAGGATATCTAGGCTACTTCTCCTTGCTGTCTGTAACAACACAAGATACTATTCCTTTATTCTTTCATGAAAATAACAAAACGTATCGCTACTGGAGCAGTGCAACTTTGTCTTTTCCATGCAGTGTAAGCAGTTTCTCTATAGATACTGGTCTAGAGATAATTTTGAGGGTGTGATGATGGGAGAACTCTGAAACCTCTTAAACGGGAACCAGTTAAAGGAAAAGGTCACTGACATATAACGCTCTCTTTTCCTCCTGGCAATGCTATCAACTGTTTCTTAATATTTATAGCTTTTCTGGTCAATTAAATAAGACTTTAAAGCTCATTACAAGCTCAGGAGAAGACTGAACTTTGGACTTCTACTTCCTGAACAACCATTTCATCGGGAGGCTTTATTGTTTTAAATCGGAGAAAAAAAAAAAAGAAAAAAAAAAGAAGAAAAAGGCAACTTCTTAAAATTGTCCTTTTTAAGATCCTGAGGCTGTATTGTGCTGGGCTGGCTGTGCTCCTGGAAGGCTGGCTGGATTGAGACACTCAGGTGACACCTGTTTTCTGAATTTTGGTTGGGTTTGTGACTGATGGGACATATGAAGACAGCTGCTTTCCCAGCTGTACACAGAGGAACACTGTTAGGGCTTCTGGGTGAAACTTCAGTCAGTTTGAGGTGCTTAAGGATGATAGGCAACTCCTAAGTTCATGTATAAAGTCATGGTTTTGTACCTGAATGCCTTTGGTCTGCCCAAAATCGTAAGCATCTTCAGATACAGCTCAGAATGCTGCTTCTCTTCACTTCCTACTGTCGCTTGACTATTTTTCTTTCTGTATGTTTTTTTTTTAGTTTTTTCTTCTATGTAGGTAATAGGAACCTTCTTTCTGGTACTTGCCAGGTCTTCATGCCTGAATGAGCTCTGCTTTCTGGTTTTGTTTGAAAAAACATTGTTTTGCTCAAATGCAGCATGTGAAGCAGGCTAAATCTTCTGAATCTTCTATACATGTGGAAAAAAGAGCCTCTACCAAGGCAGAAGGCACAGATCACTGAAAAACAGTGTAGGAAGAGGTCTCAAAATCATTTAGGCTGTGCACCTGAGTTGAAGAGGGCTCCATGTAACTGTTATTGTAGGGAGTTCTGCTGTTCTGCTTTTTCTGGCGTTCAGAGCTTGAGGTACTCAGCTGAAAAGTATTTGTGCCTCCTGAAATAAGACCAGGGTGCAATTGGAGGGATGGTGGACTTGGGGAACATGGTAAGAATAACTGTTTTTGAGAGGCTGGGATCTTAAGCTCACCACCTTTAGAATATTATGTATTTGAAAGCTAAACTTCTTGCAAAAGAAGAATGTCAGTCTTTGGCATTTTTATCTCTTTGACAAAGCTCTGATGGGTAATGGAGAAAGTAGGGCTGCTTTTGTAACCCACAAAGGAAATACCAGAGGCAAAGTTTAGAGATGACACAAAATTTCTTGGCTGCTAAGAAAACCTAAAGTCATTGTTATCTATAAGGTCTTTCACAGAGAAGCTGATCTTCTCAGTAAGCTGATTATTTTTAAATCTCATTCTTTGAGCATTATATGTTCAAAACATAAAGATAATCTTACTTAGTATTTCTTAATGATAAAAACCAAACCTGACACTCTTTGCCTCCTACAAAGATGTGCCAAACTATTGGCCATAGAGGAACAGGCTTCAGTTGCTAGAGCAGAAATGCATTGACGGCTGTAGATGAACCTGATCGTATCTCTGACTGATTCAAGATTGAAGGTATCTACAAATGCCTTTTTAGCCCTCGCAGCTTCTGTCTTCTCATCCTCTGGTTGTTAAGTACCCCCTTGTGTACTATTTTAATCTCTTTAATCTGTTTTAATCTCTAATCCTAATAACAGCCTACATTCTGTGCCTTTTACTACCTTAATTTTCCTGCTCTTTCCCTTAGAGTCTTAGTGTATCTGATGGCTTCAATTGATCTCTGTGCAGTCTGAGACCATGCTATAATCTTGGGAGCCAACCCAGCAGGGACTCTGAACTTGAGGGTTCAGAGCATGCCCTACTCTAAGCCAGGGTGTGGATTTCCTCAGAGCTGTCTGATCCAGCACTAGAAAGCACCAGCTGAAGAGCAAAGGTGGAATTCCTCTGTGCCTCTTGTGCCCTTTGTCGTAAATCAAAGCCCTTCCTTGGAGGTGACCTGCTAGAAGTTGATCAGACCTGTAGCAGCTCTGTGTATAGAGGCTTGCATCGTGCATCGCAGTACTCGATCACAATTTTGTGTAACCTTAGTTGTTAATATTTATTCTATCTGTCTGCATGCTAACTACTTAGATACCAAAGCTGCCCTTAGGTAAGTACATATAGATATGGATGTACTCAACCTTCTCACCCACCTTTTCTAGTACTCTAAACTTGTACCTGAAGTTGGCAGAGCTAGGAAGAACTAAAAGTACTTTTAATATCTTATTTTTCACTTGCATCATACAAGTAGAGCTCTATCTACACAGCTCCTATATGGTTTGGTTGTTCTCCATAACAGCAGCCTGAATCATTCCTATTAGTTTCAGATTACGTGTAACACTACAGTGCTTATTTTGATTGCGTTTTGCTGCTATCTGAGATTTGAAAGATTTGTGGTAGCACCATAGGAGTAAAGGTTAGTTCTCTGTGTGCTCTTGGTACGTGGGTGTGCTTCAACACCCAGAACAGGGCTGCATGAAATGGCACACACAGCATCCTTAATTCTGCTGTCTGGCTTCCTGAAATAGTATGCTTTGGTTCATAACTTCATCTAAGAATGTGGCTTTTGTCCTTCCATTCATGTTTTCCACTGGGTATTTAATGTTCTAAATACTCAAAACACATTAAATGTTTGAAATGGTTTATGCAGAACTTTTGTATGGAAGATCTATACGCCATATATGCATTTGTGTGTACATGTGTATGTGAAATGCATATTTAGATAGATACACATCTGTTTTGCAGCTCAACCTGAAGATTTCAGGTTATCTGGAATTCTCAGATTATGAAGAAATCTTGACTACAGAAAAGGTGCTAGAGTTTGCTCGGTTCAGTTAACGCAGGAAGCTGGTTTGTTGCTTCTAGGTCCATAGTGAGTAAGAGTCCCAACGTCTGAATTCTATGACTGAAAAGAGACATTGAGCATAGATGCTCGTACTTAGATATTTATTTATTTATTTGTTCATTTCTGTGATCCATGCCCGAATGCCCTTAAATCACTTTCCATGTGGACATAATACTTCCAGGATAAATTTCTACCAGCACTGCAATGCTGCATCCGCACCCAAGTTGGAATCTGGGCTAGAGATCACAGAGTGTGTAGCCTGGAGGAATATTAAGCAGCATGAGGTAATAGGGTGGTTTCGTTCCTGGGGTTTTGTTGTTCCCTCTCACTGGTTTAATATTGGGCCTGGGAGGTAACAGACCGATGCAGGATGGAGCCAATATCCTGAAACTATTTGTTACTGATGATGATTTAAGCCTTTTAAAGCTTGTGAGTGATTGATCTGTCTGGGTCTGTGAAAGCGTCAGAGCTAAAGAGAGGAGGAGGGAGGCGAGATGGGTAGATGCTTTGGTGAGTTTGCATTTTGGCTTCTTTGACAGTTATCTTCTCTCACATACTCCTAGCAGGCAAAGCTTTGACAGATGCTTCTGCATCACCTAAAACATCATTACCTGGTTGGAGGGAGACCAGTAGAGAAGCAGAGGATGAAATAGCCGTGGTGACGAGCTGATAATTTATAGCCACAAACTGAGCTAGAAATCCTGTGGTCAGCAGCACGGTTTAAGCGACGTCTGGCTGTGCTGAGCACACGGTGTGGGAAGAGTCTTAGGGGAATTTGGAACTTTGCAATTATACTGACAAAACTCTAAATGTCTGAGCATTAGGCACTCCTGGAATGGATTAGTGAAGATTGTTGCTTTATTGTTAAAACCAAAGCATAAAAAAAGAGTGGAATTACTTCCTTGCTTTCTACGTGAGCAAAAATGATTGAATTCTTAAGTCTTAAATACCATGTTCCAAACTTATTGTCTCATTGGGCAGAATAACAGGCTTCTCGGCCCCTGTGTCTGGGTGGGGCAACCTCGTGAGTAAGGTTTACACCCACTCTGAGATTTGAGTATGCTTTAGAGCATCTCCTATACAGCGGTGAGGATGTTGCCAGCAATTTGTGGCTGCTACAGTTTGCTTTGCTCAGTTTGGAATAGGATCCTTGCAAAGGAAAAGGAATTAAACCTGTCCTGCTGGAGTTCAGGTGCTGTTTTGAGGTTTAATGGTAATGAAAGCTAAATAACTCAGATTACTGAAAAAATGAACTATACAGGACAGCTAATTAGACAGAATCTTGTGTTGGATGATCTTTTTTGGGGTTCGGGGGCATACGTTTCTAGTCATGTTTGAGCCTGAGGTAAGCACTTAAGGAATTCTGCCTGTTTGGATGCTGTTCTTTGTTTAAAGAAGGGTCCTCTGAGCTGGATGCAATTCTGTTCTTTTTTTGGTGATGTAACATAAACCAAACCTTTTTCTGCTACGTATCATTAATTAAGAAATAAAAGAAACTGCAATTACTCCACCTCTTCCTCTACTTTCTCCCCCTCCCTTTTCCCTGTAAGGTATCTGAAATTAGCCTGGTATCTTATTTTCCTGAGGTGACTCACATCCCCGAGTTTGGCAGTGATTTCCAAGGTTTAATTACAGAGATGTTGAGAGAAGCATGGCCTGCTTGTGCTCCTGGAGGGCACAGTGGGCAGTCTATTCCTATCCATTGTGTCACGCTGAACTATGCCATTTTCTGCATTTCAGTTACTGTCATACTCAGATGAGTATTTTGAGGTTTGACAGTGATCTTATGTTACAAAAAAAAAATAGTAAATGAACCACTAACTCAAACTATTGATTTCGTCATGATTTTTTCAAAACATACAGCTGGGGCTGCCTCCAAGTCCCCTGTGTTAGAGCTCTTGAGAACTAATTTAAGGAAGCACTTTAGGAGTTTTGTAAGGTGATAACTGTAACTATTACATCGGGTTTTGACATACCTTATAGCTCCTTCCACTATCTAAAGGGGGCCTACAGGAAAGATGGGGAGGGATTATTTATCGGGGAGCGTAGCAGTAACAGTTTTAAACTAAAGAGGGGAGATTTAGATTAGATATTAGGAAGAAATTCTTTACTGTGAGGGTGGTGGGACACTGGAACAAGTTGCCCAGAGAAGCTGTGGCTGCTCCATCCCTGGAGGGGCTCAAGGCCAGGCTGGAGGGGGCTTGGAGCAACCTGGTTTGGTGGGAGGTGTCCCTGCCCACAGCAGGGGGGTTGGAAGTTGATGATCTTTAAGGTCCCTTCCAACTCTAACCATTCTATGATTTTGTAATATTCCATTATGATAAAAGTACAAATGTATGTTTCAGTTAGGAGAGACTTAAGACCTCTGTGTGTGTGTGTGTGTGTGTGTATATATATATATTTCATTGGTTTTCTTTTACACTAGTTTCTGACTGTGGTAACTAGATATATAACCTAACATCACATGGACAGAATCGCTAGACTTCTAAATAAAATTGGAAAAAAAAAAAAAAAGTCTAAGACAACTTTTGAGAGAAGGAACAGGTCCTAGTTTCCTGGAGCTGAGAATTGAGCAGACCCAGACTTTCAGAGATGATGTGAGAAAGAAACTGTTGTCTCTGCAGCTCTTCAGAATGTTTTTGTGTTTTCTTCAGAATGATCTGGTGGGTCATGAAAAAATGACAGAATAATGGAGAGAGGAAAATCATGAAAAGAAAAGGGAACAGAATTTTTTTAGAAGTAGATCTGTTAATCTTAAGAATTTAAGCCTGAAATCACTACACAGGCTTTGCTTGAAGTATTTGCATTTATCATCACTTAAATAAATCTTTATCATAGATAAGTGTATAGAAAGCAGCGTATTATTTAAGGTGAGATATTAATCTGATCCAGTATGGCATTACTGTGGGTGGTACCGGAGGTTGGACGAAATCTTTTGTGGAGTGCACAGGACATCTTTTCTGGGATGCAAACCCATGATTTCTTTCCTAATAAAAGTCCTGTCTGAAACCTAACTATTAGGGATTAAAATATTTAATTGTATTAATACCCCTTTGCAAAATTTTATTTTCATCTGCAGCTGTTACAGTTTACTGCTTCAAATTGATAAATACCTCCTTATATCCCAAAGTATCATGTTATTTGTTTTTAAATCTGTTGCTTCCTAGAGGTGTTATTGATTTCTAAGAAAGGGAGTATATGAGGCAGGGTGGAGTAAAAGGATTCTATTAAATGTAGATGTTTACTCCGGTTTTCAAATTAATTTTCATGTCATCCTTATGATTGAGTAGAGGCTATAATTATTTCCTAGAAACATAAGCACGTGTTTCTGGGATGCACTGCATTAGTGTGCCAGGTTCCCCAGCATTCCCGCATTTCCAGAACTGCAGTCAAAGCAGAACTGCGTAAGATCTGCAACGGTTCTCCACGGTGGGCTTCAGATTTCCTCTTATTCTCTTTGAGGATGCAAAGCTGAAGGTTTGATAAGTGTGTGAATTTTCTTATATGCTTATCGGAACTCTCCGTGTGTTCCAGAGCTTTTAGAAGTTCTCTCGTGATTAGTTTGATATCTCGTCTACTCAGTTACCAAACTCTGCAACATTAGTGTGGGGAAAAAACCTTGAGAGAAGGTAACAGAATGTCCATGATAATTCTTGGAGTTGGAATTTGTAGCTCCAAAAGCAGGAGTCTCCCAGCTTTAGTTAAGGACTCAGCCATGAGCTTTAATGGATTCCCAACACTTGGTGTCATGTCAGCTGGCAGGATACAGGTAATTCCTAACTGTTCTTTGGGTTTTCAGATACATTCCAATTTACCCAGAAAAAAATCCAGTGTTCCAAGATTGAAAATGCTGCATAGAAATGCACATAGTTGGTTCTCTGTTATCTTTGAGTAAATCTGACCTGATTTATGACTAAACTTTGACCTAAGAGTGGACACTTGGTCAGTCTCCACGTGCATCTCTATGTGGAGCTGTTGTAGTTGGAGTGGTGCATCTTGTTCATGTAGAACCACTCTGTGGTGGGCATGCACGCAAGCTAGTCAGACCCAAATCTCCATCACCTGCTCAAGTCCCATTCTCCAGTTCTAGTTTCTTAACCAAGTACTGTCTAAGTTAGAGCAACAGGTTTATTTTAGTGCATGGGTTATTTTTGGTGCAGGATCTTTGAAAGTAGTGCAGTTGAAATCAGTGGCAGATCTATGACAGACACTACAAAACTCCTGAATATGAAGATCCAGATATTAAATACAAACTTCTCTCTTAAAATTACTCATCCTCCAAGCAACATAGTTCTCTTTTTGTCATTAAAGACAAAGCAGAGGTTATTCTTAAGCGCAGCTGCTGGTGCATGGTTGGTTTGCTAGGAGGAATTCTCTTTTCCAGCGACGGGCTGTAATTTGACAGAACTATTACTTGATCGTTCCTCACATGAGTAAATTGAAAAGTGTAGGAGCTTGTTTTAAAGCAAATGTAATTGTCATACTGCACGCAATGCTGGTTGTGCTATTCAGCGAGTGAAATGAGAGCTGTCCATCCCTGCCTGTATGCAAAATTGTTCTATAATTAAACCAGAAAAATGCTTGTTTTTCACGCGCAATCAGTTTCACATTATCTTGGCTTCTATTTCTGTCTATTTTTTTTTTAATAAATTAAAAACAGAAAACCCCAAGGGCATAAGATACAAAATAGCTTCTATATTTTTTTCAATGTATTGTAAATATATGGTCTGTGTCTTGTTGTTTTCTTGCACTGTAAGTAAAACACAGTTTTCTTAGACTTTATTGTGGGAATGCTTCCACTGTTTCTTAGATTTTTTTCAGTCTCACTGGAGTATCTGTTTACAGCTAAACTTTCGCTTGAGAATCTTCGGATTAAATGGAGTGTACACTGTGACCATTATGGGTTGTGCTGTGGTGGGGAATCCTGATATTTGTCCAGGAGCTACCTGCAGGTCGATAATCTGTTTCTGATAATCTTATCAGTAGTGAAATAGTGGATCTCTGTGTTTGAAGCCAGATTCACTGACTTAGTCAAATACAGAGCTGGAACCTTGGGGAGCAGGTCTTGCTATATTAATAACGTGTTCTCCCAGCATAAAATGTTAACATTGGATGAGTCAAGAAATATCTTCTGAGATCAACATTTTAATTATTGTCACTGGACTAGAAAAATCTATCCTACATCCCCTATTGAAGGGATTCTTCCTCGGCTTATGGAAATGCCATACTCTCAGCAGAAAAGCTATTTGCATGGGTTCACATTTTAAATGGTTCTATTTGCAGTGACAAGAATTGGAAATTAACTGTATTTTTATCACAAGTCTATGTTCTGCAGCCCTTCATAGTGTTACTAGCAAAGTGCCAGTGTGGTTTACCATACGCTGCTGGTTCAGCTCAACTCTGCCACAGTCTGAGAGAAAATAACATTGAATGTTGCCAAGACTATTGAAATCTGCTGGTTGCAAATGAAAAGTATTACTCTAACCTCAGAGAAAGATTGCACAATTGCATAACAAACAGTAGCATTGAAATTAATCTTGTGTATTTAAATCCCAGTGTAATCTTAATTTTCCAGTATGTAAAATAGTGGGAGCTGGGGTATTTTAGATTCTGGGATCATGCTTCTCATGGACCAAAGTACCAAAGTAACACTGTTGCAAAATTGCTGATAAAGTAAAAGTAGGAAAGACTTGTTTTAAAATAGGCAATAGTGGTTTCTTTTGCTTAATAATAGTTTTACTGCTTAGAGGTGCAAAGCAAAGAGAAGAGAAATAAGCATGACTGTTAAATAAGCTTGCTTTCATCACATCGCCTGTCTCCCATGTTGCAATTAACGTTCAGCTATGGTCAAAGTGGTGTAATCTTCTGAGAACCTACAGAGTATCACAGCTCTCTCCCCTTTTCCACTTTCTGAATGAGAAAAACCTTAAGTCAAGGACTTGATTTAATTGAGATCAATTCAAGAACTGTTAAATGTTTCCCTGTTGAAGGGGAAAGGTGTTTTAACAAGCTGGGATGTTACTGGTTCTGTTTCTGGGCTGGGTCACCTCTTTGGAAGTTTTTCATTCTTGTTGGTTTGTGTAGGTTACATTTATATAGGTAACTTGAAGAATTCAGCTTTGGAATAGCACACATGAGCCATTAGGTGACCATGGGTTTTTTTTTTTCCACTTTTTTGTACTCTGCTATTGACATAGAAACAAAGTTCAAGTACTTGTGCAAAGATCCATACAAAATTAAGAACTTACCCTTAGAAAAAATGATTTGTGAAGTGTCATGTCAGTGCATCACACCAGTAGGAATTTGAACCAGTAGTCAAATTCTTGATATTTGTTCCACTCCTCAGTGGGGAAACCTATAATAAAAAACATGTTTTTCAATGTATTTATTTCTTTGAGATTCTTGCTCAGCTGTCTTATGTCCAGGCTGGCAGTGAAGAAGGAGAAATCCCCTGCTGTAATAACAAGAGCCTTGTTGTTTGGACTCTTCTTGCCTAGGAATGGTGGGAATAATTTACATTTATGGGAGAGAAACTCCTGTGTTTACTCACAAAACCTGCCCTGCAACCTACTCCCCAAAAGAGCAAGTGAGAAAACATGGAAAATACACTTTCTTAATAATGAAGATTTTGATTAAGAATAATTATGTTGCACATAATGGACTTTTATCAGAGAAAAACATCACCAAACCAACCAGAAAATGAACTAGAGAAGGGAGATGTGCAGGGAGAAGTTTTTCTTAGTCCTTTTAGACATCTGAGAGGCTATTTTAGGACATTCCCAGCTTTTTTCTGAAATTTCAAAGGTTGGCATGCAGAAGGTAGCAGTGAGGATGCACTGTGCAGAAAGGGTTAGAGACATCACTTGGAAGTTCAGGGTGACTCGGGAAAGCCAAAGTCCGGCAGAGATGCAGTGAGTTCTGAAAGGTACAGAGCATGGCTGTCCCTAAACGCCAAACTATTGCCTTCCCTCTCTCCTTTCTTCCTGCCCTCATTAGGGATTTGTTGTGCAGGGTTTCCCCTCCCCATGCACTTACTAAAACACTGCGAGGAGCTGAGGAAGGTGCGCTGGCTTAGAAAGATGCCAAGTGGAAAATGTTACCTCTGAATCCATTTGTGGTTTAGTCTCTTTGCCAAAAAGCCTATTTCCACCCCAGATTGCATGGGAGGGGAAGCCCATGATGGATTTTCATTTCTCTCTGGGGTTGCTATGCTACAGCCACTGGTCCTTTTGCAATGTAATTCTGCATTCACGACCTTCCATGCCGAGATAAAACCATTACTGTGGGGTTGCCGTTTTTTTTTTTTCCCTTCCCCAAAAGCTTATTTGCTGGTGACTGTGAATATTCATTACATGCTTGTTTTGTTGCAGAGGGTGTTGATACACTAGTTCATCTTGACTGATGTCCTTGACTTTAGAAGATAAATAGCGAAGTAGAGATAGATGACAAGGATTGATTATCAATCCAGCTTCTAAGCCAAAATGTAAACACATGTAGATAAGGCAGTGGCTGCAGAGCCTGCAGGATGCACCTTGGTGGAATTCAGAACACATTTTAAGGTGTAAGAAGAGTTTCCTGTGGCTGCCAAGCTACAAATCTTTATTTGATGCTTCCTCTTGAAGGTTTATGTTCACCAATGGTTTGCTTTCCAGAAAAGGAGTCTCCTACTTTTAAAGCAAAAGTTACACATTCCATTCACAAAAAAAGAAATAATTCTTTAAAAGAGTGCACATTATAATTTGGACAGTTAAGAGTACTTGTGTTGAACTGAGCTCGAACAAATATAATTATACATTTGCAGGAGTTTTCATAGAATCATAGAATGGTTAGAGTTGGAAGGGACCTTGAAGATCATCCAGTTCCATCCCCCTGCCATGGGCAGGGACACCTCCCACTAGAGCAGGCTGCTCAAAGCCCCATCCAGCCTGGCCTTGAACACTTCCAGGGATTGGGCAATCTTAATTTAATATCTTTCCTTTGCTGCAAACTTCAGATAATGATCCTTCAGTCTATGAGTGGTGAGAAAAGGGTAGATGGGGGCTGATGTGCCCAATCACTTGTGAGTGAACTAGATGTTCAAAACGCAAGCTGAAAGAAATGCTGCTTTACTGGCACCTTAGATGATCTTTGGGAGCCATAAATTGGTGGGAGTGCTAAGGAAATACCATGAACTCCTTGTGTGTGTTCTGTATTGGGCAGCCTCTCTCATCAGGTCCCGAGAGATGGTGCTGTTGGTCTCTTGGACCATTGATATGAATATGAGTGGTTGTCATACCTTACAAAAATCTAGAAATAGGGTTTTCTCTGCTTTCTGTGATCAAACCTGCAGCAGTCTGTCTGCTGCCATGCCACCCAGCATTCCAGGTCACTGCCAGCCATTGCTACTGCTCTCCTAATAAACCGTACGAGCCACCAGAAGAAATTGTTACACACTCTGTCCCCAGCTGCGATGTCCTGCTGTCCCATCACCTGCAGCAGCGAGAGCAAAGGGAAGCATGAGAACCAGCAGCAGAACCACCTCTTCTGGTAGCAGTGGCAGCTCAAAGGGCTTGTAGAGTTTGGCAGAGTCACAGCATCTTTCCAAAATAACCTATATTTGTTTGTGGTCAGTGACTGTGCTGGAGGAGACTGTGAGACTCAGGGTGACGCACTGCGTGGCCACTGTTAGCTGCTCTGCTGGGGCTGCTGGGGGTTGTACTGTGAGTGGTGCCCCTGAAACCTCAGCTTGTTGGGTTTTGGCCGAAGCACTCTACACAGACCACTTCATCCTTCGTCTCTAGGCATTAAAGAAAATGCAGAAATAGATTTAAAAATCAGTGAAGATTAAATTTTACTCTCAAACTGAAACGATTTCCTGATGAGCAGGCTCTGATACCTCAGCCTTGCAGGGAAGTGTCTGGTTCAGCTTCATACTTCAGCCATCCTAGACCTTTAGATGATTTCTCTTCTTTCTGCCTTATCTCCTGAACTGGGGGGTGAAAAAAAAAGCTCCAAAGCTTCCTCAGACTCTATGAATACTGCAAGTACAGCGTGCTTTAGTGCATGTAGACTTGCTGTCGGCACATGCTGACTAAGAAATGCAGGACATTTTATCTAAGGTTTGACTGTGCCATCTGTGAATCTTCAACAGCGCTGGGGTGTAAAAGGATGCTGTTGTCCAGACTTTACCAAAAGAAGGCTGCAGAAAACTGAGTTGCCTAAGTCTTGGATGAATTTAGGGCTGGATCTCCAGTTCTCTATGTCTTTGGATCTCTGGTTCTCCATGTCTTATCTTAAGCAGGCTATTGTACTACTGCACCTTTCTAAGATGCCCCGCTCTTCTGCATCTCTATTTCCTCCTTGTGACAATATGTTTGCCACAAGGGTTTACTCTGGCAGTGCGGTTGTTCTCTCTTATTTCCTTGTCTCTTTGCAAACAAGGAAGGAAGGAACGAAAGCAGGGGGAAATGTGCACCTACACACCTAAAAAGGAAAGAGGGTTTAGTAGCTTTCATGGAGCTCCATGGTGGCTGTCTCCATAACCAAATCACTCAAATGGAGGTCCCATTCTATGTCTATGCAATGGGAATAACAACCCAGGATTCAGGATCAATAAAGCATGCAAAAAAGAAAAGAAAAAAGTTAATGTCCAAAGAATACAAGCAATCCTGTATTCTATTACCTCATTCCGCTTGTGTTTTCCTGACACGTTTCTGTGCTGGTGCTCTCTGGGCGTGCTGGGGGTGGGTGGAGGCTTTTGTATATATTACTTTTCCAATTAAATGTGTATAAAATTTCTCTTTTCAGTTGTGTATGAGCACAGGTCAAGATTAGAAAAGTCACTACAAAAGGAAAGGCTTGAACATAAGAAAGCAAAAGAAGGTAAAACTTTTCACTTTGACATTTGGGATAACTTGATTATTTTAGAAGGTAACTTTAAATGTATTTTGTTCGATTTTTAAATGAGTTAAAAAAATGTATAGCACATTAGCAGGACCACTGTGGCAGATGTGTGGTGGTCTTTTTTGTATATATTAGTTACTTATTTAATCTTTTTTAAAAGTAATCATCTTTTTAGAACTGTTTATAGATGACTGCAACATGGCATAGTACACGCAGATGATATGGGTATATCCGGGTACATAAACCAAACATGTCTGTGGAATATGGGCATGTGTAAATCCTGTTCTGGCACGCTGAAAATTTAAAACTTCTACCAAACCCACGGGATCTTTTCCTGCATTCCATCAGTGTGAGTCTAGACTCTGAATCAGTATTTTTACACACGCTCAAGGGTGAACACATGCTTACCTACCTTTTTCTGATTAAAACTTAAGTTCTAGGTGTGCTCGAGGGGGAAATGTTAGCACATACTGTATTTCTTACGCAGCTGCACTCTTGAACCTTCAGCAGACTGCAATCCTCTGAGTTTTCTCTGAGTCTTTTGTTCTAAATTCACTACAAATTTCAGAGTAAAGCCCGTTTTCTTCCTAAAACTGGGGGCTCAGCTGCTGAATTAAAACAACTACTTCAGCAAAGCTTAAGAATGTGTAAGAAATTTTTCCTACCGTTCATTCTCGGAAGCTTTCTGGTGCCATCTAGTGTGGAGCTGTCCTATTGCTCTGCAAACGTGAGTCACATTTTCAAATCCTGAAAAGAGGATTGAGGAACAAAAGGAGTCATTTGTGTTTTATGAAATTTAATCTAGACTTTCACAGTGTTTAAAGTACATTTTTTTTTTAATCCTAATACAAGAATATGTGATTTATAAATGTCTTTTTCCAAAAATTTGTAACTGCATAAGCATTCAGCTCTTAGGAGAATTCCTATATGCAAGTTATATTATTTAAGTACAGATTCTAATCTTCCTGGCTTTTTTTTCACCAGCATTTTCCTTTTTATGTTGTAGATTTTCTTGTTTATAAACTAGAAGCACAGGAAACGCTAAATAAAGGAAGGGTAAGTCATCATTGCTGGTACAAGATTTTAATATTTGATGCTGTTTGAGGTGCAAGGAAAAGGAAATGCTTTGCAATTATAACTGTTCAAAGGAAGAGGTTTTACAAAATACTAATTGAAAGAGCTCTCACTTTGCACATTTCTACTCTGCATGCCTAAGTGCTCTGCAACTGCTAATTATTTGAGCTGTAGTAGGAGAAACTAATCTTTCCAGAAAATTAATTTAGAAAATATCCTCCTGTTTATATTGTGGTAGTTCAAACATAATGTTACTATTTTTAAGGGGAAGGGGGAATGAGAAGGCATTAAAAATCTTTTTGTAGCTTAGTCCACGGAGAGGACAGTGACAACTTCCTAAGACATGGTCTTTGAACTGGAAAGTATAAAAACATCAAGAAACTTTGTTTTATATACCGAGTGCCAGAAGGAAAGCTGTATTTGGCAGAGGACCCAGAGACCTGTAGAGAACTCGTTATAAAGCGAGTAAATTAGGATTTTATGGCTACTTCATGTTGAAACTGGGGAGCAGTTTGGGAGCTGACTTAAAATACGGTGTTGCTGCAGTAAGTGTACAGTGTATGTGCTTGCTGGGGTTCAAAGCAAGCGGAGAGATTAATTTGTTTCCTGGGGAGCTACGTCCCTTGGCTTGTGACTCCTAAATAACTGCATGTACAGAGGTTGGAGGAATGAGGGTGTTGTTCCATTTAACACCAGTGTTCTCCTTTTTTTTTTTTACAGCAAGACTCAAACAGCCGATACAGTGCTCTGAGTGTACAACACCAGATGCTGAAGGTGGGTAACCAGAGTACCCAGTTTGACAGGACACTGGTATTTTTCTGTGTTGAGGAGATAGAGCCCTGGAGTGTCAGTACATCGAAGTTGCCTTCCTTTTACAACAGTACCATTAAAAGATGATTTACTGCAGTTTTTCCTAGTCAGGTTTTCCAGTGGGTAATTCAGTCTTATCAAATGCAATTACTTGTGTGGAATGCTGACTTTATCAGACTTTACATAGTTTGGCACGTAAGGAATTTCTTAAAATACTTTCAGCAGGTCCCAGTGGGACAGTACAACTGGAGGGTGAGGTGACGTTGCCCTAGAACAGGAGACTAATCACAGAGATCATTTTGTGTTGGAGAAGAGCTGCGTTATGCATGCTTTGAATAATAAACTTCTTGTTCTGAATGCTTCCTATTCATCTAGACTCATTAAACAAATTGCCAAAGACAATATTAGCCAGATATGCAGATATGGAACCGTTGCAGTGTCCAACTTGGTATTTGCAGAGTCAACATGAAGAACTGAAGAAACAGCATGCTGAGCTTGAGGAAGATCATCGAAAACAAGGAGAAGAGTTTAGCAGGACATTCAGTGATCACAAGGAGAGATACTTACAACTGCAGCAGGAAAAAGAGCAGGAGATCTCTAAGCTGAAGGGTATGTGCAACCTTTGTGTATTTTGTGTGTATTTGTCATTGTGTTTTGTGTGATGTGGGACAGAAAGGCATCCTCTCTGTTCTCACTAATGAGTCATTCATACGTCTTACTCCTCCTGATAAGTTACATTTTCTTGATGATTTTCTCTGGCCTCTTTCTGAATTAGTGTGTGTGCTTCCTGTTTCTATCTAAATTAGAGAAAGAGCAAGAAACACAGCACTTAAAAGCCCATCAAGTGTCAGAGGATGGTTTATCCACTCTTTCATTTCTAGTTCTAAGGCTTTTATCAACTTGGAAAAATAGATTTACCTCTTTGCCTTTCATTTACAAAAAAAGGCTAATCTAAGAATGTTTGCCACTTCTGTCAAATCTGTAATTGTGCCTCTTTATGAAATGACTTTACATACATTTTAGACCTAGTTTTCTCTGATCTCTCAGCTTCTCTGAGCCGTGTTGCACCTGTGATGACGAAGCATTTGCTTTTTACTTAGCATCCAGTTTCCTATTAAAGAGATTTTTTGCAGTTTGCAGACCTCGTCAATCCTAATTACACAACTGCATAGAACAAAAGGACGGGGCTCTCCCTGCCAAGAGCCTTCAGATGCTTTCTGCCATGTGTCCCGAACACATGAGTTGGTTTTGGAGCCGTCTGCAGTTTTGTCTGCTCAGTACTTTGCAGGCAGAGGCTGTGTTGATGAGCTCTGCCTTGGCACTGCACCAGTGGAGTCACACAGCTCAGCTCTTGGACAGGGCTGGATTGCAGCCTGGAGTGTGGGGAGAGCTTGCCTGTGTCTGCTTGCAATATTCCACATCAACATAATGTCAGGGGTAGGGAATAGAAGCACCTCTCCCTGGGCCTAGAACGTTAAGCTTTTTAAGTATGCTGGCCATACGCCATAAAGTTCTCACTCACCAGATGCAACGTGGAGGAAAAGCGGGTGCATTCTATCTGCATGTTAAAAATTCAGATTACCATAATGAATTTTGCTGTCTGCAGTCCCCACTGGGAACGGCGATGCATAATTCCAGTTGCAGACTGGGTGCACCAGTATAAAATTGAGTGAAATTTTACCTTTTTCTTCTTGAAAACATAAGGCTTTTTATAGGGCTGGGCAGAGACATAAGATAAAGAAGCCATACAGTTATTCTAACCCATTCTTACTGTAGCAATCGTGTAGGATTTCATGTAATTTGTTGTTATAGTCTTTATTTCAGTGCTTAATCAAGTGTTATAGATCTGATGGGGTTTAAATTCTGTATGTCATTTCTTTTAAACAGAATCCCTGTATAACTTACGGGAGGAGAACAGACAGTTGAGAAAAGCTCACCAAGACATTCACACCCAGCTACAAGATGTCAAGGTAGGCTTTGCTTAGAGGAGAACTTTCAAGACCATTAGGAAAAAGGAAAATTCTCCCCAGTTTTAGCAAGCCAAAACTGGGCTGTGGTGAAGACTTGTGCTTTCTGTTACGTGGCAGAAAGGAGAGGAATATGGCAGATCTGGATTCCTTGTCTTTTGCCACCTACACTTTAGGTACATGCTCATTTGAAAAAAAAAGAAAACACACAAAAAACAAACAGAAGAATTGGAGAAGTATTTGGTATAGAAATTGGAATTGGAAATTTGACTTTGCAAGTTAAGAATTGTATTTTGGCAAACTACGTTTGCTGAAATGAAAGTTTTCTGGCTCTGTTTGTGTGGTTTGTTTTTTGTTTTTTTTTTAATGTTCATCAACATCTACTCCAACTTTTAGCTTTACTTTAGTTACACAAATTCTGGCCTCCAAAAGTTTCTTTCCTGGCATGCTTGCTTTCTCTGCGTGTTTAATATGCATTCCATGTTAAATAAATAAATGTTGTCATTCCAACTCAGGATTTTCTTTTCAAAATAAATTGAATTATCTTCTTAGTTCAAAATTCCCCCCTCCCCCCAGGCTACCTAATTTGCCTCTAGAATGAACTTTGTGAAACATGTAATGTTCTTCTTTTTGTGTAGCAACAGCATAAGAATTTACTCTCCCAGCACAACCAGCTTGTGGTGACACTGGAAGACCACAAGAGTGCACTAGCTGCTGCACAGGTCAGAAAGGAAAGCAGCTTCTACTTAGCTCTAACCTTCCTAAAAAGTCTTTCTCCTGGTTCAGCTGACTGTAACGTTCTGCATGTGGCCTCTCGCATGGGGAATCCGCAGTTAGCGCCGTGCTCACACTGCAGGGGAGTGCATGAGTTAAAGGGTTGCTCTTAAGAAGAAGTTGCAACAAATTCTAGGGCTGTATTTTAGACCCAGGAATGCATGTAGTACTGATAAGGATATCTCTGCTTCCACAAGAGCTGTCGAATACCTTTCTTTCTCTGTCTTCTCTGATAAGAACTTGTGTTAGTTTAACATCCCCCACTGACACACACATGCCATTATAAAGACCTGGATGCTGGGAGACTGTAAAGTCTCTATTTGTGTATGGCAGAAGGCTTCCAAGGTTATATACATCAGTGCGACAGAGGGAGAGTGTATACAGGGGAAGATAAGCTCCAGGTGGAACTCAAATTAGTTAAAAAGAAGCAGCAGCATCACCTTTCTTTCTTAAATGTCATTTTCAAGTAAATCATCCATGAAGTGCAAACTTTGCTAGACTATTGCAGATTCAGCCAGCTGTGCCGGTACAAGCTGTGGAGGCCACAGGGAATCTGAGAGTAGGAGTGATGTTGGAGCAGAGGAAGACTATTGCTGAAAGATTAGAGGGAAAGGCAATGAGGCAGGGGGAAGTTATTTTTATTCCTGACCAGTTTTCTTCATTTAAGTATTTTCACAGTCCACAAAACCATTAACAGCGAAAAAAACTTTTTTTTTTTTTCTGCCCCCAGATCTGCTTGTTGGACATGTCAATATCTATAGATACAAAAAAAAAAAAAAATAAGGAAAGACTAGTAAAGTCTAAGAAAGACTGAATAGATAAAGTATCTTAATTTCCAGTACTAAAATACGCTGACAGAAAAGAGCTAGTTTTAAGCTCTTCTCCCACCGGCCACGTTAGCTACTTGCTAACATCCGAAATTCCACAAAGGCAAATCCAGGGTCTGATTTAAAGTTCACCAAATCCAAAGGGAAGAAGCTCCATGTACTTCTCCTGGCTTTGATTCCGTTCTTTAACTAGAAAACCCGTGTCATGCAAAGCCTTTCTATCTGCAGCCAGAACGTGGCATTTATCCTGTGGAGAACCTTCCCTTCAAGAAAAGGCTCCTGCATGTTTTTTCAGAACAGAAGATGTTTAGTGCAGTTCTGTAGCCTCTCCAGCAAACCAGCTGCAGAAAGTTCACAAGGGATTGTTGCTTAGGATCACAGCTTGATAAGTGATTCCTCTAAGTTATTCTAGACATTAAATATCAGTAGTCAATACTGCGCTAATGAATCTGTGACCTGAATCTTTAAGGTGCTGTAATCTTTGTACTTTTCCATAGCTCAAACAGCCAGACAGATTCATTATATATTTTTATAAACCCTGTCTTTCTGCCAGTATTAATATCTCTTGGGCTATGGCCTTGAATCACAATGTTCAGCTTGGAATGACTTGTGCAGTGAACAGATCACTTGAATTCTGATCTGGACGTGCACTGTTTAAATCTCTCAGTATATCAGTCTCTCTGCATGGTCTGTGAGTGAGGAAAAAAACATAAATCAGACACCCATTAAGTAAAGACTTTTTTTTTTTTCCCTCTAAAATTTCATATTGGATTCCCCAAAGGCTAATCAGGAAACAGAATTATCCCTCTGGAATGACAAAAGTAATCACTGTGAATTCTGCTTTGCTTTTAGGCCCATGGGTTTTAACGGATGCCCTAGTCTTTTGAAGAGGCTTTGAGGTGCGTCTGGCTTCAGAGCCGTTATGCGTTGCATCATGTCAATCCGTAGCACTGTGGATACTGTTTCCTTTGAGTATTATGCATTGTACATCGATGCATCCTGCCCGTCTGCTGTACTATTGATTGCTATGATACCACATAACACAAAAAAATGACATACCCAGTCACCCAGTGCAAACCGTAGCCAGTTTTTTAACCTGAATTTTGAATTTGATTCAGTTCTTTAACTAGAAAACCTGTCACACAAAGCCTTTCTATCTGCAACCAGAACATGGCATTTATCGTTTGTGAAGTGCACTTCTGACTTCAAAATGGGCAGTAAATGCACCCACCATCTCCTCTGAACAACAGAGAAACCTTCTCATGGGGCATCACCCTTTGTATATGCAGCTGATCAGCTTTTATAATCCCTGTCCATCTCAAAAATGTTATTTATGAGATAAACTTTCTCGTATGTCTGCTGTATCGGCAGGGACTGGTGTACCAGCCAGTCTGGAGTCTCATACTGGAATTCCTAGCTTTTTAGAAAGTATTCTATTTTGTACAGAGTTTAACAGCAAATCACATTACAACACTTTGCTGTTGCATTTCAGGAAGACTTTAGAAATTTACATTTTTCCCTCTTGTCCTTTTTTTCTTTCTTTCTTCTTTTTTTCCCCCCTTGCTCTTCATCAAAAATGTTCTATGACTTTCTTTGCCTCAGTTCTCTGTTGGCTGTTGTCTTGTGTAACAGCAGTCTAAATGTTCAGAATTTGACATTTTCATGACATGTAAATACTCGAAAGCTACTGTTTCTGAAAGAACTGCACTTCTTTCTACTAGTAAAGGAGGAGCTGTGGTGCTCCCGATTTCCCTCGCTTTAGTTTGTCAAGAAAACAGCATCATCCCCTTTTGACAATTCTCCTGCTTGGCATGCACAAATCAAATCTTCATCTTTGTCCCACAGAGACTTTTCTGCTCTCCTTTGTATGCATGTGCACTGTGGCTGAAAAGATTGTGATGGATCAATGCTATCATCTAGCGTGTGGAAACAACCGATTTTAAAACCTCCCAGTCCCTTCTCCTCCCTGGTGTTTGCTCTGATGTGAATATTGAGTCTTCCTACCGTATGTCTTGCCAGCAATTTCACTCTGAGGTGACCACGTTTTATTAAGAAATTGATTTGGGTGCGCTGTAATTAACACCTTGCCTTCAGTCCCAGGTGGAGGAATACAAGCAGTTGAAGGACACGCTCAACAAAATGCCAAGTTTCCGACAGACTGAGAGGTCAGACAGCCCAAAGGAGCAGCCAGAGGCGCGAGCACCGTCCCCCCTCAGCGACCTGCCGACGCGCCAGGAAGCTGAAGAGCACAAGGAGGTATAAAATAGCACTGACTGGATGCGGATGCTATCCCAAATAGTGCTTACTCAGCAAAATCCTAGCTGTGGGCTTGACTTCCATGGGAAGTGTGCGCTTAACTGTACGCGTTTGTCAGTTCTTGAGCAAAATAGCGAGGATTGGTTTAATCTTACGGAGTAGGAGAAAAATATAGTCATGACCTTTTCTCGCAAGGCTGTAAATGCACTGGAAATGGGTTTATGGAAGCTATTTTAAGAAGTTACTTAAAATTTTAAATCTGCTTTTTATTAAAAAAATTAAGATTTTTACTATCTCATGTAGTAGTTTCAGTAAGTAAGAGTAGTTTTAGTAAGTTCTGACAAAATTGTCTCTATAAATTCTCGGTGACGTACTTAAAGTCAGTGTATTTGAAATGGAAACACGACCCGACGTTCAGAAAGAAACAAAGCAAAGTCTAGGAGTGACACTGTCAGTTGTAGTTTTGTTTTACAAGAGTTCTTGGCCAGCAGAACCCAGAGGAAATACAAAGGCAAAGCGTCCTTTGTAGATACAGAATTGCAGTAGTTTTGTTCTAAAAGTTCCTTTTGTTCCAAAGCAGGAATTTTGCTCCCCTGACCACAAATTCCCTCTTTTATGGAATAAAGGCATCCATAGCTGGTCCTTGGCTCTCTTGAAAATGTGAAATCCGTAATATCTTGTGCACACAGACTCTCGTGTGTGTTTTGCAGGATGAGAAGCCAGAAGAGAGAGAAGAAATAAACACCCAGGAAAAAGAAGACAGAGCTGAGCCTTTTCATCCGCAGAGAAGGACTAGTGAGGGCCAGCACACCAAAGAACTCAATATTCAGGAGCAACGAGAAGCTGGAGAGGATGACGAGCAACGTGTTAATCAGGCTGAAGAGGAACGCAAAAAAGAGCTTGAAGAGGAAGAAATGGAGCAGGCAGGTCAGCCTGAGCGCTTAGAGGAGGAACAGGATCAAGCACCAGAAGAGCACGAGTGGAAAAAGCAGGAACAGAAGGAAGAAGAAACCAACATGTTGGGTGATCATCTTCATCCAGAGGTACAAAGCTCTTTTTGTTTTCTACTAATTGATTAGATTTGCTGTTTAAATTGAGGCATCTCTTATCACTGCTGGCCCTGGATTGCACTTGCCTGTTTCTAGCACTTGGACGCACAGGATTCAGGCTCCACTTCAGCACGTACATACTGAAGTGCTTGCAAAATGCACCTTAATGAGCATTAATTCTGCTGATAAAAAGCAACAGATAGAAAAAAAAAAAAGAGCAGTTGGGATGAATCCCGTCTCCTGCTTTAAATTTGAGGCCTGTGGTAGCTGATGGGAAGATGATAGAATGAGAGTTGTCTCCAGCACTTAGATGCCTGCGTCGCTAATTTGATGCATCTCAGCAAATTGCAGTGTGTTTCCTTGTCAGAAATACCTACCCTTCTGTAAACACATTTCCATCTAAATGTTTGCTGTCACTTGACAGGAAATTTTAACTGCAAGATGAACATGTATAAAATAGCTCAGGGAAATCAGTGCACAGCAATGGCAAGTCTTGCTCTGTGCAATTCCACACCTGGGACGTGGCAGTCCCAGGCACAAAT
>VXBW01006789.1:355374-501245 GCA_013400375.1 Thinocorus orbignyianus
GCTTTGAGCAACCTGCTCTAGGGAGAGGTGTCCCTGCCCATGGCAGGGGGGTTGGAACTTGATGATCTTTAAGGTCCCTTCCAACTCTAACCATTCTATGATTCCATGATTCTATGAAATAAAACCAGCAAATCCTGGATTCACATCCTCAATCGGATCTCCAGTGGAAAATATGTTTTACTGATCTCACCCTGGGCTTTGTAAACACTTGCTTTCCTAGCAGATTAATTCAATAACTGCAGTGTGATGAGAGGGCGTTGTTGAAGAGGTGCAGTGTATTAGAACAGCAGCAGTAGGTTACGCTGTGAAACTGGAGTTACTGGCTGTAAAAAATGTGCAGTGTCTCCCTTAAGGCTCAGAGCAGCCCTACTGAAATTACCAGTTAAATCAATGGGCACATATTTGCTGTCTTAATTGTCAGCCATCAAAACAACTTCTTACTGGTAATATTTTGGGGGTGTGTGTGTATGTATGTGTTATTCTTATTGATGTGTAAGAAAATCATGGTGTCCCCCAGCCCATTATTTCTTCTTCCTTCCCCATGCCTTCCACAAACACCCCAACACTTCCAGTCTGTGTTCAAAAAATAATTACATTTTAAGCAGAGACAAGAAAACTTAAAATAACTTTGCTGTAATTTTGCCTGTTGCATGTACCACCGGAGTATCTTTCCCTCTTGTGACAGGTTTGTGCGTGTTTGTTTCTGATCTTTGAAATGATGATTGACTTGTGATTAACACCTCTCTTTGACAGATGACATCAACAAAAGCTGCAATAAAAAGGCATAAAGCAGCTTATGAACAACAACTGGAGCAGCAACATCTTGCAGCCCAAAGAGCCGAGGAAGCCAATCGGCTCCGAGAACATCAGGAATCCTTACACCAGCAAAGGCTGCGGGGACAGCTATTACGGCAACAACAGCTTGAAGAAAAAGAGCTTCAGCTGCAGAAACAGGCAGAACAGGGAGAAAAACTCTATAAAAACCGACTAAGGTTAAATTCTTTTACATCAACTTGTCGTGGTCTGTGTGTGGCGTTCATGGCTTCCACTGTAGCACCTTGGAAAAGAGTCTGGTTGAGTGCTTATAAACCGGGTCTGCCCAGAACCTAAATTCAGTGAGGCTCATCTCCTCCTTTCCAAAGATAGATCTTGCTATTTTAAGGGTTTTTTTCCTTCTTTTATTTTCCTTTTACTATGGAAGCCTCTGAAGTCTGGAGTAATGAGTGCCACGCACTGCCACACACATGCTTTGGGAAGGTTAACAGCTTCTGGTATCCAGTGCCCCTTGTCTTAAAGCTTGCTTTAAATTAGTAATTATTTTCTGCTAAGCAGCAATTATGATCTTGTAGTACTGAGGAGCTCCAGTATCAGGTACGCGTTAAGGTACCTAAAGTAAAGTTCCTCTTAAATATGAGATGCTGTTTTCAAGTAGTTCCCTGAGGGCTTTCTGGTCAAGAGTCACTATGGTATTTGCATTGTAGAGACAAAAGCCAGGATTTCAGGAGAATCCAACACCCTGTTAATGTCATAAAGTTATTGTGAATGCAGTTATATTCAAGATTGTGTAGCTTCTACGTGCCTTTCACCTTCCCTATCATATTTTTTAATATTTCTACTTAGTTTAAAATTGTTAGTGACAATTTTTTGTCTTTTGGAATCTTAAGCCCATTGAATTTTCTTTGCTGCAGTGTTGAAATGGCAATTATGAACTTGACATGTGTTCTAAAAGTATTTTGGTATGAGAAAGCCTTTCAGAAATCAGCAGTCAAAATACTCAGTCCTGCAAGACCAACCACACAAGTAAACCCCTTTCAAGATGAAAGCTAAAACTGCTCAGTCAAGAAAAGAACCAATCCATGTAGTCTGGCTTTAAGGCCGTTTATCTGAGAGGTTCTTCGCTTCCAGTTGACAGTATTTGGGCACTGATTATGGAATATACTAGTTGAGGAGTTTTGAAAATACAAGGTGGATCCCATTGAGATGTGGAGAAATGAAAGCACAGGAGTTGGTACAGCAGGGCAAGAAAGTCTTAAGGAAAGTCTTTCAGGAAAGATGATGTGAGGAAGCATGAGGTAATAGAAGGCTAAACTGGAACCTGCTCTGGGAGGAACTGGGAGAGGGAGAAATGTAGTAGGATGATTTGTTTATTAAAGCAAACTCTCACTTTTTTGGAACTGAAATGATGCATTTGCACTTAAATTTTCTCAGCCAACAGGCTCATTATGATAACATGGACCATGATATTGTACAAGGGGAAGAAGAGCAAGGTGTTCAGGAAGAAGAAGGAGGTAAGGTAAAAGTTCTGTCTCTGACATGTGCTCAGGTTCCCCGTGCGCTGCCTTCCATGCGAGATTTTAATGTTCAGTTCATATCCAGTTTAGATTCCAGTGAAATATAAACTTGCAATTTAAAACCAGAAGCTCAAATAACACTGGCTGAACTGAGTGGGTGAAATACAGAGATTACTAAAGATCACATCCACGTTCCTGAAAGGATTGAGCTACTGGGATAGGGCTTTGTGGATCTTGGTTACATTCCTGGCTCTGCCTATGATTTTGTTTGACTTCTTCACATCGTGTAATCTTTCACTGCTGGTTTCCTACTACTAGTAAAACATTTCTGTTAGCATTATATCTTTAGGTGAAGCCTTCTTAGTGCTGAAAGCATGTATGTGTGCTGGTATATAGGAGACTTCTTTAACTGGAAGCTGCTGTAATACAATAATAATCTCACAAATTTGTCAGCCTACGAACGTGACAACCAGCACCAGGATGAAGGTGAAGATGATGATCAAAATAATGCAAATGAACAGCAAGAACCAGAACACAAAGTGGAAAATGAGCCTGCTGGTGACTCAGTGAGTATGAATTAAGATGCTACTGCTACTTTTTGCGATCGCTACTGAAGGGAAAACCCACAAGTCTCATCGTCGCAGAAATAAGATGAACCCAAGGCTTGCTAGGCAATTTAAAACTACATCTAATGTCTAGTTAAAGTTGTCCTAACTGATGTGGGAAGAAATCAAAATAGAGGTTCCTTGTTAGTAGCAAGTTGCTTTTCTACATTCCTTTGATCTGTGTTTTGGGTGAAATAAAGGATTTGGACTCAGCTGGGACTTGAATAGGTAAACTGGGATTTAGAAAAATAAGGAGTAACTCTCTGGTGGTCAGTCAAAGAGTGGTAATGGTAGTTTTCACACCATCATTAGTTGAGAGGGTAAGAGCCAACTCCGTAGCCACTGAAACCACCTGGAGTCAATACAGAAGCAGCATGAGATCCTGAAAGAGAAAGTACTTCAGCACTGAACACCGCTGGGGTGCTGCTTGCACAGAGATCTGGATGCAGGAGATTCAGTCCTGTGCCTCCCACTACCTTCCATCTTACTGGGTGGTGTGGAACAGGGACCATATCACCTCTACCCCCTTCCCCCTCAGCAAATTAAGTTGGACAGTAAACAGTTCTAAAGGATCTTTAAGGATCTTTAACTTGGCAACTGTAAAGGTATCAGAAATGCTTTTATGGAGCAATAACCAGAAAGAAAGTGCTTGGTTTTTGAATGGCAACGTATTATGAAAGGTGAGTGTTGTTTTATTAGAAACATTGACAAGGTGAATGTTGCAGAACAGAGCCGTGCTGCAAGATCACATCAGCTCTTTTGAGCCATGAGCATTTAAACCCTTATCTTTTTTCACCTGGCCTTATCAGGTACTGTCAGTTATCAAAGGGTCAGTAAACAAAAGGAACTCAAAAGCCTGTGTGAAATAAGTCATGGGCTTCAGTGAGGGTTTTTAGCAGACAAACGCCAATACTGTAGATCTGTCTGCGCTTGGTGCTGAAGGACTTTTTCTTTCAGGCACTGACAGTTTTTTACTGGCTGGGGTTGGATCCAGTGTCCCTTGATGCCTGTGGAGAGATTCCAGCTGGTTTCAGTGGGAATGGAGTTGTCTCTAACATAGGTCCCACTTGGGGTAGGCTTTCGATTCACCTACAATGCGAGGGTGAGGTAGAAACACATATTTAACATTCACTTCTGAAAATTACAGAAAGCAGCCATGGAAGATGTGAATCCTGCCGATGACCCCAACAACCAGGGAGAAGATGAGTTTGAGGAAGCCGAGCAAGAGAGAGAAGAAAATCTACCAGATGAAAATGAAAAGCACAAGCAAACCAGTCCCAAACAAGGGCGGCCAGGAATGGGAGAGCACCTAGTGGTCAGTAAGGGTCAGGGCCTCTTTTAGGGCAGTGTAGTGCAGCTGGGCCAGAGAACACTGAACTTAGGTTTTTAAAGATATCTCTTAAGCTATATACGACACATGCAGATAAAAGTGTGGAATTACTCCTGGTGGTACATCAGTATGTCTGGCTCCAGTCAATGAGGTTCTGTAGTCTCGGGGTCCCACAAACCCCTGCAAGACCTGTTCATACAGTCCTCCTGTCTTTGCACAAGTCCCTCCTCTGCCACTCCTGCACCATCAACACTCCATCAGCTGTAAGTGATGGTGTCACTTTCCTTCTGTGGCCACACCACTGAACGCTGCGCATTCCAGCTGTGTTTAACCTGGAATCTCCTCTGGGCAGAGATAATCGGTGTTTTTACAGCATTGGTCATTAATGGTGGGAATGTGACATTGTCTTCCTGTTTAGTATGGAAAGTCTTGCTTTACTCTGTGAGTGGTTTTTATTATAATATCTGCTGTCTTATTTTTTAATTTAGGGCAGTTTTAAATCATGTAGCCAGGCTAACATTAATGCTAATGAAGGCACTCTAACTTCTTAAGCTATTATTGTTACTTTAGCTTTATAGAAAATTTTAGTTCCAGAACTAGAAGACTCAAGGTTGAAGTTTCTTAAGTTAACAGGCACGCACACAGAACTCAACTTTGATACGCTCTTTCTGCAGATGGCAGGAAATCCAGACCAGCAGGAAGATAATGTGGATGAACAATACCAGGAAGAGGGAGAAGAAGAGGTAAGAAAACAGACACAAAACTTATGTAGACTCAGGTTGCGAAACACATCTCCCTTAACGTTCAACTTCGGTATTTTTTTATAACTGTAAAAGGAACCCAAATCACTGTCTGACTTTATGAAACCAGAAAGTCTTTGCCATTACCCTGCTGTCCACTTCTGAACTCATCTACTGTTACTCAAGCTTATGTGCTGCAATCCATTAGTTTCCCGTTCCACGTGGTATTAATTGTGCAATAATTGAAAAGATTAAGCCGTTCACAACAGAAGGAAAAATTCCTGAAAACCTCAAGCCCTCTGAGGGTCACGGAAGACCTCATTAACTTTGCATCTCTAATCACACGCTGCTGTTCTGGGCAAACTGCTTTCTCAGCCACTTACTTACTCCTTAGCTCTGACGTTGATTTATCTGTGCTCCTCCTAATCAATTCAAGTTCTGTAAAGCCCTGTTATTTGTGGAGTCAAGCAGCCAGGAAGCCATTAAGACACTGCTTTGAACTGGAGGAGAAAAGGAGGGAAGGGACTTTTTCCTTGAGGTGCAGAATGCTGTGCTTATTACCCATGTGCCTGTATAAGCTGCCCCGCAGCTCTTCAGTACATACCTCATCAGTTCCTGTTTTAGACTTCATACATAATGATTTACAAAAAGCAACAGAAACAGCTACTCATTAGTCCCGCACAGGGACCACTTTGTCTAGATTAGCTGGTACGCACTTAGAATGCACCAATCCAAAATACAGTTACTTAAATCAAACCAGGTCATTAGAAACTGGGAATTATTTGGCCTTTGGCAATTACTCCTTGGCTTACGGGAAGTAATTTAATACATGTGTCATAAAGGCCTATGACCAGTGCTTACTGGAAGTATTAGAGAACGAGCAGTGATTGAGTGAGCCATCAATAAAGAGTTAAGATGCTGTAGTTGGGAATAGTTTCTTTATAGGTTGACTTGATTATTCATTGCTGTTGTTCAAACCGTTCCCACCTACCCCTGAAAATGATCCAGGTTTGGTGGCTGCCCTTTGGCTCGCAGCAACACCCAACCCCAAACAACTTGTTCTCAAGCAGCTTTGCCTCCTGTTGGAAGCAGCTGCTAAATAGTCTCTGCTGATGCTGATTTTCCAGAGGAACCCTGTGGAAAGCAGCATCTAGTCCTTGCTCATTGTGGCAGGACCAAGTGGCCAATGCTTCCCAGACAGCTGAAGCAGCTTTTTTTTTCCCCTGTGGGAGGAGCCTCATGGAAGCATCTTACACACCTTGCAAAACACCATTGGAAGCAGATCTATATAATATCATTCTTCAAAAGAAAGTCAAGTTAAATTATCATGCCTCTTTCAAATTCATACCTAACTATAAAGGGATGGAAAAGTGCTGCCATTGGAAAAAAAAAAAAAAGAAAAAAAAAAGATAGATCAAGATCTGAACATCTGGAAAAGATTCACTGTGGCCTATTCTCCCTTCCAGGACAGAATTGGAAGAGATTATTCTTTGCTGCCAATCCCCCCTTGCTCTTTTGTGGTTTCCCAGGAGCAGTTGGCAGAAGGATCGCTGGGAAAACATAGATATAAAATACCTTCATGGTGTATTGGAACTGAAATAGTTCTAGGAGTCCACAGCAGGGTGGAAGTGTCGGTCATGACACTCTCACTGTGAAGGACAAGGAGAAAATACTGTATGTGTAGAGTTAAACCATGGAATGGGAGTCTAAGTGCATTAGCTGAGGATGAGAGGGTCTGTGAAAATTGTAATTGAAAAGTTAAATATGGTCTCAGAGGAAGTGAGTTTCCTGATTATGGGGTGGTTGGGGTTTTTGTCCCCTCCTTAAACCTCTCCATGCTTTCTCCTCCCTTTCTTCTGAATCTTCATTCTGAGCAAGTGTGTACATTGATGCCATGGACTACTGTTTTCAAGGAAATTAAACCACCCAGAACATCTATCTATGTGCTTTGTAGATCCAGGAAGATTTGACTGAAGAGAAAAAACGGGAACTGGAGCGCAATGCCGAAGAGCCATATGGGGAAAATGATGAAAACGTAAGTACTGCAGAAACCCCCAAACGTGGTGACATGAGGAAACGCCACAGCTGTGACGACCTGATGAACTGTTGTACTTACTTTAGATCACAGACCTTAAAATTTCATGTCCCAACTCATCCTTCCACTCTCACATCCATTCCCACTGCCTGCAGGCCTTTGGAAAGCTTTTCCTCTTGCTGTCCATCAACTCTGGCACCTCCCACCGATACTCACTCTTCCTGTTCCTTCACTCCATCTCAGTGCTCCAACAGAAACTCTAAGGAATCCGGCAGTTGCCCTGATTTTGACTTTTTCTTCACATTTGCTTCTTTTTTTCCCCTCCATGCAGGCAGACGATAAGAATAACGGAGGGGCAGATCAAGAGCAAGAAATGCCAGATGAGAACAACCAGAAAGAAGGTCATGAAGAGAATTACGAGGAGGAAGAGGAGGAGGAAGAGGAAGGCAGAGCTGTTGCAGCAAAAACTCGTAGACGAGGGGAGATGTAGTTCTCCTCATTATTATTGTTTTTCAGCACACAAGTTCCTGTTGTGTTGCTTTTTTAAAAAAAACAAAAACAACAACAACAAAACAACCCACCCACAACAAAACCAACAACTCTTACAGGATATTTAATTTCCAAAAAATATTTTGTTTTACACTTTTTACCTTTCTATTAGAAGCTCTCATATGTTTATACGGACACGGTATTTTGATACTCTAGATTAGGTTTTCTTTTCTATTAAAGCTGTACATAAGCAGACATCACACAGGTTTAATTTTTGGTAATTCTGAGCATGTTTTATAAAGGCCATTTTGGAAATGGACTTGCACCTTGTTCAAGCCTGCCAGATGACGTTTTTGGTCTAATTTCAGATACATTCAACATCTGAGAGAAGATACCTAGTGCCTAAACCCAGTTGCCATTAGTCCTACTTGGTGTCTTCCATGAGACAACGCTTCTGACCAAGGGCTGGCCCCAGGGCTCTCGGAGGCCCAGGGGCAGCTTCATTCCTCACTATCTCATGAGGTTCTTCAAATCCTTGAAGATAAGCACATGCCTTGAGGTTTGCAGGACCAGGCCTTTTCTAGGCGCACAACAGTTCTAAAATATGCAAGTTCTCCAAGCCTTCCAAAGGCAGCCAGGTTAACAGCTGTTAATTTTGGCAGCTGTTTATATACAGTTAAATTATGCATTTATTTTAATGAGCTGTACCTGTGTACTTCAATTACATGCACTACGCAGCAGATAACGCCGGTGGTGGTGTGCTGAGAGGAGATGCGAGCTGGAAACCAATTTAAACTTGATGATCCATTACACCAAATCAAAACACTACGGCTGTCACACCAACGAACATTTCCAGAAGGAACAATTTTGTCATCCTAGTTAATATATAACGTATTTGACCAGAGAATTAGAATTCCGTGGCCTCAGTGACATGCAGAGAGGGTTAAAGCATCTTAACTGAGCTGACACGATTAATGCAAGACATTGAACTAAGGCCTTTACCTTCTTTTACTTATTTATTTTTAAATGCTGGAAGGGTTTCTGCATCCCCTGGTGTGAAAATCAGGCTAGAAGTAAATCTCAAAGAGCAAACCTTTCTCACCCTGCATGCTGAAATCTAAAGGGTAGGGGGGTAGAAATGACACAAAACTTGTGCCTTGGTTGGCTGCTAGCAACATAATCACAGTGCACGAATATATACAATATTTGTATCGGTACAGAGCCTGGATATTTAATATATGTTAAAAAAAAAAAGGGAATCTGGATTTCCGAGGCTATGCCTCGTTGCTGGAAACAAGGCGCACAGTAGCTCCCCATCAAAGTGTGTGTTAATATATAAAAAGAGAGGGTTTGGGATTTTTCTTTTTAGTAATGACACATAGCAATGTTTTTAGTTTAACTTTTTATATGAATGTAATTTAATTAATTTTTCTACTAACCCGATTCTATCCTGTTTTATAGTTGGTTTCCATTCTTTGCAATTTTCCTAAGCGTCCCAGACACAGCGCTTATGTTTCATAGGAATATTTTTGTCAGCGAGTATTTTGGGTTTTCTAGTTACCATAAATCAGATTTATCTTATGTATAAAAAAAATAAAAGTTTACATGAGACTGTAAAATGTATAATATGTACATAATCTTCAGAATACAATTATTTTGGTAAATTGGCCTGTATTTTTAAGGTTGCAGTATTTAATTATTTGAGGCATAATGAAACTTGACTGCAGTCAATAAACTAAAATATAGTTACTGATCTTTGAGGACTGTAGTGGTTTGTTGTGGTTCTCCTCACTATGGGCTCATGCTCGGTTTGAGTAGAGCAGGGCAAAGGGTGGCCGAGAAGGGCAGGGAGCCAGGAGCCACAGTGGCACTTTCAGAGAAGGGGAGCAGTGTGGTAAATTTTTGCAATATTGGTAATTTTTTATGTTCTGTAGATGTGTTTAAGTCATCGTTGCCACTGAGGGCCTTCTCAGGCTGGAGAGATAAAGCCTTGTCCTGGTTTGAGGACATCTTAGCCTTTTGTATCAAACATGGGTCTGAGGAAGAAGAGGAGGGAAAGGGGCTCAAGTCCGTTTCTTCATGAGGTTCTCCCACAAACAGAACCAGTTGTCCTCTCTCCTGCCCACCCTGTGGTGTGGGAAGCCAGCCATGATGTCTGTATTGTGCCCACTCGAGCGAGGAGGAAAGCCCAGGGAGAAGATCACACCTCTCCCTGGCAGAGGGAGAAGATAACTCTGAAGGTAGAGGTACGTGGTGGAATACAACAAGCTGTCTTTTCACGTCATCTCTCACACTTAGAACGAGTTACACACTTCAAGCATTTGTGTTACTGGGTAGAGCGTTGCCTGGGGAGATGCGGAGAGCGCAGACTGCTGCCACCCTTACAGCAAGGAAAAATCCACTTCCAAAGCCACCTGCAGGTACAAGCTACCTCCCAGCCACAGCATCTTCACATCAAAACAACCGTCTGCTCATGTCTCCTCACCCACCTCAGCAATTTCCTGGCTGCAGCTGGAATGAAACAGGTCCTCGTGTCCTCTGCTGCCCCATGGGCCATGCTCTTCCCACCGCCCCAGGACACAGCATGTTTATTAACAGCTCTGACCCTCTCCTTTTGTTTACCCTCAGGCTGTGGGCCTTGGGTAACTTGTGGCTCCAGCAAGAGTCCAGAGAGACTCGAAAATCCTGCCCGGCAGGAGAAGCTGCAGAATAAGGGCCCCTTTTGTGTGCTGTAGGAGCCACTATTCACAGCGGATGCAATATTTACTTCAGCAAGAAAAACAAGTTCACATCTAATGGGGAGAGGCCAAGAAACTCTTACTGAAAGCCTGTTCTGTCTTTAATCAAGGGCCTATTCACTTCAGACAAGAGTTACTTGACTAAAGATCAACTTTCTGAGGGAGACTCCAGGCCTGGCTGACAATAGCAAGTGTGTCACCTCCGTTGGATGCCCCAGCCACCACTGGTGGGGCTTTCCCACGACTCCCTGGCCAAGGCTGCTCCCTGCCAGCATTTGGGAGCCGGGGTTGGCACGACTCAAGACGCGATTCCTTGATTCTTCCAATCTTTTTTTTTCCTGCAAAGGCTACAGGCAAGTCAGGCAAGACCTCACACAACTGCCTGCTCTGTGGCTGCTCACCCCAAAGTTATTCAGATCTCTTTGCCTGACACATGTCACTTAGTGTCAGACCCTGTTGTCTGATTTGGTAGATGAGTTGGTGGTAGGGCCCATGTAGCAGGTTGTTGTTGCCATAGGATTACTTCTGGCATACAGGGAACACCGAGTTCATGCTTTGGTGAATCAAGACATTAGCAAGTTTCTCTACTCTGCTGTAGTGAGACCCTTGCCCTGCAGCACTCCATTCAGCTGTGGGACCCACAACACAAGAAGGACATGGACCTGTTGGAGCCAATCCAGAGGAGGCCCCAAAAATCAATCATAGACTAGAATAACTGTGCTATGAGGACTGGCTGAGAGGTTAGGGTTGTTCAGTCTGCAGAAGAAAAGACTCCAGGGAGATCCTATATCCCCTTCCAGTATCCGAAGGGGGCCTACAAGAAAGCTGGAGAGGGACTGTTTACAAGGGCATGTCATGACAGAATGAGGGGGAATGGTTAAAACTGGAAGAGGGGAGATTTAGATTGGATATTAGGAAGAAATTCTTTGCTGTGAGGGTGGTGAGGCACTGGAACAGGTTGCCCATAGAAGCTGTGGCTGCCCCATCCCTGGAGGGGTTCAAGGCCAGGCTGGATGGGGCTTGGAGCAACCTGGTCTGGTGGGAGGTGTCCCTGCTCATGGTAGGGGGTTGGAACCTGGTCATCTTTAAGGTCCCTTCCAACTCAAATAATTCTATAATTTCTGTGATTCTAAATCAATGTGTTTCTGTGACCTAAAAATAAACTGGAGATGGCCCACAGCTCTGGCCTCATGGACACACAGGGTGAATGGCAGAAGGAAACGCTGTGTTTCACTGCTCACAGAGGGTCACTCCCAACACGACACGGCGGTAAACGAGGACTAATGAGACTCCCACACCAACAAGGTGAAAGCATGAACTCAAAGGGAAAAGTTACATCACTTTTGGATTTGGCAGCAGCAAGACAGCTATCAGCCTGCTGTGACCAGGGTCAGCATCCACTCATCAGAATCCTGGAGGAGAACTCACTGGTGAAGGATCCAGTGGTGGAGACTATTCAGGGATCAGGGCAAGAGTGATGGGAAAACCCAGTTTACAGAAAGAAAGTTCACATTACAATCAGCTCAGGAAAGGAATATCGGCATGAAGAACCCACAGAGGCAGCCAACTGGCGAGACAGGAATCCTAAGCCCCTCAGTCAAAACCAAAACAAAATCCCACAATAAAATTCAGGCCAGAAATACAATGCAAATATTTAGTAATAGAGATAATTAGTCATTGCTGCAGTTATTTTAAAGGCTGTGATGAATTTTTGATCACTAGACATTTTTTAAAAATCATTCTAGTTCAGCCCCTGCTTAGACAAAATGACAGAAGTCCCACTGCCTACGATAAATTGAAAGGTAAGAGGATCATGATATCACGCTCTGGCCATAAAATACATGAAAAAGTAACTCTCAGTGCAAGAGATAAAACCCAGAAGAATTCATTCTGTAGGTCAGGAAATCCTCCAGCAGATCAGATAAAATATTATGGCTCCACAACTCGCCTCAAAACAACTGTTCCTCTGACAGTTGCCTTAAAGATCTCCATGGGCATCGGGGAGTTTGAAGCCTCTTGCAGGCTGGAAGCCACCAGGGGTCATCAGGGAGTGTCCCAGCCCTGACATGCAACCACGGTGCTTGCTATCCAAGTTTTGTCCAAATCCATTCAATGCCAACGTTCCAACCTAAGGATTGATCTAACCCCAGCTGAAAAGCCTGTTAGGTAGCTCTGCTTTCAAGCAAACACTAGAAAAATCGCTGTGATTAGGAATGAAACACACAGATACACTTGTCACCCAAGTACAAACTAGTTTCTGACAAGTTTTATCCCCTTTTGCCGCAGGTTTTCCTGACAAAGGAGCTGCAGAGCAGCCGTTGCTAAAAACGACCTTCACTTGGCTTTTTGAAGTCTGAGCACGTAAAACATGTTTACTGTGCGCACAGAACTTCTTACTCTGCTACACGCAGGGAAGAAATTTATATTGCTACAGCCAAAATATTTGCAGGGTGAAGAGAATGAGAAACCCAAAGGTGCACATCCAGAGCAAGATAAAAAGTTGCCTTCAGTGCACCTGACACATCATCAGCCTTCAGACACGTTTCCCTTCCTCAGTTCTTGCTTTAATGGTTTTTACCAGTTCAAATGCAAAATTATTCATTATTTCCTCCTCACCATCATGGCTAAAGAAAATAAACCCCCCCAAAGTTTGCCATATCCACTAAGAAAGTATGTTTAATTTTTTAGTGGAAGTTCAGCATATTACAAGGGAATTATCAGCTCTGTTATAGTCAGGGGTTCCGCTGACAAGATTAGCAATGCCTTTGCTTGTTCCTGCACCCTGAAATACACAACAGAAAATTCAATTCCCTGAAACACAATCTCTGCACTGTAATAAATATTTTGTTCGCAGAGCTTCTTCATTCTGCTAATCTCAAACCACTTTTTAAAAAAGTGCTAAACCCTCTCTTAGAGAGGGTCACAGACACAAGGCAGCACAAAGGATTTGGAAAGGGTTTTGGAGAAGAAATCCCAGAACAGAGACCAGATTGGGTCCAGGTTTAACCTCAGAGTCCTCCTGCACCTTCTGATCACGATCAGGGAGATTAATGCATATCTTCTGTTTTCAACCCCACAGCAAAACAGTTTTATCAGTTCAAAAAACATTCTGCAACAGACTTTTGACCTGGGGCTGATCCCTCACTATTTTCATTACACAGGAACATGTCCAGGTGGGTGTTGAATGTCATCAGAGATGGACATTCCACCACCTCTGTGGGCAGCCTGTTCCAGGGCTCTGCCACCCTCAAAGTGAAGATGTTCCTCCTCATGTTTAGATGGAGCTTCTTATGTCCCAGTTTGTGTCTACTCCCTCATGTCCTTTCACCTAGTACCTCTGAAAAAAGACTGGCCCCATCCTCTTGACACCCACCCTTGAAGTATTTATAGGTGTTGGTCAGATGCCCCCTCAGTCTTCTCCACACTAAAAAAACCCAAGTTCCTCAGACTTTCCTCATAGAAAAGGAAAAAAAGAAAAGCATTGACTCTCTGGGTCAGAGGTTCACAAGATGTTCTGTGATTTCTCGATGTTTCTTTGTCCTTTTCCAAAAGGGAGAAGGCAATTGTAAGGATGGTCTTGCTGAAAGAACTTCTGCATAAAGAAAAATTTCAGGGCTAAGCTCTCGGTGTGCTGCGGGTCAGAGCTGACCTGTCACCCAAGCCACAAGCACTGTGAGAAACTAGTCACCGTTTCCTAAATGTTTGTAGGGAATTCTCGAGCCTTCAGTGTTACACAGGAGGCTTATGCAGTTCATCACGCCTTCCTCACGCAGAGGATGGGGTCATGACTTGAAGAAGACGGCCAAGGTTGGCCTAGCAGGACCTCCTGCTGGGGCAGGGATGGTGAGAGATGTGGCTTCACAGCCATCCCAGCTCCACAACCTCTCTTTTCCCAAATGATCCAAAATATCTACCAAGTAACCCGCTGCCACGGAGGCAGGATTAGAGGATCTCGCACATCAAAGGTCAAAGAGGTGGAAGGCTCTGTGTTTACATTCGTATCTCTCTAAAGGCTGCTGGGTTTTAGCATGAATTTGCATGGTGTCCAATGGAAGTGTCAAAAATCAAAGATTTTGGTTTACATCACAGCTGTTCTGAAAGAGCTCATATTCACGTCAAAGCCAACTGTTTTGCATTTGTCCGTGAGGTGCAATTAAGACCTTAACTATGAATTGAAGTAGATAAAAAAAGGTGAGATTTAACAAAAGGTTAAACTTCACAGGGAATTTTTTTACACTGCCTTCTGCCAGGGGAATCAGAAAATCCCTAGATGGCATTTTTTGAAAAGGCAGCATCTTTAATTAATGAACAAAAGATATTGTTAGCTGTTCATTACAACAGAATAACCAAAGTTGTGTAAAAACGAGATTATGAAATTAATTCACAGGCTATTTGGGATACGTTATCCCACTGGTGTCAAGTAGAATGGCAAGACCTTCAGTTTCTCCCCGACCTGCACAAAAGACAAGCTCAATCTTTTCTGGCAGGAGCCGCCAAGTACCTTTCTAAAGCAGTAATTGTGCTGAATAACCCAGGTCAGCCCCATGTGAGACGCTCCTGATTGCAGAAGCCCCGAGCTGTTTGTGTACAGCAGGTATTGCAGGTTGGACATGAACAGCCCTCCCAACATTACCAGGAGCCAATTTTCTGGTCATTTATTGTGACAAGTGAGAAATGCAACGGCTCTGATACATTGAGCTGAGGTGGTTTATAATACCGGTGTCCTCGCACCCAAACAAATCCTACCTGGATTTAGCTTGGCCAGTAGTTCTATACTGTAATGCCACAGAATAAAATCACTACCTGGGAAGACAGAGGGGATCAGAACATTCATTTAAACATTGGAGCAGAGCACAAATGGGAGGTGGACTATTGCCAGACACCTCGGCACCCCTCCAGCATCATCTACTAAGAGCGATAGCGGTGCCAATGCAAACTGCTGTATTTAAGTCACAGCTAACCAGGGCCTGTGCCAGGAAATTGATATTTAAGAAAGATTAAAGGAGTTTTCTATTTCACTACAGGAACAACCAACGGGTATTAGAAACGAACATACGCAAATGCCTATCGCAGCAGTTATAGCTTTGAAAGCTTGAGAGTGACCTCATGGCAACTACTGAGCATCACAGTCACTTTATCAGCCACAAAGGTCAAGCTTAATTCAGCAGCAGTCATCGTGCTGGAGCACCACTGGGAACCAGGGGATGTGGAAGGAAAAGGAGAAGGCTGGCAGAAGCGGAATAACTGGAGGTATAGCCAGGGTTACTGTGCCAGAACAGGTGTAGGAATGAAGGACATAAAGCCACGTGCCACCAGATTTCATTGACCCTAGTGTCCACGGAACAACTTGTGTTACCTTGAAATTACACAGGTACGTATTAAAAAAAAAAAATATATATATAGGTATACAGAAATACATATAACATTAAGAAATGGTTTGTGCAGAATTGTATCTACCTGAACCTTGGGCAAAAGGCTCTTGTAGATGAGCTTAGTTCCGAGTTTCCAGCTACTGCCTTTCTCCTGCAACCCGAGTTAGATATTTTTGGGCCCGTTATGACAAGAAAGACATTGAAGTGCTGGAGCATGTCCAGGGGAAGGCAATGGAGCCGGTGAAGGGTCTGAAAAACAAGTCTTGCAAGGAGCAGCTGATGGAGCTGGGATTGTTAAGCCTGGAGAAAAGAAGGCTCAGGGGAGACCTTCTTGCTCTCTACAACTCCCTGAAAGGAGGTTGTAGCAAGAGAGGGGTGTCAGTCTCTTCTCCCAAGTCACAGGTGACAGAACAAGAAGAAATGGCCTCGAGTTGCACCAGGGGAGGTTTAGGGTGGATATTAGGGAAAACGTCTTTTCTGAAAGGGTTATCAAACATTGGAATAGGCTGCCCAGAGAAGTGGATGAATCACCATCCCTGAAGGTATTTAAGACAGGTAGATGTGGTGCTGAGGAACATAGTTCAGTGGTAGTTTTAACAGTGTTAAACTGATGGTTGGACTTGACTTAAAAGATCCTCTCCAACCTAGACAGTTGTATGAATATCTACATCCTACTGGGCTCTTTCACTGAAGAGTAGTAACATCATGAGGCACAGAAGAGACAGCTACACTCCTGGGGCTTCCAGATGCTCCAGAAGACATAGAAACTTCTTGTTTTACAGATATGTCAGACGGCCACATCATCAGATCAATTTGTAAAGTTAGGGGATGTGGTACAACAATAAAAGGTGAGATGTTTGTAGTCTTGAGATCAATACTTTGATGGGTTTTAAAATAAATTTGTTGGAAATAATGCTGTAATTGAAGCAAGTCTTTGTAGAAGTGCTATAATTCACAGTGATCAGTGCGCAAAGCCACAAACAATGTTATTCCTGAAAAGACATTAAGCTTTTTCTGGAGAAAGTTTCTTTAAAATTAGAATATTGGACAGGCTGTTATCATTCTGCAGCTTAAAAATAATAGAAAAGTTATTTAGAAAGAAACGTCACATTGGTGTTCTTGTGTAGAGCTTCATAAACTCTATCAGGAGACATGTTCAGCTCTAATAGCTCAAAAACCAAAAAAACTAAAGGATGCTGTTTGTTTGATGGTTCTGATGCAGAGCAAGGTGACTCAGTACAAAGCTAAGGAAATAATATGTCATAGATTCTAGTCTTGCTTCGATTTTTCATATTGATTATAACTGTAATTTAATTAGTAGTTCACCAGGTTATTCTGTATAGTGGTTCCACGCTGTCAGACATTCCCCTTAGGGCTTGTCCTCACAGCAATTGTCATTGAATTCTCAATTTACCTTAGTGCCTGCTGCCTTTCCCATCCAGGCTTCATGCCATGCTGCTCCAGTTAACAGGAACAACTATTGGTCAACCACTACTCAGATGGGATGCAGAACTGTTTTCCTGTCCCTTTTCATTCTGTTTTTATTTATACTAATTAAGTTTCCTGCCTTTAACAGTTGTTCTTCAGAGGATTGGGTTTTCACTTCTTCATGTAACTCCATATAAATGGCACTGCTACCTCTGCTCTTCCCCTCATGCATTGAGCTGCTTTATTGAACCTCATGGATTTAAGCCCTTTGCAGATAACGTTACCCCTAAAATAAAACTCAAAATTTGAGGTGCACGTATCTGCACCATCTGCATTACAGGAATTAGAATTGGTGTCGTAAGGAGTGAAGGAAAGAAGAGGGCATTTTCATCTTGTTGGATAGCAAAGTTTTCACATCTCATAAACTAGTCAATGTCACAGTATGGAAGAAAGAAGAGGAGATTATTTGAAATGCCTGTTTCACAGAAAACTATTAAAGATTCACAAATATTTCAAAGAGCCCTGGCTTTTCTGGAAAAGCTCCTTAATTCTCTTTGGTGTTCTACAGATGTGGATATGTGGATTTTTTCATATCAGGTACAGCATCACAGATGTATGGATTAAGATCTAGCATGGGTTGACTGTATTTTAAGCATCAGGGAAAAAAAAAAATAAACACTGTTCTTTCTATACAACAATCCCGTGCCTTGTTCAAATGGCTCATGTGAACACAGAACAACTGCAATTTCACAGACTGACAATGGGGGGTTTTTTGTGATTAACATTGTTTATAGCCAAATACACATTTTCATAGAAGCTGGACTGTGTGACTTGCTCATATCCCATAGCCTCTCACTCTGATCACAGGCAGCTGAATTTTGCTACCATACATTCTCACAGAAAGCAGTGTTCATCCCGAGTTTTCAATATTTTTTTTTTCCCCTTGCCTTCATGAAATGGTATCTTTTTTTTCCTCCTGATGCTGTTTTCTTGGGACAATTGTGCCCAGAAGCCAAAGCAGCTGCCAGGTTAGAATCACAGGGGACCCTGCAGAGCCCTGCCTGTCTGTTTCCTAATCACTCAACCACCAATTAACACCCCATCTGCAAAACCACCCAACTCCACCCTGCCTCACCATGGCAAGCCCAGCATCAGCAGCTGGATTTGTAACCATACAGTTCAGCTCTGCCTCATCACAGTGAGCACACACAAGGAAAACACAAAGAAACCAGGCTTCAGCCCTCCCAGGAGGGGTTTGGTTTGTCCAGATCCTTCTGATTTCATAGGGAGATAAAGGCTTTCCACATTTTCTATTACCAAGCCCATATTCAATAATTCAGCTGCCAGCCAACAAACTGCATTCATCCTCCGCGAGACAGGACATACATCTAACTGCCAGAAGCAGAAAATGGTGAACTTGTAGTAAATTTTCCTCATCCCTCACAAGATTTAGGCTCAAACAGGTATCTCTTGCACAGTCTTGATGCAAATGGACTGAAATGTCATCCCTTTTTATACAAATCATTTAAAATGTTCTCATAAAACGACCGAGCGCTTCATTACTTGCTCTTACCAGCAGGTAGCAAACATGCTAACAGCCACAGTAATACAATACCTAATAAGAGGATTAAGTAGAGAGGATTTCTATTTAATATTGTATTAGCAATAGCAGATACTTTCCCCGCCCGTCCTAACTCCCTCACAGGATACAATTTCCACGCTTGTAAGGGAAGCTTATTGACATCTGATCAGTCAATAAATCTGTTCTTGTTTTTTAATGACCCCAAGACCTGTTTCCACTTGCTCACATAATCTTACCAACAATTTAGCCTCATAAATTAATCAGTGCCTTTAGGGTTTTTTAAAGCCTGGGACCTGATTTAGCTCCTTTGCAAGGATTCACTTCTAATTGCACATCAAGACTCAGGCCAGAACAGAATTAAGCCTCCCCGAAGAGCATGTAGCAAATCACCAAGAGATACAACAAGACTTCATGTGCACACAAAAAAAATAATAAAAAAAAAATCTGACACCTACAAATGGTAGCAAATAAAAACAAACAAACAAACAAAAAAAAACCAAACAAGCCACACCACAAACAAAAACCCAACCCCCCACAACCTTTTTCAAAGGGGTAATGGTTTTAAATCAGAAGAGGAGAGATTTAGATTAGATATTAGGAAGAAATTCTTTGCTGTGAGGGTGGTGAGGCACTAGAACAGGTTGCCCATAGAAGCTGTGGCTGCCCCATCCCTGGAGGGGTTCAAGGCCAGGCTGGATGGGGCTTGGAGCAACCTGGTCTGGTGGGAGGTGTCCCTGCCCATGGCAGGGGTGTTAGAACTGAATGATCTTTAAGGTCCCTTCCAACTCTAACCATTCTAGGATTCTATGAAAAAGGATGATCCTGGTATTAAGACACTAGATTTGGAATAAGTGGGTTTGACTCTTTGTTGCCAAGTCCTGCATATGCCATTTGAATTTAGTTTCCCTTCTGTGTTTCAGTTCTGTGTCTGTGTAAATGGGGAGGGACAGCACTGTTATCACATGAGGACTTGATCAATAAGAATACATTAAAGATTCATAGGTAAGTGCATTAAAGCATCCATGCTATGCTAATGTCTCCCATTTAAATACTATAAAAAGCTCAGCGGGCTCTTGACTGAGACATTAAGTGAATGATAGGCAAACCAGAAATGTCCAAGGAAAAAAAAAAACCAACCCAGAATTACATTCTGCTATGAAACACTGGGCAACTCCTATAAAAATCAATGGGAGTGTATAGTAGTAAATTGCCGGGGAGATGAGCTTTATTTCATGGCTCATAAGTGAGAATGAATCTCTAACAACCTGTCAGTCCTGACAGCTTTGCCTCTGGAAAGAGCCAGCTTCTCAGCTGTTGCTGCAACCTCCATTCCTCAGACCAGTTCCTTCAGTGGGGGCAGCTCCTCTCCCAAAACAGCTTCCCACGGGCACAAGCAGCCCCATCCTTCTACAGGGAACCACGGGCTGGAGCCATAGCCACGGGCAAGGATATTCCCTAAAATATCTGATCCCCAAAATACTGGGAGATGGCAAAAAGTCTCTCCAGCCTCCTAGGGTTGACCCCACTGAAAGCTGCCATGAGGAGGACACCGGCACAAACATAGCATCCATCCATTGAGCTGCACAAACACCTCTCTAAATCGTGGGGTTTATGCTCCTGCTTTCTGCTCTCTGCCAAACCACCTTATGCTTTAAGCCAACAAGTTGTTCGCTAATGATGTTATTGCTCCACTTTAAAGAGGGAGGCACAGGGGGAGAAAGCAGCCTGCCTGAAAACAAACAGGAAAAATTCGACGAGAAGGCTACAAATTGAAACAGGAGCAGGGCTACCACACGCCTCTGAAGTTTGTGTCCCAGTCTAGGGCCTAATGAAAGCAGAAAGATGCAGAGCTGGCTGGCTGGTTTTATGTTAGGAAAATTGTTAACACATGGCAGTCATCAAAGAAGACTGGCAGCAACTGCGGTGCTACAAAATACATCACAAGAAGGAAAGATGCATATTTCAGAGACATAGACTTTGGTGTCTGTGCTGTGCTCACCGAACCACTAGGATGGCTGAATTTGAGACAAAAAATACATATTAAAATGCAAGATGTCCTGCAAACATAAGTAGCTTTGCTGCTTCCTTAGATTGCTGGCAGAACACTTACCTTGTATGCCAGAAACTTAGCGTTTGCCAATAAATTATCTCTTTTTAGATTACCATACAAATAACTTGTTCTGATGCTGGCTCTTCACTTAGGGAGCACAGTGCCATCCTCCAGATTCAACAATAAAAGCCAACAGGGGACCTACGTAAATGAGTACTCTGTGGCCATATCTAAAACATCCATGGGAACAACAGATAAAAATCAAATAAATTACATAAATCCCCAAGGTTCCAGAAACAAGAGGCTCACATTTAACCACTGTCATCTACTTCTTCACAGAAGGAAATTAAAATAAGCCTTTTTATCTGATAGCGAAAAGCATGAACTCCTGAAACCTTGAGATGACAAACCAGCCGAAAACCAGAATGTATTTTCCCCTCAAGCCAAGTTCTCCACCTTATCCTTTCCCCAGATACTGCACTTGCCTTCAGCTCCCCCTTCAAGCTGCCGACCTCCTTACACAGCCCACAGCAGGCAGGCACTTCCATCTCTATCTGCCTCATCTTTCAACTATTTTCCTCTCCCATTTTTTTCCCCAGTAATGATTTCTTATTACCCTCCAAAAGGCATTTGAATCTGTTTTCCCAACTCATACAGCACAATAAATTATCAGGAATTACATTAGCTATCAAAGGGCTAATAGACTTGTTCCTTCAAGGGCTAAATTAATTTTATCATACTTTATCTGCAAGGGGGAAGGTTTAAAAATGTACTCTTCCAACAGGTTTTGTTCCTTATTATACATACTGAAGCCTATCTTCAGTAGCCACTCAAGGGACCAATGAAAGTCAGCTGCTCAGCACAGATGGCCTTGAACTAAAGGTCAAAGAAAAGAGCAGGGAAAACGTGGAAATACTTTAAAACTGTTCTGGCAAGCAGCAGTTGCTGGCAGGAGTTACCTTTCTGTATAGGCTTCACTCTCTTTGAAATGCCTTCTCTGTATTAAGGCATTCAATTTAATATTTCAAGACTACTTTTTTTTTTCCTTTTTGGTTTAGTTTTACTTTCTGTTGTAAGTGGGATTTCTGGTATCCCTCAAGAAAGAAGAAATATATTTGCTTCATTGTGAAAGGATTAGGAAATAAGGATGGCTGAATTAACTAAGACAGTGTATAATGTTAAAGCAGTCTGGGCTCTCCACTATACAATAAAAACTTAACAAGAAAAGCCCTTAAAAACAGATTATGAAAACTATTTTTGCCAGGTTATAACATCCTGATCCCCCCTAGCAGCCAAGTGGATGAAAAAGCTATAAGGGACGTTATTACAACTAGGAAAAACACTGAGTAAATACCTGTTGCCTAAAGTCCCTTTCAGCTCATAGAGTGATACCTGAGCAAAACAGAGCATATAATTTCTTTAATGTTACCGCTTAAATACTGCTCTCAAAGCACAGCTCACTGCTGCATTCCATCCTGCTGATTTGCAATGCATTCAGCATTCTCTGTGAAAACACAGAAAACTGGTACTGAATCTCAAACATCTGCAAGACCCACCAGTTTGTGTTACCAGTCTTAGCAAAACAGCCTTTTGGGTCCAGGATCTGCCCTTACCTGGGTGAGGCAGGACCAGACGATCTCCAGAGGGGACCTTTCCAACCTGAAACGTCCTACGATGTGACCTTCACCCAAACTCTTCTGAGTTGCTTTGTTCTGACCACTGCAATCTATTTCAGCAACAAGATACACCTGTGAGGCAGGCAATCAAACCCAGCTGCCTTTGGCAGGGAAGAACTAAAAAAAACAAGAAAGATGCCTGATCACAGGAGGAGTGCAAATCTGCAGCAGCTGGGGCCCTTTGCAAACACACCCCTAGAGCGAGGAATGGAAATGTGGGGGTGACTTCATTTGGAATGGGAAATCAGCTTAAATTTCATAACGCTGTAGGAAGAAATGGTTAATCTGAAAGAGTTTGTGATGGATGTGAGGTGCTTTGAGGAGCTGAACGTGCTCAGCTCTACAGTATTTGTTGGCAGCTCAGCGTCTCTGCATCTTGCGAGCCTAAAGACAAACCTTTAAAACGAGCATTTAGTTAATGTTAAGAAGCACCGTAATAAAGAGATGTTATTCATTTGGGTATCCTATGAAATAGAATTCTTTAGGCCTGCAGGAAGCCTGGAAGAATAATCTCCATAACCTCCAAAATTAGCACAAAGTGGGGGAAAAAAGCTCTTTAAGCCCAAGGCCTAAAGCCAGCTACCTCAGGTGAGCTCTTTCAGGCTGGCCACAACAGACCACACTTACAGCTAAAAGCCAACAACTGGGAGACCCAGAAGGGCTTATGGATGAGAGGAAGAGCAGTAAATTGCACTTGATTATTACTGTCAAAAAGTTCAGTGTTTCTCTGTGAAATCTACGTTTCTTTTGGCTGCAGTTCATTCCGCTGGGGGAAAAAAAGAACACAAAACCTCTTTTTATTTTCCTAATTAATTTTAACTTTTGGCAGTTGCACTGCAGTTTATTGGCCAGGGTTTGGTGGCTGCTCTGCTCTCTACAGTTCTTTTTGTTGGATAGTTCAGGTCACATTATTTTGCCCAAGACAATATTAATTGCCGTGACAGTTCTCAATGCTCATGCAGACTTCTATCTAATTCTATCATTCTGCGATTCTGTAATAGATAAGCCACTAATTCTGTGAATATCGTCTCTTCCAATCAATAGGCTTTGTTAAAACAGGATTATTCACTGAAGTGAATAAAAGGAGATTCTATAGTAACTAAAATTAGCTGCGAGGGAGTCACAAAGCCCCGTGCTTCAGGAATGAACCACGTACCGGCTGGTGATAGGCAGATTTGCCCTTCACCTTTCTCTAGAAAAGGACAAGAGGTAAACATTTCTGAGAAACCCTATTCATTTTCTTTGAAAGATTGCATCTCGGCTCTGCTACGAACAGCACACCGTCCGTACAGCCCTATCTCAAACTAAAGGATGCGTCTCCAAGTAAATTAGAAATACAATTTGTTTTAAAGAAAGAGATGAATTACAGCTCAATTAAAACTACACAGGAAGGCTGGAGAAGGAAAGATGAATTCAGACCCGTCCTAAGGGAGCTCCAGCCCTCACAGCACTTTGAAAGAAGACATTCGGGTAGCATTCATCAGCAGCACAAGAACATTAATTATTCCCAGGAGGCACAACCCTCCTCAGGTAGACGGCTTCACAAATGTACCTCCTTCCCACAGCGTACTTCCCGAGCACAGAAATCACTCACTCCAAAGTCAGCTTGTATTTGGAAACAAAAATGGAACACAGAGGTGGATTGGGAAGAGGGCAGCAGCCTGCTTCTGGAAGATTTAAGGTCACAGCAGATGAACAACTCGCACAGCATGAATGCACCCAGAACTTAGAGAGTGGCAGCAGAGAGGGTGTCTCAGCAGCTGCCCCATGGTGGAAAGTAGACACTGCTTTTGGAAAGTAGATACGTGCAGGGAGAGTGTTGACCTTCCACAATATGTAGTCTTTCAAGAAACATGTTTAACAGCTACTTTTCTCCAGCAAAGTCACATTCGGTAATTAATAACCCAACTTTATGGTCTACAAAAAGATGTGTAATAATTAGCTTACCTCATTTAGCACTGTGTTATCTCTTCCATTGTTTCCACTCGTAGATTGCTAGTTGTCTTTCAGGCTACCAGGAAGAACTGAGGCTTCAGCAAATCTGCCGAGGCTGGAGGAGCAAATCACAACAAGCACTTACCCAAATTAATTCAACCTTAATGATTCCTTCTCTCTCCAAAGTTCAGTTCACCAAATTTTACCTTGTTAGGCAGACCCCATGGACATCTTGGTCCACTGGCTGTGCTTCTTCTCTGGGCTTTATTTATACACCCCTCAACCTTTCTGCTGTGCAGGAGACTGTTGACCTCCATGCTCAGCTTCCCAGAGAGCCCAGCAGAAACCCTCCCCACCTTATGGGGGCTGCCTTATAACTGGAGAGAGCTCCATGGGCCCCAGACCTGGAGGGCAGCATATTTTTTTATTTACAGGCAGGAGAAGAAGGAGAGGGAGTAACAGGAAGACCAGTAGCAACTGGAATATGAGTGCATCAGGAGTCCAGCTCAGTTAATGATGGGCCTCACAGCATCCATACTGGATTCCTGCCCTTCAGAGGGATCGGGCACCTGGAGGAGATATGCTTATAGAGGGAGAAATGGTTTTCATTTATACACAGATGTTTGCAATTAGAGACAGAAACCAAAATTTTTGTTTTCTCCTGATATCATCATGTAATACCTTTCATTGTAGCTATTTTTAAAAATACCTACTTTCTTCCAGAGGTGACTATTCACATACATTTCCGAAGCAAACAACCCCACCACCTCCAGCCCTTAGTCCTTCTCTTGTACTGTGAACTGCCCTGTCTAGCCTGCTCATACTTTGAAGTTGCTTGGCATCAAATACACGCTCGCATTTTTTATGCCACATTATATTTTGCTGTGAATGTAGATATTTGGAGCTTTTATTATTCACCTGGACTTTTTCCTCTGGTAAGTACAACAGAAGACATTAGCTTTCCAGCCATGTTTATAGTTCTAAAGTTGTAGATAACTCTGCACCGCGCACAGCATCCGTCACAACAAAGGCACCACAATGCATCTTCTAGACCACCGAGGCATCACCTTGTAAAGCTCCTGCTGAAATGGGCTTTTTTAGCTCTGTTACAACTCCACGTTTCCAGCCCTTGACCAGGCTTGGTCCCTTCTTCCAGTTCTACTCAGTCCTCAGCCACCCGCCCCCCAGTGTAACCCCACAGCCCAACTGCTTTCTCTCCAGCACAAACCCTCTCACCAGCCCTTTCCTGGTCGGGATCCCCAGGCATGAAACCCCACTCTGAGCTGGCTCTTCTCCATCCATGGGACTGAAGTTCCCAAATGGCTGGTCTTGGGGAAGCAGCACTACTTCAGAGGAGCGCAGGCTCGGAGCTGTAATAATTTATACTCAGTTTCCAGCAGGGTTGGTTAAAAAAGGAGTATCTTTTTCCTATCCTGAATTACACATTATGGCAAGGGTATAGAGACCTGTATATCCCCTAGACAGTGCAGAACTTTGCAGTGTCACACAATTATGCTCAAATTTGGACAGCTTTCACCATATCAGCTGCTGCTGTGTGGCCCTGTGTGGCTCCCATGTGCTGGGTCAATGTCACCCTGCATCCAGCACCTAAACTACTGCAGGCTTCCAGGTGGCATGTGAAGATCCAGAACTTAAGGCAGATTTAGGGCAGACTTAATTATGGCCTTTTCGATAATTGACAGATGTCTGTGGTGTAAATAAACCCAGCAAGAATAAACGGGATTATATCTGCAGAGAAATGTGTCCTAGAATTATTCCAGAACCTTCGAACTGACATATATTAGGCACCAAATAGAATAATTAGGCACTCTGCTAGCACTGGGAGGCTTTTTGGTTCATGGTGCTTGAGTGTGATACTGTATGCAGTAAAAAATTTAGGACATTTCTATATAATCTTTGTGTCATGGGACACGATAAGCACTTTGAGCACTTTCTGTAATTAGAATTAACACTATATGACATTTTCTCTACAGGCAGACATCTACAGAGAAATAACACAGCAGAAGAAAACAGACTACCAATGCTTCAAGTAGTATATAGAATCAGGGGTAAAACACTAAGCTGAGTAAAGGAATGCAACAGGTCCAAGCTTTTAACTCTTTGGATTCTAGACACTGCTGATTTAAAACGTCCTCCAAGCTGAACACCTTTCTCTATAACGTACTCTGATGTAGATGTCTGTCCTCATGAAGAATTCTGCCTTTTAAAAGTAAGTAGGGGTACCTCATAGAAAATGGCCATCATTTGACCAATATCTTTAAACCCGCAGAACTTCTTACTCTACCACCAATTTAGTTTTGCCTACTCGGTATCAAAGATACCAAATGCAGCGGTGGGCCTCGAGGAAACTGCAGGGCAGGATCAATGGGCAAGGAGAGAATAGCCGAGTGTGGGAGGCAACAAGAGGCTTGTAGAGGCTCCCTGGGCAAGAGTTTCAGGCTCATGGCAACCCTTAGCCCAATTGGGTGAAGGTCTTTGTGGCCCCAAGAGTGTGGCTGAGCTAGCACAGAAAAAGAAGCCAGATAAAACTTAGGACAGGAAAGCTCAAAGAAAAGGTGAGAGCTAAGTACTGCCTGAGAAAGGGCTCGGAGCCCTAAGCGCAGATTAAGCCTCTTGTTTGATTTTGCTGGAGTTCAGAAAAATGGAACTTTGTACCTTTTACACAGAAAATTAAAATTGCATCAAAGAAACATCTGACTTCATCATTCATGCCTCTTAATAGGAGTATCCTTAAACTGGCTCGGTGCTCAGGTCGTAAAGAGTAATTACAGCAATCTATTAGAAAGAAAATAGACTGTGTGTAGAGCAGGGATAGGAAATATAGTGTGTTAACACATAGTAAAATATAAAATGATCAGTATGAAAAACAACCACAAAAACTTGGCCTGGATTTCAGTCCCCAAAGCTGACTGCACCGTTTCCTGTAGCTTGACTGCTCATGAACTTTCTGGTCATTCCCAATTTGTTATTGTCCATTCTTGTCTCGTCCCCGTTATGGTCATTACATTTATTTTTATTGCTGTTTTTATCCAAAGCATATGTTGACAATGGCCTTCTTTCCTTATCTTCAGTGCTTTCAATTACATAATGTAGCGTGGTACCTGGCAATTCCAAAGCAAATGTTATCTTGGATGATAGATTACAAATGAAAAATGAATGCTCTGGGACATCTTAATACCTTATTTCCCCCCCGTGCTTCCTGCCAGTGCGCCTCAGCATGTCTCATACCCGTATTCAAATGGACCAAAATATCAGTCTGTACTAAATTAATTTTTTCTTTTAATGCTGATAGCAAGGAAATAATCAAAAATGCTGAAGGTTCTCTATTGAACAGAAAAACTTTAGTGGCAGTGATCAAAAGCTGCCTTACATTGACCAGAAGGTATTTGATTTTAATCAGTCAGGAAGGAAACAGTAAACAAGTTAATATACTCAGATCTTCAGAAAGATCCAGGGAAAGGGGAGAGTGTTCTGCTTCTCAAAGGTTAACTGCCTCATAGCGCCCTTTTTGGTAACCTGATCCCTGATCTGTGAGTAGGCTTTTTTCCTGCCATCCACATGGAAGAACAAAGATGTGCTTCTGCAGCTCTGGAGTTGCTGGGAGTTTTGCTGTTGAATTAAATATGGGAAAGACTTTGGTAGTCGCTTGTGTTCGGTGAGGGAATAAGCAAGCACTGAAAGTACTGCTGTCCTGGCATCACTAATACACAAATGCCATGAAGCCAGGGCAGACAAAAGAAACCTAATCCCCTTACTGGCCACAGGAACATGCAATTTGGTCCATGGAAGAAGAGTGAGAGCCACAGCAGAGCCTGCCATGCAGTGAGACACCAGCAGACTGTTCCAGGGGCTGTGATGATGCAGCAAGGACCATGACTTGCCACCTCACCCAGATCCTTGTCCACAGAATATTTCAAAGTGTGTGTCAGGCAAAATGTCTTACAGATACAGTGGGCGACCTGAGAGTTGACAAGGACTTCAGGAAGTCACTTGTGAAGTCCTCACAACTGTTCTATGCTCCAGCACAGGCAGGCTAAACTCTAGGGAATCACTGACAAGTTATTTACTCTGCATGGATGTATAAATTTTGGCTTCAGCTGCTTGCATTAACATTCGTGATGATGAATTAAGGCTTAACTGATCGGCTCTGATTTGCCTCCGATGCCCTCTCAGCCTTTGAAACTCAGTGGAAAGAACTAAAAGAAGACATTTTTGCAAGGTCTCCTTTTGCAAGGAAAACCACTGTTTCCTCTTCACTGTATTTACACCTACTACTGCTGCTGTGATGCACAGTCCTGGAGAAGGATATTGGCTCAAAGCCTTTGTTTCCTGAGTGATTTAAATAATTTGAACCAGTGTGAACAGGGTTCTTGTGTTTCATGTTCTACAAGGTTAACGTGTTTATCAGGAAACAGCCTTCTTTGAAATACTCCAAAGCAGTTGATGATAAATGGAATGAATGAAAAGTCTTGTTTTCCCTGTTCATTCCAGGAGTCTGTCTTTTGATTTGATACTGCTCACTTTTCCTTTTGTGTTGAGAGATATGGACACAAAACGAAAGAGACAGTTAAAATGAGACCTGGGAACTCAGTTCTGAGCTGTCAGCTCTGGACCTGACCCGTGATGTTAGCCAAGACTTTGGGAACACTTTGCTAAATTTTCATGAAATGTCAAATTTGAAGGAATCTTTGTGAATAATTGGAAATTGATTTCATGATACTTTGCTACTGAGCTCACAGGTGGTAAGTATTATTTTAGATTTCAGAGTGCCGTCACAACAGATGAAATTTCCAAAGCTTTAGCAAAATAAAGGCTCTACTTTTGTTCCATTTCTTCCAGATATTCTTGAAGTCACTGATTAGGTTTAGACCAGGCCATTCCATAACACAACTGTGGAAAAGCAACGGAGTAAACCTCAAGAGTAATTTGCTGCAGGCCCATTTCTTCTTGAGTGAAGCTGAGCATAAGCCTGGCAGGAAAAGAAAGTTAGATAGTAATAATCTCATTTAGAACCCCAAATGTGCATTCATTTATCCCTGGTTTGGAGTGAACTTGAGGCCAGTTTCAAAAGGTTCCTGCTGCTGGGGTTTCTAGTTGACCGGTAATGTTGAAACGTATCCAGCGTGCTTCCTCGGTCTTATGGCTGTTGTCCAGTCAACCAGCTGGAACCTAATTGCTCTTTCCCCCCCCCCAGTTTCCCATGTGACGTTGCTGATAGCAAACATCTCATTTAAAACTCATTGAAGCAAAGTGACTCAAACATTACCAGTACATTCTTGCTCCTGGATGCACTTTAAATAAAATCAGCAAGGCTCCCCAGGTAGTACCTCATATTTCTCTGGGATTCCAAAGCCAAACCATTAAAACAATGAAAGGAAAAATTATGAGAGTAGAACCAACTTCCTGTCTGTGCACCTTTATTGTGACTGACCCAGGACACAGGTCGAAAGAGCAAAGGCTCTGAGTGTGTTTCCCGGAGAGACTCAACCAGCTCCTAATTACATGTGCGAGAAGTGGGTGGCAGCTTCACTAGGAGCTTGTGTCTGAAATGCCTGCCTGTGGGACTAGAGCAATTTCCCAGCTCAGTCTCACTTGCTAATGCTGAGTTCTGGGAAGAAAGCCTAGTCCTCAAGTGCTCTTCGTTGTGATTTGAAGAGCGTTGATTTGAATGCTCCCCAGTGTCTGTTACCTTGGGAAAAGGCTGCTTCCCTTCCGCATCTCCAGACACGCAGCCTGAGTGTTCAGCTGCTCCCTGCGTCTGGCTGTCACTGGCTGGGGCAGTAAAGGTGGTCCTTCAGCCTCTGCTTCCTCTCTGGTTTTGCTCTCCACCTTGCTTCTGAGGGGATGGTGTTTTATCACATACGTTCTCCATCAAAATAATACATTTCACCCATCCTATTTATTTTTTTTTACCCTTTCCATTCCCAAACACAAGAGCATTTTTTTTATTATTATTATTATTTTCATGTTGATATTATGTCTCAAAGCTCTGGTTGCCTTGTTCCTATGTAAATCACATCACATCTCGTCTGAACCCTGTAACAGCTTGTTGCTGTGTTTGGAACTGTACCACCTTGATTTTGCAGCACATTTACGGAGGGGTTTGCCTTAGCGGGGTTTGTTCCCGTTGCTGGGGTGGACAACACTGGCTGGATCTAGTTATCAAACCTTGAGGGAACTGAGCTGCTTCTGTGAATGGCAAGAACTTTTCCTGAGTGTGAGTCCTCAACCTGACACCTCCTTGCAATGGTCTGCTGTCTTTCGCAGATGTAGAAAGTGCTTCGAGCTCGATAGTGTTATACATTCATAGAATCATAGAATGGTTAGAGTTGGAAGGGACCTTAAAGATCATCAAGTTCCAACCCCCCTGCCATGGGCAGGGACACCTCTCCCTACAGCAGGTTGCTCAAAGCCCCATCCAACCTGGCCTTGAACACTTGCAGGGATGGGGCATCAACAACTTCCCTGGGCGACCTGTTCCAGTGCCTCACCACCCTCACAGGAAAGAACTTCTTCCTAATATCTAATCTAAATCTCCCCTCTTCCAATTTAAAACCATTACCCCTCGTCCTGTCACTAGACTTCCTGACAAAGAGTCCCTCTCCAGCTCTCCTGTAGGCTCCCTTCAGATCCTGGAAGGCTGCTATCAGGTCTCCCCAGAGCCTTCTCTTCTCCAGGCTGAACAGTCCCAGCTCTCTCAGCCTGTCCTCATAGGAGAGGTGCTCCATCCCTCTAATCATCTTGGTGGCCCTGCGCTGGACCTGTTCCAACAGTTCAATGTCCCTTCTATGTTGAGGACTCCAGAACTGGACACAGTACTCCAGGTGGGGTCTCACAAGCGCAGAGTAGAGGGGGAGAATCACCTCCCGTGACCTGCTGCTCACACTTCTTTTGATGCAACCCAGGATACGGTTGGCTTTCTGGGCTGCCAGCGCGCACTGCTGGCTCATGTTGAGCTTCTCATCCATGAGCACTCCCAAGTCCTTCTCCTCAGGGCTGCTCTCCAGCCATTCTCTGCCCAACCTGTATTTGTGCCTGGGATTCCAAACCTCGTGATCTGCTTCATGCAGGATTTTCATAGACTGGTTTGGCTGCTGGGCTGTGGGAGAGGCAAGGACGGTCCTAAGGGAGAGCCTGGAAGCTTTTCAAGTTGGTCATTTCTCTTGCCCTGATTCAATACAGACATTATAGGGAGCTGCTGTGACTTCTCTGCAGATATATCGTTGCACTGCGGAGCTCTACAAGGCTGAGCAGTCATTGCTCCTCCCCGTGTAACTGAACCAAACCCAGCCTGCAGCCAATACACAACAGAGAATTTATTGACTGTCTCTGGAATTAGGCAATTCTGTTAATTGTCTTCATTTTCCAGTGCTCTGCCATTCTTTTCCTGAACCCTTAGTGGCACAGCTATTTGTGTGCCAGCATGAGCTGCCTGGAAAAAAAACTACCTAAAATTGAACAGCAAATGAATCAAAGACAAGGACAGATACCTCCCAAAGATAATTGCATTCAGATATCCTGGGGAGCCCTTACAAATCCCTTTTCAGCTTCCACAGCTCTTTCCCCTCATTGTGGCTTTGGTTTGAGGAACCTCTATTAAGCAACAAGCCATTCCTAAACAATGCCAGCAATGAGTCAAAAAATTCCTTTCTTTTTTTTTATGATTTACCTCCCCAGTGCTCTCCAGCCATATGAAACTCCCAAGAGCAGAGGTTTTTAATTATTTTCTTTATTTCTATGGGTCAAAATGATTGGAGTGGCTCTGCCTTTCCCACCTACAAAGTGCATTAATAGCACTAGGACATTGGTGGGACATAAAGAAGGAAAATGCACAGCCTGTTCTTTTATTCAAATCTGGTGGTGGTGGTGGCTTTTTGGTTTTTGTTCCCCTTTCTTCACAGCCTGGATGTTAATCCCTGTACCATTTCCCACAATGGACATGTGGTCCAAACTTGGGCATTTTTTAAGTAAATGCAGTAGGAGTCAATAATTGCAAGTTGTCTATACAGAGTTCCTAGACAGGACAGTCACCCAATATTTTAAATACACCAAACTCATGAGACCCAGTATACACATTTTGTCTTATTTATATGTCATTTATCCATACTCACTTGAAGTCTGTGGTATCACAAACACATTCAAAAAATTATATTTCTTCTTCAACATCTCTTTGAACAGAAAAAAAAATAGTAACTTCCATACACAGGATTTATTATCTTTTTTAAGTGAGGTGATTCCAGCTCAGCTGTGATCCTACAAAAATACAGTGCTAGAGTATAGTACACATTTTGTAAAAAAAACTGATATTATCTGGGGGTGAACAGTCCTCTGGCAGTTTTGGGATACCATCCAGCATTTTCAGATTTGGCAAACTGGAGAATACACTTAAAGGGAGACAAAAGAAAAATAGAAATTGAGAGAAATAACCTTGGGAAATGTTGAGAACAAAATAGACAGTGGTAAAAAACAAATAGTGGATTTAAACATATCAAAAATATATTTCTGTTGTTGGAAATCTTGATTTGTCATTTGTTGTAGAATTTATCTGATAAATAGCTAACTAAAAATTTTCAGGTTTCACTTTGTTGTACAGTTTCTGTATCCCTAGACTTGCTAAAGAACTGCAAGTATCTACATTTTTAATAGAGTAGAACCAAACCAGTTGTGTAATGCACTGCCTGGAACATGTACCTCCAACGAGAGGGGTGTTCAAGGCAAGTGCAGCTTCCACAGAGCTGCCAGAGTGGAGAGAATCCAGAAGAATCAAATGACAGTAACTTAGTTTTCTCTTCCTTTAGCTCCCATCTTTCTACACATCCCTCTGATTCCATCTCCGAGATATAATGCAATTTAGACTCCTTCAAGAATACAAGAGGGATGCAATGAGACTGAAGGGAGTTTGAGTAATAGGTAGTTTCTATTAATAAAAGGGAATCTAATTTATCTTCCCTATTCACTGTCTCTGAACTTGATCCATGGACTTAGTTCAGTTCAAGAAGTGCCAGTCACGTGATTAGAAAGCCTCCTAGGATGTTTCTGAATATTTTGGGGCTGTTATTAGATACTGGTTCACTAGTCCATCTTCCTGGAGCATTTATGATAGTTGAGACTAATAAATATAAATAAATAAAATAAAAAGATTGCTTGGGAGAGCTTGTTGGTTTTGAGATCCTACTCTTTTTGAACACTCTCTCAATCATGTCTTTGCATTGTTGAGCTTTTGTTGGCTATCAGAGAGCAACACTTACAGTTGTCTGTATCTCTCTTGAAATTCACAGGGATTCCTCTTGAGTATAAGGGATTCAAGTGGAGTATGTCTGAAGTCTGATATTCCGCTTAGTGTCATAATGTTATTTTCAGCAAGTGATAAATGCTGAATCTGAGGTATCTTTGGCAGCTGTTTGAAGGATGTAAAGTGGTTTTTATTGACATTTAGTTCTCTGCATCTGTAAAATATAAAGCACACGGCATCACTGATCACATCTGTAATATTGAGGCACAAGAATTTGATTCCTCAAGACCTGCTCTGACACTAGTTTTACATTTGTGTTGTTTCTGCTGAGCCACAGATTGCAAGATCAAATCCCTTCTCTTTGTACTCTCAGCTTGCTTTGTATTGTACACAAATACATCATTATTGTTCTCAATATTACAACTTCCCATATACCTAAAGAAATGACAACATAGTAGAAATAGATGGATTGTAAAAAAAATAGTTCTCGTGGTCACACCTGGCCTCTTTGCTTTATGTTCCACCAGCTCTTCATACACAGTCCTTCAGTTTTCAACAACTTTTCCTTTTAGCAAAAATATCACTGGACTCAATGAAACTCATGAATTATCCAGCAGGAATAAAGGAGACATCACCTGATCTCCTTACTGAACATTTTCAACTTTGGAATGAAATTAACTCAGAATAGCAATATACTGATGGATTGCCAATATACTACCACCCAAAATACCATATTTTGGCAGTTCTTGAGAGTCTGGTCCAGTTATTACTGAAGTAAATAAAAGTTTTGATTTCTATGACATTGCATCAAAATAGAAAGAGGACATTTTGTCTACCTTGGCAACCTTATGGCACTTAGGTCTGTCAGAGAATTGTCCACCAACCAAAGTTTTTCAACCCTAATTAATCTTCGGAGAATCCTTTTGAAGTTTGCTACCTGGTAAAGATCACCCAGGTCTTGAAATGAAAGGTTTAACTCCTGGGAAGGAAAAAGAAAGATATATCATGTTGGGTTGTTTGTTTTTTGTTTTGTTTTGTTTTGTTTTTTCCCCTCCCCCTTATTTCTATTTATTGTATCATTAAATCTTTCAACATCAGAACTAGTTAAAAGGTGAATTTGAGAGCTGAAGTGAATCTACTCCGTTCTCTAACCATTCATTTACCATCAGGCATTGAGCACTAAAGAAACATCACTGGTTCTTACATGCCCAAGCACAAATGAAGCCCAGTCACAACATAGGAGTTTACTCTTTGAGCAGGGTCAGAATCCAAATTACATTATATTCCAGTGTTTTTTTCAGCTTGTAAAAACCTTCTGGTTTCCAGTATCGTGGTGCCAACCTGAGCTTTAAAACTGCTAACTGCAAGGAGCAGCTGGCATGTTATTATTTATCTTATTTTCTACTATAATACAAAGAGTTAACAAGAAAGTTTTACAGCACAGTTTTCCCAGTTCTCTTGCAGTTTCTTTTGCCACTTCTCTGTGTCAGTTACTTGTTTTCTTTTTTTCAAAGAATGTTCTTCTCCTCTGAAAAATAGCTCTTCTTCTGAAGGCCCTGCTCAGAAAAAAAAAAAAAGATTTACAATAGTGGATGTGATGTGGAACTGGCACTTAGTTACTTGCTGAAAGATGATATATACAGCCGGGAAGATATCAGAAATGAAGAAATATATATAATATTATAGGTGCGTAGGTTTCCAGGCTTTGAAGAAGTAAATTAATGTGAAGATTTTTCTACCATTTCTGGGCCAATAATTCAGCAAACAACCTAAGGTCGTGATGATTTGCTACCTGGTTACCAAGTGACATTTCTTCTACGGTTGAGAATAAAAGGTCTTTTTAAATGGCTGAGCATAAGCATCTGAGTTCTAAAATACTGTTTCTACATATTTCTTTATATGCTATGAGTTTAACGGCTATGTAGTTATCTTTTAATTATCCTGAGAAAGGGAGATGTTTGCAATTTCCAGTCCACTGACAACCGCTGCAACTGGGATAAATAGCCATACTCAAAACATCAAACCCATGCTGAAGACTAAGTTTAAGGTCTACCAAAATGCTTAGAGCTACGGACATCTTCAAATTCCTACCTAAAGCAAGGATAGCGTGGATTTTTTTCACTGTTTAGACCCAAACATGCAAACACCGGATTTTAAAATCTACCTTTCATTGTCTATTCTTGAGTATGTCTATAGGTTGTAATTAGGCCAATGCAGTCTTAAAATAAAATACATGTGCCACCATTGCAGAAATGGATTTCACTCTTGTCTTCTTGTTTGGCATATGGCTATTGCATTCTGATCAATATTCAAATATTAATGAACTTTTGAGAGAAGTAACCAACACCACATTAACACTAAGGTTTTCCCAAATTACAGTTCTGGTGTTTTTTTTCCCATTCACAAAATTATGAAGGACATTTCTCCAGTTATTAAAAGGAAAACATGCACAATATGGGATGAAATCTTGCCCCTTTTCAAAACAACGGCAAACTCCATGATTTAAGCTCATGACATTTAAGGACATACGGTTTGAGTAAACAGAGTTAAGGCTTAAACATCAATATGTCTTTAGGATCTTTACCATCTCTCACTCGTGGACAATGAAGCTGGTTCCCTCGAACATCATGCTCTTCTATGTCCCGCCAGCCGAGATACTTGAAGGAATCCGAAGGAAGCTTAGAAAAAGCAAAATAAAGACATAAAATAATCAGTTAAGTGTTTTTTGTTTTGTTTTGTTTTTTTTTTTTTCAGTTTCTGGCATTGTATTTTCTCATATTTTTGGCCTGATTCCAGTAGAAATAAAATTCAGACATGTTTACAATGTCTTCTGCTTTAATACCATCTGGTGAACTGTGACATGATGTATGGAAGTGAGGGTACGGTGGCACGCATTTGTGAATGAACATGCATGTAAAGGCATTTCTGGACAAGCTTACACACAACATACCCTGAACAGAACTAAATATCTGTACAGAAAACCTGCCACTGCAGTCGAGATTACGAGGTTTCTGCCTGTTTTGCTTTTCCAACAAAATAAATTCTATGATTTCCAGGAGGGAGCCTGTAGCATATGGACTGGGTGTGATTTGTGCCACACCCATCAGACACAGCACCAAGATTATTGCCCGCAGTGGGGGAACCTCTCAGTGCAGCTTGGCATTTGCTCAAAACTGCAGCTTTTCTTTCAGTGGAAACAACAATGGTGGAGCTGAGGGGGGAGGAGAGGTGGAGCACACACCTTTGATCCATCTCCTCCAGTCAGCTGGGTTGTACACACACCCAGAAGCTGGTAAATGCTGTGGGGATTCACCATTTAGGTGTAGTTTACCACAGCCCCTTCTGGTTTACTCTTAAGAATTGGCTCAAATATTGGAGAGAGATATTCTCGCTGAATATCTGTATTGTTACCTTTCATAACACCCCCAGTTATGACATTTTATTATCGCAAATGTACACAGCCTCTTCATGATTTATTACACACTTGCCCATTGCATCCAATTCTCTGCACAAAGGCTTACTGGGCCACTGAGTCCAAGCCCTTGCTGCTGCTGACACTATATCATATAATCTTATTTATAATCTATCTTTGGAAGATAAAAGAGGGCAAAACATAATCAGCTTCAAAGCTGAGGAAGAGATTTCAGCCTTAGTTGCTATTTGTCAATGTCTCTCTCCTATAAACTTGTAAGCAAACTGGTAAACCAAACACTTACAGGGGGAAGTAGCCCAGAATCACAGTTGTGTCTGATGAATCCTCTGTTTTGTAATAAAACCGGTGGAATAATGTGTGTCTCTGTCAGGATGGAGCAGCAGGATGAATAGGTTTTGTAGAATTCTTGATCGCTTGTAGTCAGACCTGAGGAACTAGAGAGGAGATGTTAAACAAGTAATCAGTTCTGTTCACAGAAATGCAAACTATTTTGTAATGGTAGAAAATATAGAGTAGCAAGGGCTACCCCTTGCTTACTATTGTCTGACTCGCTGCCAGACAACAGCCACATGATCCCATGGTCAAACCATAGCTAGGGCAAGCCCCTCCAGTCCCTTAATGGGACCTCTCACCTAAGCACCATTTACTTAGACATATGAGGCCTTCACAGATATGTCCAAACATTAGAAGAGGGAACTTAGGGGCACTTTGTCAAAAACCCCTCAGTCTTGGAGGAAATTAAGACCAGAACTTGTTCAATAGTATGATATGTCCCTTTTTATCATAGAATCATAGAATGGTTTTGGTTGGAAGGGACCTTAAAGATCATCCAGTTCCAGCCCCCCTGCCGTGGGCAGGGACACCTCCCACCAGAGCAGGTTGCTCCAAGCCCCATCCAGCCTGGCCTTGAACACTTCCAGGGATGGGACAGCCACAGCTCCTCTGGGCAACCTGTTCCAGTGCCTCACCACCCTCACAGCAAAGAATTTCTTCCTAATATCTAATCTAAATCTCCCCTCTTCCAGTTTAAAACCATTCCCCCTCATCCTATCGCTTCCCTCCCTGATAAAGAGTCTCTGTCCTGTAGAGCCCTGTTTATGGATCAACATTGGATGAAAAGTTACCTCAACTGCCTAGTTATTTTAATCCCTTGAATATGTTTTAATAGAATATATAGACTCCATAGAAGAGTTGAACTTTGTTCAATAAAGTCTTGAAGTCACGTGCTTCTGTGTTTCGTGGTTCACTGCCTAAGAACACATTCAGAAGTACATTTTATATACCCCAAATGATGCAATTTCTACAATTGTGCTTCAGAGAGATTGAATAATTTGCCGGCTAGCAGCTGTAATTTAGAAATTTACCATGGAATACTTCAAAACCATAATTTTAACTTAGTAAGTGTGTGCATACAGCACTCTAATTTGACTTTCACTGTACAAACTCGGTGAGAGCTTGCCAGAAAGTATCACATGTCAGCAAGCATCATTAAAACAATTATAGTCAGGAGCAGAAATGGAGAATAAAAATGCAGCTTTAAAATGGTCTAGTGAGGATGGCAATGAAAGCTTCATATTTAGTGTAACAGACAACCTAAATAGAACATCAGTTAAAACTTATGATTACAGATTATTGGCAAATAATCATGAAGAGACGTATTCTGTTGACCTTACTAGGATTGTTTTGATGTTTTTAAAAAATCATCAAACCCCAGTATTACATCTTTCCTGGCTTTTGCATGAAAGTGCTCACAAACTGCACAGAACGGTACTGACATACGGAATTACTCCTCCCTTCATGCTTTATGCTTTTCTTTTATGAGGATCAAACCAGCCACAATAAACCATAAGTGACTTAAAGGAAGCAGAGCAAGCTCAGCATTTGGGAAAATAATGGCTATTTACTGAGGCATTTTTAGAGGTCATCAACTATTCTCATGTGTGTGTGCTGCTACAGACCAGCAGGCATACACACCCATGGCAGTCCTGTGAAAAGAGGATTTACATTTGGTCAACATAAAAAAAAAATAAATAGAAGGGGAAAAAAAGGTCCCGGAAATTCTTGCTTAGCCCTGTCTTGGTGTTTGTTTATTTCTGCTTTCTTCTATGTTAAGTGAGGTCGTAACAGAGAAATAAGCAGAAAATATTTTATAGTTAAGAAAAAATCTGTTATTCTTCTCACTTCTGGAAGGAATTTGTTAGGATGTATTCAAATGACTAATTAAAGCACAAGACATTTGAAAACCTACCTTACCCTCAGCTAGATTAGATACTGCCTCCTCTGTGGAGACATGGATACACACTCCTAGTCCCTTGAAATGTGGGATAAAACATTTCAACTGAGCCATTTAACATGATATTTTCTGACATTTCCACAGAATTCTAGAATGGTTCAGGTTGGAGGGACCTTAAAGATCATCGAGTTCCAACCCCCCTGCCCTGGGCAGGGACACCTCCCACCAGAGCAGGTTGCTCCAAGCCCCATCCAGCCTGGCCTTGAACCCCTCCAGGGATGGGGCAGCCACAGCTTCTCTGGGTAACCTGTTCCAGTGTCTCACCAAAAGGAAGATGGAGATGCTGGGAGTTGAACCCAGGGCCTCTTACATGCAAAGCAAGCGCTCTACCACTGAGCTACATCCCCTGTGCTCTCCAATTCTTTGGCAGAAGCCCACTCAAAAAATAGGTAGAAAATAAAACATAAATTTTTCAGAATCAATATGGGATAGATAAGAATTCTCCAATCAGGTGGGTAGTGAGATTTCTATGGGAAAGAGCGACAGAAGGAAGCATTTTTCATCTCAGAATTGCCTGAGTTTCATAAGCACCAGCTGGACCCTATCATTATGTCACAGAAGATTTCTCTGTAGGAGCAAGTGCAACAATGCTTTTCTCTCCCCTGCTTTGTTTTCCTTAGTATTTTGCTGCAAAATTGATGCAAAAGAAATGGCAATGAATGAGGCAGGATGAAATTCCAAACAATTACAGATCACACAATACATGAAAGTAATAAAATTTTCTGCCTTGATTGTGAGGCCCTTCGGCTGGATATGAATCTCCAATGACACCTCTGGGAGCCTCACACTAGATTATGTCAAGCATTAAGGGGAAAAAAATTAGATTCATGATGTCTGTCCAGGCTGAGTCATTTCCTCTCACTTTGCCTGCAGTGAGAAATTGGTGGTTATCATAAATCATAGACCTAAATTCTTATGAGAGAGGAATTAATTTCACTAATGGAAACCCTCTGTGGCAATAGCATTCCCCCATTCTCTCTCTTCTTGGGGAGGGGGGGTGCAGAGTGGGTATCTATGGTGTCTTTTAAGCACAGAAACTTGACCATATTTTAAGAATCTTACAAAGGAGATTGGAAGCAAAACTTTAAATTGTAAGGGTGGAAGATCTCATGACCAAGTTCTAATTTCTGAGGCTGGTCCTCGTTCTAGTTATTCTTATCATGGGTACTGCTTTGCCACCGATATCAAATCCAAAATATCCAAGTCGATATTAAACATCGAAACCCTCCATCTGGTTAAAGTATGATTTCTCCCACCCAGCTGCAGTTGCCAGCCTGCAAAGCCAGGCTTAGAAAATGTTCTTGGCTCCCTCTACAGTTAATGGAGACAAGTGGGTATGTCCAGAAACCCACTCCCTCAGCCCATCCTCGGGGCCTGTTATTTTGAGCTGGAGGGAACCAAAGCCCACACACTGTTGACGTGAGGTTTTCCTGAAAGTGGACCCAATTTCCAGGCATCTGAAGTTTGACGAGGAGGATCCCACCTTAAGTGCCTAAAGGGTGCTTTGAAATAGCAGGACTGCTGATCACTGCCAAAAAGCTCAGGGAATCATTCCTTTCCGTGTAGCATCATTGAAATATAGAAAATAGCCATTTCATCTAAATAATTAAACAGAAAAAAAATCATACAAAGCAATTCTTTTCTAGCACCTTGAAATCTACAGAGTTCCGCATATGAGCTGAATAGAGGTATCACAGACTGGGGGGGGGTAAGTGAATGTACCCATGACTAACCCAATACATTTTACGCTTTTTCCTCAAGTGGAAGTCCCAGTGGGGAATGAAGTGGCTGAAATATTTTGTAAAGTGGAAGGAATGAGCACAGAAGAGCTACTGCATTTTTCAAAACATGATTTATGAGATATCAGGCCATATCTTGGAAAATCATGCACTCCTGCGGAGTTCACTGTTAAGAGTCACACATTATCAAGATGTCAGTGTCAGTCATGTGTCCGTGAAACGAGCCTGCTTCTCCTCCCACTGACATCTTGGCAACACTTTCGTCGGCAAGAAAATGTTGTAAATTTTCCAACTGCAGTGCAAGTACATTTGAACCCCGCTGAGCTTAAGGGTGGAATATATTAAAAGCCCATGAAATACTTTGAAGAGCTGTAGCTGGGCTAATTCTGAAACAACACCGGTGAAAGATATTCTGAGTGAGAAACATTCCTCCTGTGTATAATTGTAGATATTTGGCTGCTAAGAAAAGACTGTTGGTCAAAACGTTCCTTTCTGCTGATAAAACTGGCAGCCTCGATAAATGAATGTTTTAGGCTCTACAGCACAGGTTCAGCTCTGCCTCATGGAAAGTGAAAAACTCAGTGGAAGAAGAGTAAAGATAAAGAAGGTTATAAGCAAACTCTTGCAACTGGGATTTGAAAGGCTTTTGTCCTGGTGTTTTAAGCAGTTTTGGGGTCTGGTCTCCCTTCCAGTGCTCTTATCCCCAGCTACTTTCCATGAATCAGCAGCCTTGAGCAGGTTTAGTTTTCACTGAACCATGGCTGCTTTCCCCATAGATCAATGCCCTTGATAAAAGATTTGGGAACAAGTAGTAGGGCTATTTATACTACTTCTTCACATATTCAGAGTTAGAATCCCTATGGTGCTCGCTATGGCTTCACATCCCAGGAAATCATGGAAGACACATGATGGAAGGGCCTGTGCTCCTGTGTGCTAGAGCGCAGTGGAAGTCTGGTCAGATTGCTGTTAGACAGCAAAGTGCCCCAAGTTCTTCCAGTTCCGCCTTTATGGAAGTGAAAAATACTGACCATTCTAAAGGAACCAAATCTAGTGTATTTTAAGCTCATCTTTAAGAAAAAGAAAAGAAAAAAAGCCCAAATAACTAAACAAAGGTTAATAAACCATCCCAAAGTGAAGAGTTCTTGGACCTAGGTCAGAGCTGCTGGTTTTGCTTAGGCTCCAAAAGAGCTGGTTATGGACCTGTCCAAACCACTTGCACAAACAGCTGTGTACTTGCATGATACAAACACCCAGTTATTTATGTTGTCTCTGCCCACTGCACCTGCCAAAGCCCATCAACAGAGCCGAACTGCAGGGTTAACTTACAGAGGCCATTTGTACAGGTATTTAAAAGGCAGGAAACTCAGAATCCATGTTGTGCTTTGTTCAAAATGCACACAATTTACTGCTAACATGTAGCTGTTGTTGCTTGTATGCAAACATTTGTTATGAGAACTCTCTGAACTTAGAATAGTAGAGAGCTTGGACATAGTGTTTCCATGCTCTATTACCTTTCAATTATTTTTATATGAGTTTTATGAGACGTTATGCAACATTTTGAAGCAGTTCTTTTGAGCATAATTTAGTGACAAACACACCTGTAAAGTTATAGCTACAATGCATCCTTGTTGTGAGCTGTATCATCAATTATCTTGCTTTATGCATCATAAAATTGCTCCCAAAAAGGCATAATTAACATAATTAGGTCTTATCACCATAATTATACATTCCTTGTATATCAACTAACATTCCATGCAGCTCTTCATGGTTCTAACTTTGTGACGATACCAATTCCACATCTTAATCAATGTACCTTCCACATATTCTTACAAGAAATTATACATTTTTTTTGTTGCTGAGACACCTTTTGTCTTTCAGTAATCAGGCAATGACAGCAAGAGCAAACCCCATTTTTCTTCCTGTTTTTACTGCACAACAATCTCCATCAGCAATACAGGTCGGTACATTTTAAAAAGATACTCAATCCTGTAACACTATCTTTGTTGTCAAAGCATGTCAAGCCAGCTGTGCAATGACTACAGTTACGTCTCTTCTTTCACCCTCCTACCTTTCGGACATGTCTTGCTGTTGCATAAAATCCTCACATCTTGCATAAGGCTATTTGTCTACAGTCAAAGCTTATCTTCCCATCTTTGCCCCTGCATAGAGAGGTAGTTCAACATCCTCTGAGGAGAGGGAACCCGCCAGGATCCTGGCTGGGGCTGGCTAGATTCACCGTCTCCAAGGAAACACTGTCACCTCGCAACGCAGTCACGTTAGGAGGTATTGTTACCAATCTCTTAAGCACATCAAACAAATTCCTGTGCTGATGTAGCTGGTATCGATTAACCGTCTTTCCAGAAGGTGGCTAAAGATAGGGTGGCGATACCTGTAGCAAGATATGTGATCCTCCAAATGAATCTCTGGTGTGATCACTCCAGCGACTTCACTTTGCTGAATTGCTTTTGCAGTTTTGCCCCCGTGAAGTTTATCTTTTCTTTACCTAAAAGATCCCTTGCTCCATTAGTGGCTGTTAAATGCCTTATAAATTTATCCAAGAACTTAATGGGTACTTTAAACGTCTCATATTTTATGTTAGGTTCATGAAAGTTCTTCGTGAGCTTCTCTTCACTATGTTGAATGTCCTTGCCTCATTTGAAGGCACTCAGCCATTCTATAAAGAGTCTTCCAGACTTCCTTCCTCGAGTTTGCATCTGAGAATGAACAGAAGAGACTCTTCTCTTGGTGGGAACTGACGGGTCAGTTTTTACATTGTGTTTTCCTTAAAACTTTAAAGCTACAGGTTCTGAGAATAAGTTTACTGAAGCTATTTGCTTTAAAATGTCTTTGATACAAGGTTTGTTTGGCTCACAGACAAAGTGCAGAAGCTGTCAGAGTGCCATTGATGGAGTTGCAGCCGCCCAGTATCGTTGCAGGCATTGCCTGGTCCCCGCTGAAGTTTACAGATGGCTTTTGAACTCAAACAGTAGTTATGGGAACCAAATTTCAGTGCTGTGCTGTGTAAGGTTATAATAGAGCAGTCAATCACGCCCTATCGATCTGCCTCTCCCACATTACAGGTTCTGTTCCTTCTTCACCTGAGCTCCCAGGCTCCATGCTGAAAGAAGAAGGGATAAATAGATTAAGATCAATGTGGAAAAAGGTTCACAGTAAACTGCTCTGCCCAGGGATATTTAGCTGGAAATACCAAAAAAAGTCTCAAAGCTCTGTGGTTCAGCCTTCCTACCTTCTAATTTCTTCACAGAAAAGTGATTCCCTATCTTCCCTTCCCTTCAGCTTTCTCTTTTCTCTTCTTCTTGGTCACGAGAGAGGTTGATCGTTATAGAATCCTTTTGTACAGAAAGGCATGCTCTCTCCCCAACAGTGACTGAAATCTCCAAAATGTTCTCTTAGAAATTCTAGTGGCAAACTTCACTGTGCCAGTAAAGTACAGGAGCAGAGCGTTTATCAGAAGTTTTCAGCTCCTCCACAAAGGAATTTTGTGGTTACAGGTGCTGAATTGTCAGACCATTACCTGAAGTTTAAAACTGTAATCATTCCACACAGGCTTCACTAAAACTTCAGGCGGTAGGAACTGAGTTTATTACAGGGTGGGCAGAGGACAGAGCATTAAGAGTTTCATCAGGTCACTTCAACATATCTTTTCTCTGACTGCTAAGAAAACCAAAACATTTAATTTATTTCTAAATTAAAAGGGACTGTAATTTGCAGTCTTTCTACTTACCATTTTTCCTCTCTGTATAAAATTAAAAATATTAGTCTGCATCACAGCCTATTGGGCTTCAGATCTTCTATGGCAAGTGCATGCCTCCCAAAGCATATGAAAAATTACCTATCTGCTCTTTCAGTGAAATGACATATTTAAGATGGTGTCGGCCTTTCCATTATAAACACTATTTTTCATGTCTTTACAACCTGGCCATAAAAATTCTGCCAAGAAATTCAGCAGCGTGTCCCATCCCTGCAAGAGAGAAATCGTTTTCCTCACTTTATCCACATTTTGACCAGTAATTTTGTCTTTGAAATGGCTGAGCTGGGCAAACAGAAGGTGGGCATCAGCCTCCACCATGAGTCTCTCCCCTCTATTCAACTGATCGGATGTTTCTCTGCGTGTCCTACAGACAGATACAGCTGGTGCCCTCCTGAAATATGTATGAACTGGGCACAGTACGTCTCATCGTCCTGAGATCTGATTAAGGATGGAAACAAATCAAATTATTACGACTGCTGTAGGCCACAAGAGGCCCTCGTGTTCTGGGCACCACAGAAAGCCAGTAAAGTAGACTTTGCTCCAGAGAGTTTGTGGTCTAATTGAACAGAGCCGGCAGAGCAGACAAAGAGTAGGAGAAAGGGAATAATATTATCCCTCCCTCTTTTATATAGAAATAACTGAAATGCTCAGACCATGAAATGCCGGCGCTGTGGCAGTCAACAGCAAAAATTCTGTTAATGTGAATAGAGTCAGCATTTACACAGGATGCACAGGGACTGACTCTGACAAGTTCCAACCAGATAAACAATCTGGCTTTGAAGTTGATGTGTTGAAATGGCTGAGTTCTTTTGACCTGATGTTATGTTAATCATCTTTAAAGAATACTTAAATGACAACTCTCTATTATAATATTTTTCTGCTTCAGGGATAAAGCAGCAGTTTAAACAACAGTTTGTTGATGTAATTTCATGTTCTTTATGTAAAATTCTTATTTTACTTATTATTAGCTTGATACTTACTGGTGATATCAAACCCTCAGGTTGATGCAACCAGTAAAATCAGACCTAAAAACTTAATGATATTATAGTGACAGCTGAAAGTTAATTTCTATAACGGTCTTACCTGGTTTGACTATGTCCAGGAATCCACGGCATTGGTGTTGGATGAACCAGCTATACAGAGAGAATTTCTCTGAATATTTCATTAGTATAATCTGCATGGATACTCACAGGAAGCACTAGAAAAGGAACACAATGTTAAAAGCATATATGCTCATCTGTGCTTCAGCAGATAAGCAGGCACACTTACATAAACTGGTTATTTTGCCGAGTTACCTAGGCAACAAATTTCTTTTTGTCCTGCCCATTCAGGATTCCAGTAAACTATTTGACTCCCACTGGCAGGACTTGGAGAGCATTCACAGGATACAGCCAAGTACAGCAGAATAAAGCCTTGGACAGAAGAAGGAGAGAGTTAGTGAAACATTTCATCAGGGTTAGCAGACAAAAAGGAATCAACAAGCTGCATAAATAATTGAAGTGAAAACTATATATGTCTGGTTTTCTAAGGCGTTATAAACCCATGGCTTGCAAGAGGGTTGGAGGGGCTGTAACCAAGCAACAAGTACTGAAACTTGGTTCTCTGTTTTGGAAAAACAATGGATCTGCAACTCATAATGACAATATCTGGCACTGAGGGTGGAGTCTTTCCACTGATTTTATGGTCTGTGGATCAAGCCATAAAGAGAGACGTTTATGGAATGAAGAATGGCATTTTTATTTGGTTTAGGAGAGACTTGTTTCAGTATCAAATCTGACTTTTCTAATAAAATGTAGGTCAACAATTTCTGGATCAAGTAGACTTTTTCTGACACTAAAGAAAGACCACATGTAAGTAATGTTTTGAGATTATTTTTTTTTCTCCTCAAAAGTACCTTTGTGAAAAAAAGTAGACATAACTTGCCTTCTCTTGCATTTGGTCACTTATCTGATGAAAGAGAAAACAAAATCATTTCCGAAGTGAAGTCAGTGGCACGCAGCATTCCTGTGGACTGATGTGCAATAATGATTCCTCCCAATATATGTCTCACTCAGATGAGATATATTTCCTTTTTCACCTTAAAACATGGCTTTTTATATTGAACAAAATTATTGCATCCCTAATCCACAGACGCACATAAGCTTATGCTTAACCTTTTAGCCCTTAAGAGTAATGCCATTGAATTCAGCTGGGGCAGAATCAAACTTGCACAAGTGTGCAGAAAAAATCCAAAAGAGATCTGCCAGATTTTCCACAAGAGATTGAACTGAGCATTCTTCCACAGAGGTCACGGTTTAGAGCTCATTGAAATTGATAGGCAAAGTGCCATCCATTTTAATGAGCTTTCTGTCAGTCTTAAGTTGTCCAAATGCCATTTCTGTCTAATTCTCAAAATTCGAAACACCTTACCCAAAGCTGCCAAAACAAACTAGATCAGACATTTAATGAAGACACCCAGAGATGAAAACTCTAATATGAGGGCAGTCTCATTTGCCTCCATCCACATATTCACTATGAATTTCAGGATTCATCTTCTCGATGGAATACAACGTTCATTAAGTACTTCCTAATTTATTGAACGTAAGTCTCATCAGGTAATTTTAATCATGTGAAAATCGTTCTAAATTCATTTTGATGAACAATTTCCTGTGGCAGTCTGGTGAGCTTCCTTTTACCCTGTGTCATTGGAAGCTGAATCTCTGGTTATTCTCCCGTCTTAACTTTCATCACTGCAGATGCCACTGTATTTCCATAAATTGTTGCATTTATTTATGTAACTGCTCCCAAATGCTAAAGAGTTATGTTTCCTTTTTCTGCAGAGAATTGATTACCTGAAATATATTGAAAAAAATGTTTCACTTCATCCATCAAAACCCTGCCTTCCTGAAACTCAGATCTTGCAAATGTGGGAATACTTAGGAGTCAGTAGAGCACTTCTTTATTAAACTGGCTTTACGAAGTTGTCATATGTTAGATATTTAAGAAAAATAGGCATAATCTCTCTAAGCATGGAATGGGAAAACTACTCGTAATACATTTCACCCCATCTGCCATTATCAATACTGGCAGTTCTCAATTTTTTTATACTGGGCAGCCTTTCCTTTGCCTGAAATACTTTGCACTGTTCCCTCCCTGTCTCCCCAGTACCCTCCTGTCCCACATTTACATCTGTTTCATTCATATACTTAGTTATGTTTAGTTGTGTGCATGCAATATACCTGCACAACAAACCCATTTTACATGCATATTTACAGGTATTCATGTATGTATATTTGTGTGTACATGTGTGTGTACAGGTGTGCATGTTTACACACACATGTAACTAATGTGCAAAGCCAGGCAAGGGAACAGAGTGCAAGTATTCTTACACAAATGAAAATGTCATGGAAGACAACTGAATTTCAGCACAAATATGCCTTAAAACATATCTACTCCCTTGTAAAGATCTATCCATTCTTACTTTTGTTTCCATGATACAATATATTCCACTGAACTACATTTCTAGTTGATGTTACTCCATTGCAGGGCCAGGATGGTATAAACTACCCAGCTCTACATATGCTAGAAAAGGAGTGAAAGAACAGGAAAGCACACAACAGCAATACAGATGAATGACAAGCATAATTCAGTTGTTTGAAATTCAGAGACACCTGCCCCCATTGCAGCTTGAAAGAAGGAACTTAGAACTATGAACGTGTATTTATTTACAGGCAGAACTCGTTCCTGACATCTCTCATTTTTTTAATCACTATTCTGTCCCTGAGTCTTATTGCCAAAAAAAAAAAAAAAGTAGTTCAAATGAATGTCTTGTTATTCACTCCCTGCAAGGATAATAAAGATGTTCTCTAGCTGAAAACAGAAAGCAGGGTCTCCTATGATCATAGGGGGGAAAGAAAGAGAGAAGCATTATGAGGAGAGCCAGCTGTTTTTATTAAAGGTGTTTTGTTCATGCAGCTTTTGTCACGAAATCCAAATAATTTGCTCCCGCTTGCTTTCAGTTTGAAAAAAATGGCAGCCTTGTGTTCCCAGAAAGAAGAAACAGCCTTGTTTCTCTCCAGTGCTGCTTTTATAGGCAGGAGACAGACGCGCGGAAGCTGTCCACAAGTCCTGCATTTAAAGCTAGAAACTGGCACATCCTGCCAAAAGAAATTAAAGGTAATGAAAAAGTGTTTCTGGTCAGTCAGAGTCTGCATTAGTTCTGTCACAGCGTATGCATCCTGAGGGCTACAGGACCTTCTCCCTTCAGCAGTACTGGGGGTATTTAAGCATTCTTGGGACTGATTTTTCCATCACTCAAATACTCTACTGAGTATTTGTACCTGATGCTAGGCAGGTGTGGGTGCTGGCCTCAGCAAACAGGGGATTCCTGAGTACCAAGCATTTTGCATTCACAAGGCACAGGTACAAACATCTATTTTCAATCAACACTACTGATTTCAGCAGACAAGGCATTCCTGACTCATACACATTCAAAAGACAAGAAGATCTTAAAGTATCTCCAGCTGGATGATGCCCCTGCCCCTTACTCTACACACCACCATCTTTCCACCCAAGTTCTGATGCTGGTTCTGTTGGCAGGACTTCCCAGAGCATGTGTTTGCAATCACGGGTATGGGGAGCATATCATCAATATGCATTAGTCTTTCCTGCCAACTGATTAGTTTCAATCGGGGTCCAGTAGAGGTGACCCACTGGCTTGAAACAGAATGACTTCATCCAGCATCTCTCTCTGCTTTAACTGTTTTCATCCAAAATCCCCTCTGCAGACAAATCTAGGTAGTTTTTTTCAGAGGTCTGTTTCCCCCACCCTTGCATCTTGTGTTAACAAATATGAGGTGATATAAGCAGCAGCTTTTCTTTAAGGAAAAAAAATAATTAAAAAATATACTATTTAGATCCACCCTGATCTTCGGATTTCAAAGAGGCTGCGTCCACTGCTGCCCTAAAGAGGGGTAAAGGTGCTGTTAAATTACTTTATGTCACTCTATTCTCCAGTCACAGACCTACCAAGCCACTGAACTTGTCTTAAACAAACTAACCCCATCCTTCAGCTGCTCCACTTTATCTTGCTCTGCCATCTCCATGCTGTATTCCAGCAGTTGGGAAATAAGTTTTTACTTTTCTCCTTGACTCTCACTGGGGGAAGGAGGAGGCCCTGTCTTCGGCAGGAACCGTTAGGTGCTGTTGTTGCTTCTTCAGGCAAAGAAATCTTATTAAAAACCACTAAGTGACCAGATGTAATTCCCTTAATTAAGGTAGCTTATAACTGATACTTTTAACATGTTCTTTCAGACCTCATAGTTTTTGCAGCTGAATCGTGAAGGACCAGCAGCTGAGCTTCAGGCATGTCTCTCCCGTTCTGCAAGCTGCCTTTGCTGTTTTGTAGAGCAGCCGAATGCAAAGTGAAGGCACGAGAGCGTGCTGGCTCCACAGCTACCAAGGCACGAAGCACTTCGTTCTACAGCTGTGGAGTACATCCAGAATATTCATAACAGCGTCACAGGAGATGTGAGTCAATGTGTGACATTTAGCGTGCTATTGTGTGACACCAGATGATTAATGCTCACAGCAAAACACAGGCTGGTTTAAATAAACAAAATTAAATCTATTTTTATGATTATAGAAATCATGTGTTACATCTCGCAGAGAACATCAGCTGCCTCTCCCAAATGCTTCAGTTTTGCTGGCTTGTTTTTAAACGCTTCGATTGTTTGCTGCATTTTTCCTACCACGTAAATCCATTGACACTTTGGCCCAACAAGGTGAGTCAAGTGATTTGGGCAGTAGCTCGGGCCACGGTGGGCAGCTGCACATCAGTCTCCGTCTTGTTCACCATCAGCAGTTTACAGCATCATATTGTTCTCATTTTCAGCCTGAGAAAGACATCACAGGAGTTTGAAAGGGCAAGGATCTTAACCCAGTGCCAAAGTGGCAAGATTCTTCCTTCCCTACCCCAAGGGCTTTAGACCAACTCTAGCTGTTGGTCACTCGGCATGAAGGTTACTTTCTGTGTTCCAGCAATGTTATGTTCTGCAGAATGAGTCGCTTGGGCTACAGTCAAATGGGTGGAAGAGAGATTAGTTCTGAGGCCAGCGTGTGCCCTGGCAGTGCTCCAGTTGCATATTGGAGCAAAACCATTAGATTCAACCACTATCTCTCTGCATCTTCCCCTCCAAGGGAAGGAAACACAGGCATGAGAACCACTAGACCATATCACATGCCAGTCAGGTCCTCTCATCGGTGATCACAGGCACAGGAGCTGAGGGGAAGCCAAAAGGACACCAGCCTCCACAGCACAGACAGTGCCACCATCTCCCCTCAGATCTCAGAGCTTAGCTGACAAGCAGGTAAAAGAGCTTTTCCCTACACAATAGCCTGGCTCTATGAGAAGCCAAATTTTAACTTTTAGGGTTCTAGGTAAGTTCTGAGTTAGAGGGCAGGAGCAAAGACTGGGATTTCCTACTCCTCTATCAACCATGCTGGGAAAAATAGAGTCTTGATTGTTGGGTTTGTGCACATTTAGAGGGTTCCAGCAGCCTAAGCCACCAGCAGCACTACTGCCATTCTTACTATAGTGTGACACATCAAAGCACAACACTGTCAGAGAGCTGGGGCTGCTCAGCCTGGAGAAGAGAAGGCTTCAGGGAGACCTTAGAGCAGCCTTCCAGGATCTGAAGAGAGCTCCAGAAGAGCTGGAGAGGGACTTTTTGTCAGGAAGTGGAGCGATAGGAAAAGGAGTAATGGTCTTAAATTGGAAGAGGGGAGATTCAGATTGGGTATTAGAGAGAAATTCTTTGCTGTGAGGGTAGTGAGGCGCTGGAGCAGGTTGCCCAGAAAAGTTGTGGCTGCCCCATCCCTGGAGGTGTTGAAGGCCAGGCTGGATGGGGCTTGGAGCAACCTGGTCTGGTGGGAGGTGTCCCTGCCCACAGCAGGGGGGTTGGAACTGGATGATCTTTAAGGTCCCTTCCAACCCTAACCATTCTATGATCCTCCTTAATGTATTAGATTACATTTTCTATGCATCTGTGCTGAACGTGAACACATCTGCAAAATGAATAATCTCCAAGCTCCATTTAAAAAAAAAAGAGGCTTTGTACAGAAAAATCTAAAAATTAAACAGGGCTTTACAGCACAGAAGGAAATACAAACGTAAAAGATGCTTTCCACTTGAAAAGCTTTGTCTATGGAGTTGTCAGGATGCATTTCCCGTGGAAACAGCAAAGCCTTCGATCTGCCTTTTTCCTGAATACTGTTCAGATTATCATGCTTACAACGAAGGGTGGAAAATGGGCTGCCAGATGGTTAATGGCCCTTCTGAAAAATAGCCTTCAACGTTGCTTTTTGGAAGCCACTTGTCATGGAACTATCATAATACAATCTCTGTACTCTTGTTGTTCATAGAAGGAAGCATATTTTAAGCAAGTGTTATCAAGGCTAAAAGAGCCTGAATTAACTTGTCTTAAAGATACCTCTTAGTGAGCTGTCAGTAAATCTACCAGCAAGTTGCTGTACCTAGAAAATATATGTAAAATAATACAGAGGCAGCGTGTAAGGGAATGGGTTCTGCCACCTCCTCAAACTGGGGTCATGGATCCTCTTCAGGGCCCTCTGTGTTGACAGTGGCCAGGTGGCTGGTGAGCTTTGCCACTGCCCATCGTGTGAAATATCAATAGCCCTTTATTTTCCCAGAATTCTCTACTTTCAGCTGTCAACTTGTATTTACCTTGTAAATTCTCTGTGCAGCAGTTGTAGGCAGAGGAATATGCTGCCAAAAGCCTCAGGGGGCCTGAATTCATCTCATTTAACATATAGGACATAAAGAGAGGAATGTCACCAAGCCAGGCTTCCTAAACAGTTACTGAGAAAGTGAGAGGCAAACAAGATTTTTATTCCATTATATGCATCCTGCACCAAGGAAAAGTCCTCCAGCCTCTAAGCCAAGAGGCCCAGAGTGGTTTCATTACTTTGTACTATTTTATGGTTTCATACAAAGATACTTCAGTTAGGTTTTGTTTACTTAATATAACAGTAAAATAGTAACAGTATTGGTGATTCTCACAGTACATCTACATGCACACACACAAAATCCAACTTTATAAATTCTACATCCTGTATGCTTATAGTCTTGACTTTTTATTTTATTGTGGAAACACTGTGATTAGAAGTCCATTTCATATTTTCAGGTAAGTAGCCTGAAGTCATTTTTGCAAATTGGGCAAAAATTGAATTCTTACTAATAACACAAAATCACAGGTATGTCAGTTCCCTCCCCGTTCTTTGTACTCATGCTTCAGGGCATAGTCTGAGAGAAACCTGCACACGGTCCAAAACTGACTTAAACTAATGCCAATCTTTTTTTTTTCTTTTTTTTTTTTTTTCCTATGGCTACAAAGGATTTGGAACAGGCTCCAGGTGACTCTGATTAAATTTAGCTTTTTCTGATGGCGCTTTTTGCTATGGGTGTTTTGGACACTACCTGATGGCTTGCTTGCTTTAGTATAACATTTAAGGTTGTGGAACTAGACATTCCCTAACTTCTGCTCAGAGGTAACTGCGCTTTCTCCCTTAGGATGGCTTACGCCTACCTTGATGTAATCATCATATGGAAGAGAAGAAGCTGGTAACATCCTCAGCCCTTTAAGTGCTTGATTCAAGGCCATCTATTTTACTCATGGTTCCAAGCGCTCTGTCCCACATGTGTCATGATTCAAAAGGTCAGTTATCAAGAGGTTGCCTCCTCAGAATGCTTTGTTCCATAAATGTATGCGCATTTAACTTAGAACACTGGAAAATAAATGTATTAGAAGTACCCGAGGTTAGCCTGTTCTGCTTGCACCATATGAAACTGCAGCAGCAAAAGTAGCACTGAAATAGTGTTACAATTTGCAAATAATTTCTGTTAAAAAGACCCTCTGAAGTGAACTTATCAACTGTAGCGCATTGTCTCCAATTTCTATGTTTTGGGTTTTTTTCAAGCTAAAGTGAAAACTCCATAGAGGAAAAAAAATAAATCAGTGGAGACACATATGGAAAGCAGGCAGCAGCAAGAGTAGAAATGGTCTCTTTTACCTCTCTGGAGGTTTCACTGAGGGCTCTAACAGCAGCTCAGCTGATGAAGACGTATCCTTGGTTGAGCTGGCAGGAGTGTTATATGGTTCTGCTTCTGGGAAATGACAAACCGTCACTACACGCAGGCAATTCCAAGCTGCAGCCTAACCCAAAGAGTCCCAGAAGAGCCAATGAATTTTGAAGACCGGTATTTCTCTTGTAATGAACTTGAGAAATTTCATTAATTTTTGTGTCCAACTATGCCAGCTTTCTGGCTGTTACAGAAATACATCATTTACAAAGTATATTTGAAGTACAAAAGTGTCAAATAAATAACCTGTTGGTTATTAATGAAATTTGGTTTTGTCCAGACCAGGATCGTTACAGGTCTCAGGGCAAAGTGGACTTCTTAATGCCTTACCTCTTGGCATGTTTTAACATACTTCTTTCATCCTGTTCAGGCTGAACAGTTACAGCTTGTACACATTCCAAAGCTGCAATTGCTTGGTTTTAAAACACGACTCTTAACAAACACGTGTAAACTGAGGAAAAATGTCAGACTATGATTGGGTCTAAACTCTTTTGGTAGCGCTAGAATACTTGAAGGAATGGTTGATTCTCATCTAAACAAATTTTCTGAAAGAAAAACAGGATTTTTCCATGGCCAATTCCAGTCTCTTAATAAGAGCATGAAGACATGATATAGACACAATCCAGATTTCCTCTGTATGTTTTCTTTTCTCTTCATTACTTAAAAGCACTTTTACATAAATATGGAATCACTTTTCTGTAGGAATGTGTCCGTCAGTTTGTCCGTAAGATAACTCTTCCATAGGGAAGAGAAAATGCCTGTTTACGAGAGCTAGAGAGTAAAACAACTTGTTATCAGTAAAGCATGGGTCATATCTAAAATATCATTCCCATTGTGATTCAGTGTGGCTGAAAAGATAAAAACTCAGGCAACAGGCTAAATTCCCAAATGGCAGGAACAATTTCAATCTTTATCCTCAGCCAGGTCCTAGTAGACCTAGAATTTTACTGCCCATCTGCCAGATTAGTTTCCAGAACACAGCCTTGCAAAAACACATCTTTAAGAAAAAAAGTTTCAGCCTATTTGATTGTAGTTGAAAGTGGAGAGTTCCATAAAGATTTTTGCATACCAGGCTTTTTTAGGAACAGCTGCCAATGTTTTGGGCTTTGCTCTGCTGGGTTTGGAGTGGCACCTCCCTGAGAACTATTTGCTACCTGAATTCCAAGCACAGCCACCAACAGAGCTTGGAAGCTGCATTTGTAAGGGGTTTTAGAAAAGTCTGAACAATTTCTAAAATAGAGAGCAGAGCTAAGGCTCCCCTATTGTTTGAATAATACATTTATTTTCATCTCCTTCCTCCATTTACCCACCTGCCAGAGGACTGTGAATAAGTCTGATATTCTTCATGAGCCCTGCAGCTTTTACTGTGTTACTGCATATAAAATGCAATTTAAATTGCAGTTTATTACATGACTTTAGACTATTTTTTTTTCATTCTGTTTGCCTAATGCCTTGAGCAATTGGTCCACAACTTGGGCTGCTAATTAGTGCTGTGAAATGAAAAACTTTCAGTGGATACTGTTACAAAAGCAGTACTATATAGTGAGAATGTAACTTGAGCAGCTCTGGTAGATATGGGTAACATACGTAGCCTGTGAGTTGTACAGTACCAACTATGTTTGTATATTGTGAATGGTTTCTCACATATAACTTTGTTTTATAGCCCTTAACCAACACCATCTGGAAACCAAAGACAAGCTACTGACCCAATTAACAAAGGTCCACATTATCAGGCAGAGTCTTCATTCTCTCTGGACCCGTGTAACTACCGCAGGTTGATCCCTAATTCTTGGAGGCTGCTGAAAGTTTTACAAACTAAATTAATCTATAATTTCTCACCAACAGTGTTGGTAGATGCAGAGTTGCTCACAAGGGAAGTCAACTCACTTCTTGCTGGTATTATCTGAGTTACTAGGGTACTGGGTTTCCTCCTCCCTGGCACTGGGTTTTGGGGGTAAATCACCCATCTAATTTTAATCCGTTGTCCTGGTTTCCAGCAGGGACGGGGTTGATTCTCCCCTGTCTCTATCCGGCACAGCTATTCCACCCGATGTCTGCCAGGCCCAGGGGCAGCAGGGAGCTAGCCGGGGAAGGGAGGGGCCACAGCCGGGAGTGGGTATTTCCATTTTCCACTGTACGGACAAAAGCAAAGTTTACCTATTAAAAGGGAGAGAAATCTCAAGAATCAGCTTGTGAAGATTGCATTCGGAGTATGCCTTGTTGTGTTTTTAGAAAATCCTCATAGGAAAAAAACTGCCTCCTCCCCAGGAAGAGAAAACATCCAACTTCAACCCTAGTTATTTCTCCTGTAGTTAAGAAAACATGTCTCCTGTTGTAGCACTGGTGCTCTGAAGTCACCACAGACCAGCTATATTGCTGTTCATAGAGAAAGGCTGAAAAGACCCCAAACTTCTGCTTGAATTGGTCAAAACCTCTCCTACGAGCACTGAACTTAATGCAGCAATCTGTTACCAAAAATGATATAAAAGTTGGCAACGAAAAGGGGTTATTTTGTTTGTTTCCACTCCCCCACCCCAATTATTAATCTCACCCAACTGCATCTAATTATGCTCTTAAACTCAAGCAACTCTCATTTACAAAGACTTACATATAGTTGATCCCCACTGAGGATACTCAGCTTCCCAACACTCCCCTAGGATCACTGTCAGTGAGAAAGTACTTCTCAGCTTCTTAGGAGAGAGTGACATCTTGTGGTTTCTTCTTTTGTCCATCATTGAAAAAACAAAAATTACCCACAACAACTTTGGCTAATTTTTTGTTTGTTTGTTTCAGGTAGAAGACTAAGATCTTAATTGTTTGAGTAGTATCATGTACTTGATTCACAGAAACGGACTGGTTTGGGTTTAAGTCAGTCTAACTCCTATTAAGAAGCACAGACGTTACTGTCTTAACCAACAGTTTAATTCACCATCATCAAGGCTTTTGGAAGAATAATGAGAATCAGTTTAACAGCAAGAAAACCATTCTAATTTATATGATATGACAAATTTATGTTTGAATCTAGCACTAATCTGGAAAAACTGTTTTGTGCTCATGGTCATGTACAAGTGGGATCTTCTCAGTTAAATAAGTCAGTCTCCAGCGGCACCACAACTAAAAGGATTTGTAGCAAAGTACTCTTTCCAGTTGCAGTGCTGCAAAGCACTTCCACCCAGACTCCAGTAGATGAACGCAAAAAAGGCAGAAGATGACAGCATGAGGGAATTGCATCTCAAGCTTAAACTTCAGCTGTGTCACAGAAGGATCTCAGTAGAGTCACATCATCGGTCACTTACACGGCACAACTATAGAAGTTTCAGTAATTTATTTTCTGATATAGCCTCCAACACAAAATACAATTTTTAATTTTTTTTTAAGACTATACACCTAAACTCACATACGAGCCACTATTGACAAATTCCCCTTATGGAAAAAAAAAATCCAAAGACAAAATTTTGCTGCTAGTTTTTTTTCTCAGAAACGCAATAGCATCTTTGAAAAGAACAGTATACAAAATCTAGATTAAAAATCACAATGGAATAGTGTTCATATACCTCAAGAAACTGATAACAATACTTAAAATTCCACTATTGAAAAACAGTATTGAGAGCTGTTCTCGTGATCTACAACATCTGTGATTGATTTGGTAATAAATCAATTCATGTTGCTGAAAACCAGGTAATTCTCAATGTTCAAGGAACATGAAATGGCTACTTTGCATCCTTAAGGACTAGGAGAGTATCAAGTGAAACAACTAGCACTGGCACTTCTGTTTCTGCTGATTTTCCTACACACCATTGAGGCAGTTCTCACATTTGGAATATGGGATTCTGCCTCATTCCACTCAGACCTACGCTCAGTCTAACTGCTGGGGAAGTCTGTGCACTTGCCTGGTATCCTCTATAAATACTCCTGACTGGCAGCTGTCCTTCCATAATTCCACAACTTTAGTTCAAATTTATCTTCAGTCCTTCCCCCTTGGTAGGGAGCATCTACGCTGCAAGGAACTAACGCAAAAGAAACACAAAATCAGCCTGGAGGAACTTTTGATTGACTGAAAATAAACATGATTGAGGGTTGTCATCTGCTTTCACACGCCTTTCCAAATCAGAACACACACCTAAAAAATAAGCCTGAACAAAACCCTATGTAATGGCTTAAAAATCAGGCTCCCATAAGGTTAAAATCACAAGAGATCCTTAGCATTTGGGTCATTTTTACAGACATTAGGTGATGTTCATAGAATCATTTAAACATGAAGGCCTTGTGTAACCCCATGTCAAAAGGAGCTGGTTTTACCTGCAGTGAGACTAATTCTCTATCTTGGTAAAATTAGCCCCTGCTCCTTCTTAGAAGCACTCCCTTTTTCATTCCCAAGCATAACATTTTTAGCTATACAGAACTAAAATGAGAATTTTTATCTGAATTTGAATAGAAAAAACTGTCTCATCAAATCCAGAGTATAATAAACTAATGGTAAGAAGCAACAAAAATATACTAAGGGGCTCCACTTTTCTTTTGTGCAGCAGAACCAAACAATTCAAAGAGGCAGAGCTAGAACTGCATTCGAATCCCCTTTCTCTGAGGAAGCATAACCAGCCTCCAAGGAGAACATCCATCACACTGCAGTTTGACCTGCATGATTTGCACCAGCAGTATAAAAAAAAAGTGAACAATGTGTCAAATTTTGGAAGTTCTCTTCGCATTAAAAACTTTGTGAGCAATATCCATGCTGTTGGGAAGTGAATCTATGCCAGAGAAGCCTGTAACTAAAAATAAAGATCAGCCAATATGCGTTCGTTCCCACAGAATTCAAAAGACAAAACTACTATTGACTAAGAAAACCACTTATCCAAAAGTTTATATACCTATGATGCTTCAAAGCAGCTCCTCCCTTTTTTTCTCCTATTCTCTCTTACCTTTTTAAAAACTTCTGTTCTTGTTATATTTTGCACAATGAGAAAAAATAATTACAAGCCTCTCTAGTGGCAATTGGTACTTCTCATCCTCTTGTAAATCAAAACAGCAACTAATTCCCCTGCTAATATGTACTTGTGGTGTGTGTGTCATTCTCCTCCCTGTCAGTTTATTCTCAATAAAAAGTTAGGGAATAAAAGCTATTATGTTGTTCCTTTAGACATTTATGACTAGAACATATTTAGACACTTAAAATTAAGAATATTAATTGGGTTTTTAATTTTATTTTTTACTTTGAGAAAGATCAATTCTAGATCTCTGAAATGAGATACCACAGAGCTTAGGATAAAGTAGAACAACCACTTTGAGGGTGACAAATATGTCCAACACGAATGACGGTACTATTCAACTATTTTACTTCAGTCACATACATAACTATTCTACACTGACTATTCTGAAATATTCATGCGATCAAATTTTATTGGCATCAACAGTCACGGAAGGTGAATTGCAGAGTCACATGCAGCTGCATTCATAAAGCAACAATTCAGAATCACGTGGGAGAGCTCACACAAAGTCTACCACAGTCACCTTATAGAATAAAATCCACTAGGCTTAATTGGTTCCATTAACTTTGATGAGACGGCGTATCGCAGTCTGTTTACTACTTTTACAGGAACAGGAAATGATCACATTTTCCAGATGTAGTTCTTCAAACTCCATAAATTATGATTAAGGTTTGCCGTTTGCATTATTCAGAGCTGCACACATTCCGCTCCTGTCTCATTGATCAACTCAGTCTTTGGACTGTAAAATAATTACAAATAATGGATTTGCAAGTTTGTTTTTTTTTCTTTACAATTCACTAGAACAAGAAACAGTTGTTGACATGTACACAATTTTATTTTAAGGACACAGCAATCACAATGACAGAAACGGAACCATTACTTTAATACTGTAAGCTTTCTTCTGGAAACTGACTTGCACGCAGCTAGCTCTTGAAAGCACTTTAAACAAATCTTGGGGGAAAACACAGCAAACCTTAAATATATTAACTTCAAACTTTATGTGCTTATCTCCTCTTTTTGGTAGCTGGTGGCAGTTAAAGCTCTTCAAAGTCATGGCCACTTGCATTCATTGCTTCAGGGTGCATTACCCTTCCCATGAATAACACAGTACCTGTGGAAAAAGTGGGAAGGGAAGAAGGGAAGGAGAGATGTCAGAACCAACAGAAAAAGTTGAGGCTGGAAGATCACAAATACTGGTAAGTTTTAGAGCATGCAGTACACAAGTTTTAGGACTTGGTGGTCATGAAAAGCAATAGGTCAACAGTCCTAGAGAAGAGGACCTCTTTGCATTCAGAGCTGATACAGTACAGAGAACAGTGAAACCCTCTGCATTTTTGTGTCCCTCCTGCTTATTTTGAAGGCTTGACTGAAAACCCACCAGAAATCAACACAATGCTTCACTTTCACTTCAATACTTCTGATGAAGGCCCATGTAGTGGTGCTACTACATTGATCTCAAGCGGTTATGACACAGTATGCTGGTGGGTTCCAAAGGTGGCAGCTAATCCTAACTGGAGTGCAAACACCTAATCAGAGGTGTAACCTTCGTGATCACTCTGAAATGTCTGAGCTGCTGGACAACGTTCCTCACAGAATTAAAAGCAAGCCCTAGAAGCTCCACACCAATCCATTAATGATTATTAATGGATAGGTACTTTGAGTTCACAGTGGAGTGAACTCACACGGTGTATTCACAACGTGTACTCCACATTACAGCATGTAATCCATAGCAGGGAATTCTCTGTACAAATATTGATCCCCTATGCTACTTAGTCACCATTTATATTTTCCCCATTTTATACATTTCTATCTAACCTGTTTAAACAAAGCAATCAATCACGAGCAATTAGAGTGTTCTTGAGAAGAAGGGTAGCCATCACAGAGTTTTTTTCAAAAGGTTTCCCAGTTTAGATTTCTAGACCAGTAACCAGCTTTTTTTTTTTTTTTTGCTTTAACTATAGTTGCTGGCAATTCCTCTTTCTACATGCAACATCAAGGCTTGTGCAACATCAAGAACTGCCCCAAGGCCACAAACTCCACATTGTTCTGACTGAAACTTTTCTTTTGGGGGAGATTTTTGGATATTGAGCGTGGAGAAGGTCTGATATCCTCCTCTAGACACATTTTTGTCTTATTATTATAGCGAGGATACTCGATTTAGTTTTGGACAAAAAAAACCAAACAAACCCAATAATCCACACTAAGAGTTTGTATCGTGCCTTGCACACAGGTGACTACCATTAGTGTAATCTAATGGTTTAATAGACATTGATACTTATAATGGTGAACTCAAATACAGAAAAAACCCTCTCAAACGGAACCTATTGGAGTTTGTTTCTAGAACACAGACTCATACATGGGTGTATAGTAACGATTTGTCACCCAGTCACATCCACATCATTAAGACAAATTACAAATATGGAACTACGGAACTCCTTAGTCATTGCCCATTTTGCTCATGAGTGCTGCTCTCATTCCTTGCCTGCCACAGAACACTTCAGGAGTGCAACAGAATTATTCTCTGCTGTAATGACTGTCCATTATGCAAATCATTTGGTACCGGGAACACATCTCACCGGTCTTACTAGAGCCAAGCTCTTATGGAATGCAATTATTATGGATATTTAGGGCTGTAACACTGTTCTCTGAAGAAAAACCAGTAAATTTTACTTGCTCAGGGATTTTAATTGTGTAATTATGAATATTTTTCAGGACTATGTCAGATTTTGGTGTCTTTCTTGGAGAAACATTAAGGGGACATAGAAGAGATCAATCTTTCAACATTAGGTATTTTAAGACAAATTAAGGAAAATCCGTAATACAAAGCCAGTTCACTGACCAAAATGGGCAATTTTCTTTTGCATACTGACTATGTACTGTGGAAAATGTGGAAGAGTTTGCAATATTCTCACCTGTTCTTCTGTTTCTGACCAAAAAGAAAAAGGGATGATCAACGATAACTTGGGGATACAGCACTGCCATTCTGCTAAAGGCAATCATTCCTAAAGGAAAAAGAACACCAGCAAGTTGTTAAATATCACTGCACATTCTCGGGCTCTTCAGGAGAGATAACTGAAGTTCATGAATAGACACTGAAGTCCCACACGCTCAGAACTAAGTGTCACTAAGAAATAGAATGAAAAATCTAACTGAAAAATGAGATACCTACAGAATAATTGCACACCTATTTATGATTTAAGAATAATTAACAAGGGAGAGTGGCACAATTTCCCAGGTTGAGTAAGTGGCTTATAAGACCCAGAACCTCAAGAGGAGTTATGACTCCTGCTCACTTGTAGGAAGAAAATGTATTACACTAGACAGCACTGCTGACCTGTTTTAAACAGCTCCAAGCCTTCAGTTAACAGTAAGAGGGAACCCTGAATAACTATGGAATATGCAACAACTAAATGGGCTGATCTTGCAGATTTTAGCTTCAGTCTTTAAATAATGCAAAGGCTGAAAGTAAAATTAACTGGGAAATCAGGCAGAATTTAACTCTTATTTTTATTTCAAGATGCATGGATTTCTCTAGGACATTATTATTATTTCTCAGTGTTTCATTTACTCTTACATTTTCACTGCACTGTTAATACAGACTCATGCACGCCAGTAATCCCCGCCCATATTAATGGCACAATTCAACCCCAGGTCCTGATACTCATGACCAGGGAAGTCATTCTTCCTTTCCTCCAAGGCTAGTCCAATTACAGGCAATTAGAAATCACTTAAACATACATATTGGCAAATCAGTAACTTATTTTAAGAAAAAGTATAAACCACCCCACCCACCCCAGCCTCCTAGCATTCACAGTGGCCAGCTACAGTTCTGCATTTAGTACTTTCCATCTTGTATCACTGTATATGAGCTTATTAAAATTAAATTGCAACAGTTCTCAGCTCCTTTTAACTATTCTGGATCAAATGCCTCTGACTATCTCAATTAGCAGATCGAAAATTAGAAATGCTTCAGTTCCATAAAGAATAAATTGCTGGCTGTACCCTCCTGAAAATCACAAGCAAAGTAAGGAGAAAGAGGTTTTCTACAGGATGCTCAAAATCCTTTGTAAAACACATCGTGTTAAAAAAAAAACAAAAAACAAAAAAACCAAACAAAAAACAAACCCACAAAAACCTAACCCTTTTACTTTCCAGAATTCTCTTCAGAAAAGCAGTATACTTGCTATGCTATGTGCTATTTAGCTTTCCAGTCAGTTTAAAAAAAAAATAATTAACACAGAGTAACCAGACATTTGATTTAGTTCTGCTTTTCAGTGAGGTACCTGAGGCAGCAGCAGCTTCTGATCCTTCCTCATTAACTTCTAGAAATGACTTGTGAAATGCCTTTGCAAGGTAAAGTTCTTTGTTATCTGAAGAGGAAAAGGAAACATATTTCAAGTGGCTTAACAGTAATATTAAGTATTTAAAAAAACACCAACACTTTTGTCCACCAAGGAGGGAAGGATAAGAGCTTTGTGCATAGGAGTTGCATTAAAAACCCTCCTGACCATACTTTCAATGGCACCATCTGCCTCCCTTAAACTTGCAGTATTCTCCTACACTATGGATATTGAAACTGCTTGGCATTGTCCAGAGCACCCGTACACCAGACAGAATAAAAGACAGTCCTCAAACATAAGTTTTTTAAATGGAACCACCAGAAAAAAAGGATTGACTTTATATGGGAAATACTTATATGTAAAGTATTTTAGTTGTGCATTAGGTCCAACATAGACTTCCTCCTGAAAAACTAGCTATTTTCTTTCCTCTTGTTGTTAAATTTAAAAGAAGCTGAAAGTAAGTATTTACTGAAAAAATCACATGGAACTAGGTTTCCTCAGTCCTGTTTGTTTTCTACCCTTCTTTGTCAGCGTTTCCATTTCGGTCCAAGCCTACTCCTGCTGAAGTCAGTGGATGTTTAATTACTTTTCTTCTCTGGCTAGATGACTGGACCTATTGGTATATACTCTGCACCTTGCAGGAAGCAAGACACACATCACCATTTAATTTAAGTAAGTTTCATCAGAAAGACATGACAAGGATTTGATATACACTTATTTTACCTGCATAAAATCCACAGTAATGACAGAGCACAACTGGCGGTTAAAGGAATAAAAGCTTTCTCAATGGAGAGATACACAACCATGAAAATCTAACCTATTCACCCCAGTGAGACAGCTATACACCATTTTGCATTTCTGATTCTTCACAAAATGTTTAACACCAAAACTCTAGCTCAAGACTGTCAAAGGAAGGAAAGCTCAGGGCTTTTCGTCTAATTGTTACCTATTTATTTTGATTCTCACAGTGACAGCCACTAGTTCTAATACTAATGCAACCCCAAACCATAAGAGACAGCAATTCAAAACATCTCTCCCCAGATCTCATTACTGCTGCATACAGTCAGAGCTGAAGTAAACCTCCTGCTTCAGCTGCTTAACTTAAATCTCATCAGCAAAAGCCCTGAACCATTCCCTTTGGGACTGTGTGCAGTAAAACAAGCTAGATAACTACATATTGTGCTAGTTCTAGACTTCAGTTCCAAGCCTTCAGTAATGCTATCTTGAAAGCCAAGATGAAGTTTCCACCCTGTTACTTTAAAACACTGGACACGCAGCAACTGCTCAACTGGAACACTATGCACAATTCTCACAGCTTTTACCTTCTGAACAAGAAAGACCACCTGAAAACACACGGTGGTAACACCCCAACACTAACATCACCTTTAAGCCTGTAAAAAATAAATCAGAAGCTAAGTAAATACTACGATCAAGTGTTAAACAGTCATTCCCTTCAGTTTCCATTCCATTACGGACCCATTAAGACTCAAGTTTTCAAAAAAATATTTTAGAATAAACACAGGATGTGCAAAACATTTACACAGGTGATAATGGATAGATATCCAAGGCAAAAAGGGTGACAGATCCACAAGCATCAGCAATTCCTCTGTGCATCTCTCACATTGCATGTGTGCTGCCTTTGTAAACATGTCAGTTAACAAGATTCTCGGTAAGTTTATTGGTCACTCCTACAAATTCTACCTTCCAGGCAGCTGTATTTTTTTATCCTCGCTTGAGACCATTTCAATGCTCTATAGAGCATTTGAGCTCTACAACACATGCCAAAAGAAAACAATTTTGCAATCCTTAGAGAAAAATCCTGGTTTGGAGCTCCTTATCTTAAACCCAAATAAATTTTTTATATTTGATAAGAGACAAAGAAATGCCCACTCAGCCTAATCACATATTTCAATCAATTTTTTTTTATTTTTTATTACAGCACTTAAATCTGCTCCTGTGACCTGTAATATTCTCAGCAAAACTCTGTATTTTCATCCTGAATGCTTTATTTTGTGTAGTGGTGGTGGTGCTTCTGGTACTCCAAGGTGTATTCTGGTCAGAGCGCTTAGTGCCTTAGAAGATGGGTCTCCCATCTGATGAGCCTGCAGACCTTAATTCAGACAGCATAAACATGATTAACTTGTACCATCAGGTATAGCAGTCTGCCTACTTGTAAAGGTATTCAGGAACTGAGTATTATAAAAACCTCAATGATACTTTGTCAAGGATGAGGATAGAAAGGCATTTCCAGTGAGACCAGTAATGTCCAATTAGCCCAGCACACTGCTCCAGCTGTAATGTTTTTTGTTGTTTCAGATCAAGATACAAAGTCTTACAAATGAGAACTATAGCACAATTTACAAAGAAAAAAATCCTCTCCTCCAGCACATGCCTTATATCCTAAATCAAGTTTCTAATCTACAGAATATATAGAATTCCTTTATTCAGTGTACTACAGACACTTCCAATTGCTGTGAGCAATTTCTTTTTTATTTTCTTTTTTATTTTTTTTTAATTCTACCAATCTCATGACCTCAAAGAACACCCAGCAAAGATCTCTGTGGTCACATTTTCCATAAGAAAGTACTTTGTGTTTGGTTTCAATTTGTTGCCTTTCACTTCATGGGATGTCTTTGTCCTTGGATGGTGAAAAGAGCAATTCCGCATCCCAATTTACTTTCTCTGGACTCTTCTCTTTATATTGGCACAATCATATCCCTCTCATTCATCTCCCTCTCTCTGAAATGAATGAGTCTATTTTCATATGGAAGCATAACGTTGCCCCCGAGTGCTCAGGCATTCTTCTTTTTGTTCTATTTTGTGAATATCAAATCACCGACTGCAATACTTCACTATTACTTTGTCATTATTATCCAGCTTTCCTTTATGGCTTTTAGTGTGGATAAGGTGGAGCTTGCCCAAGTATTATCTATTATCATGTCATTTTTCTCTAGTAGCTTCTTTGAATCTGGATTTTCATAAGCACCAACACGATTTGATTGTTAGAACCAACATGATTTGATTATTAGCATCTCAGAAGAGTCCCACAGAGATTTGGTATCCGAGTTGAAGCTTTCTTCTGACCCTGGCCTAGAAACCCATTAATGTGTGGGAGTAAGCTGAGACTTACTTCTAATGTACGTGACTCTGTTAGCATCACATTTCATTTGTCATTACACTCCATATGCTTGCAAACTCCTACTCATAGCTGCCAACTGGTTGCTCCGCAAGTCTCATTTTAAAAAAAAACCAAAAAGTATGCAGGTTTATTGGCTTTTCTAGTTTAGGTTGTCCCAGAAAAATTATACCTACCTTGGTCAAGACTTCAAAGACCTAGTTACTGGACTGATGCTCTTCTAACTTCATTGTGAAAGTAACTCATTAAGATTACTGAAATGCAGGTTACCCTGAGGTTAAAAGCAGTTGCCATTTAAGGCATTATACAACAGTACAAATCTTCTAATCATTTGAAAGAGGAGAATTTTAGCATCAAAATTAGTTCAAGGGTAACTCCTAAGTGGTGTCAAAATACTCAAGTAGCAAGTTAACATGCTGTGCAAATTATAAACTCCTAAATACCAGAAGTTGTTTCAAGATTATTTTGAACTCCTGATGGAATCACAGATGCAAGTAAAACCTGTCAAAGTCCTTTGCTGAAAGTGAGAGTCAGACTACAGGCAACTAGACAGCCAAGTAGGAATGTACTCCTACTCATCTGTGTTAACTGACAAAAACTTAATTTCTGCAAGACAGTAACGTTTAAAATGTGCATCTGGATTAATACTTTCCCTCTGGTTGCTCACGATCCAGACATTCTGAAAGATAAAGCTGACTCATCCATTTCCATTTTTCAGATTGAATGCAAAAAGCAAAAAAAATGTAAATCTAAATATTGAAAAATAAATATGTAATCCTGAAAATTGACTTATAGCCACTAAATCCACATAGAATTTCACTGAACTCAGCAATCTGTGCCTGGATCTGATGATCGGATTAGGGCTGTTGTTGAAATTGCAGAAGGCTTTCCTCGATAATAATCCAAAAGCAAGAACAACAGGAAAGGGGGGGAAAGAATAGTTTTAAGTGCAACAGAACTTCTCAAAAATCTCATTAGATTTTCTTTTATGATTTGTATCTTCCTAAATTAAAAGTGTCCAGACCAACATTTTGTTCAGGTATCTGAATTCAAGGTTTCACAAAATACCAAATTTTCCAGAGGTCTGATCATGAAGATGCACATAAGCTTCTGGATTCAACTTCCCTGTTACCTGAAATACTATCCAGGTTATTGCAAAAGCAAGATTGCAACACTTTTCTTTATGATTAGTTTTTCCTTCCTCCTCCCTTCCCATTTTACATTGTAAAAATTAGAAACAGGAGATCTACTGCATATTTTAATTACTTAAAATTTCAATTCCATAGCATCAACAGGAGGGTTTTCACAGAAGTCATTAAATTAAGAGCAAGAAAATGTTTTTATGAAGAGCCTTTTCATCACCTGGTGGTGCATGGCCTTTTAAGTGAAAAGCAGGAATGTTACTGTAAAACTCATGGATTTTCTCTATATTCTCTCTACGTTACTTAATAAACAAGTTAATCTTTAAATGAGTCAATAGAAGAGTCAATTCAGCCACGTAAAATGTGGTATTCTGCTTTTGTACAGTACAATTGTCAAAAGTATAAAACTTTAAAGATGACATTAATCACATGCATTAAAGCACAAGCACATTCCAATCTTTCCACTAAACTCTCGACTATAGAATTAGTTTCTGATATATATGCGTGAATTTTACATAATATTAAATAAGAGCCAAGCACTGCCTTTGTGGCTCACTCCCCCATATATTTTCCATTCTCTTTAGTACCTTTCCTCAAGTAAACACATATATATAATATATATAGGAAAAAAAATATATTTTTTTTCTATATATAGACCAGAACTTATCAGAAAGCTTACTTTTCTTTGGGGTGGCAGAGAAATTGAAGGTGATTTTCTTGAGAAAAATGGTGGTTTTTTTAAAGGAGGATTTTTCTTTTGTTCAATTTTTTTTCTTGTTAGTTAACTCTAGCTTTTCCCACGATTTCATTAAAAAGTGAAAGTAGCAGAACAGTATAATAAGCTACATAATATACTATAAACAATATAAACAATATTTGAAACTTAGCAAAAGCAGAAAGGATATGAAACTGCAAGCATTTTAAAGGACGGGTAGCCTTCATTACCACTATTTTGAATAAGCCACAGGTGTGACTGCTTCTAGAGAGAGACAATTAAGAACAGGTATTTCCCATCAGCTAAGGATCTATCTGGCTGATTAGGCACTAACCCACAGAGCAAAACACCTCAGAGGGAGTAGTATATAAGCAGAAATTACAATAGCAAGGACAGCAATCTCACACTGGTGCATGTTTCTAGATAGAGAACAGCTGAGTTTACCAAAATTCAGGTCTAGACAGACCATGCAAAATACACTGCTTGTGGGGCTATTTTTGATATATGAAAATGAAACAACTTCTCAGGCAAATGTGACTCAACCTCCACTTTGTGCCACTTCAATACCTTTTAGGAGGTATTAAATGTAGAAATACCTTATTTCCACCTGAAGTTCTAAATGTATTGGATATTTTAACTTCTGAAAAATCAACTGTTGACAATGTATTGAAATGGGCAAGCAGCATATGTGACTAAATTACTTTTATCTCAGAACCCTTTCTTTCCTGTGCTGCCTCTATAGAACAGGTACAATTAGTCATCTCCCCAGATACAACAGCTTAATGCCCTTAATGCTGTGAACAAATAGCCTCCGGAGATAAAAGATGACAACTCCCTTGATGTGCAAATCCCATTTGCCATCAAGGCACTGAAGCCACATATTGCTGTAGGGTGGCTCTTGCAAAGTATTGCACTTTCTCTATGTTTTTAATGTGATCCACTTCTGAAATACTAAGACTGAACTTTCTCAAGTCAAAAATTCCTCCAACCTTGATGGATTTCTCCCCTACCCCAAACTGCTCCTTGAGTGAGCACACCCAAAAACTCCAGGGGATCTGAAAATTGTTGGAAGGTTGGAGTACGTTTTCTCCATGAAAATCACTTTGAACATCTTATCTTCACATGATTTTGGTGCTTCCCCGCACACCCTGAGAGACAACACAAGAAGCCCTTACCAGACATGGCAGTGAGGTCAGCGCTGCTGCTGAACAGTTCTGTAATTCCAAGACCTCTCCAGACATCTTTCAGATCAATTTCCTGTTCTACTGTGAACCTGGAGAACGTAACAGAAAATTACAAAAAGCCCAGAATATAAGCAGTACTTATTAGGAGGTTAAAATTTCTAGGCAATGACAATTGAAACCTGAGGTAAATAATGTAAAGTAGGAGACTGGGCACCAGCAGTACAGTGAAGTGACACCTTCTACATAATCACTTACAAACAAATTAGTTCATTCTCACAGCTGGATATTTTTTTTCCCCTAATGCAGAAGCAATCAAAAATATGCTAATGCTCTGTAGAGGCTCTGACCATAAAACCGCAGTGCAAAATTAAGCAGTAGCTAATGTAAATGTTTATTTTTATGCAAAAAAATATTTTATTATAAAAAAGGAGTTTAATCATACACATACTAGAACAGAATATCAAATAAGGCAAAGGACAGCACAAATTTCATAGACAGCTCCTGGCAAAGAAGAAATGGGAAAGTAAGAAATATGTTCCATTTTTATTTAGATAGTGTAAGCAAATACCAGCAGTTACGAACATGAACATAAAGCCCAAACCACAACACCCAGCTTCTAATTACTCTGATGGCAAAATTTTAATTGTTTTGATTGTGAGTAAAGAACAGGGAAAACAAATAGCTGTTAGAGCAAATGCACAAGCAAGTACAACCTGGCAGGATGTCAGGGTTAGCTTGCAAAGCCATGTTCCAGCCTATGGTGGAAGGACAAATTGAGATTTATCCTGAGGGCAAGAGGATGTTTTTCCTATTTTGGCTTTTATTTCACCAGAAACAGTATTAAATATATCAAGTTTGAGATAAATTAGCTATTAAGTAGCAATGTCAAACTAGTAAAGAGTATCAGGATAGGACACTAGTGAGAAAAGTCTGGATGGAAAACAAAATTCGAGGTCAGAAATAGAAAAAATACTGCAAAACCCCTGCAAAAAACTTCAAAGAATCATTATATGATATAAATTAAGTGAGTTTAAGTCTCTGAACCACTAGACAGAAAACACAGGTATCTGCTAAGCAATGAACTGTGACCCAGAAAGAAAGCATGACAAAAGATGCTTCTGCACATTAATCAAGGAAGAGGTGTTATTGAAAAACAAAATAGACCTGCAAAGGCCCAGCTGAATGCACATCTGAAAAAAGAAACCACAAACAAGTTGATCAGTTATATTGCTAAAGAACATGAGCATGAATGAAAGCTCAGGAAAGAGGTAGATGAGTGAAGGTCTCTACAATATACCAAAACTATCACATCAGCTGGTGTAAATACCAAACTATCCCTTTACAAAAATAAAATTAATTATTTCCCTTCTCCCTTTTAGTTCTTTCATGTGGCAAAAGCCCACTCTAAATCACTATTTGAAACAGTATCTCCCCTAGTACCTGCTGAAGAGCAGCGAGAGGTACAGATAAGCTGCTAATGACATTTCAAATAGTTTAGCTCAGCAATACTAGCTGTTTCTGAAAAATAATAGGGCTGCTTTATACTTTGAAATATAATTTCCAGTAGTGCAAACAGATGTAAACATTAGGTGTAAGTTATCCTCCAGTCATATTTAGATTTCTTTGCATTCCTTAGTCATGTAGGTATTCAAAAATCAAAGCTGACAACCTAGAACACAGAAGAGACATTCAATCTCATTTCCCAAGTCAGGCATTTGCTGTACCTCCAGCCTCTGGAAATGCCAAGCTACATGATACTAGCCCTGACACATGGTTATCTGCAGTGCTTGTTGCATATAATGAACCAGATGCTCCTATTTTTTCCCCCTACCATCTTTCAAGCATTCCCGATGCTAAAAATACTATTGAAAAATCAATTTCAGTAATTTTGTATCACAAGTCATGGAATAGTTGCAAGTGGGAGCATTAAAAACCATGAAGGGAAGTCTGCACTGAAGATAAGACACTTTCACCAGAGGAACAGAACAGAAAGACCAGTCTGTTGAGCCAAGAGGAGACCTTCAGTAGTTAAGTGGTTCTAGAATGTTCACCAACACATGTCATGGATATATGCTTCTACAGACCTCCTTAGAAAGCACTTAGCCAAAATATATTAATAAGGGACAGTGACTGCCTGTCAGCCATTAGCCGAAGTCAAGAAGTAAAGATGGGAGTTAGCTCTGTATTTTTTGCAATGTTCATCTGTAAAGTCTCTCTATTACCTGCATGTAAAATGCAGCCAAAATAGCTGAACAAAAAAGACTTTCCTTGATTTCCACTGTCTTTGAATCTCTTTCATGTGGAATTAAGAACCTAGGTAAGATGCTTCGGAAGTAGAATTAGATTTAGAAGCTAACAAACAGTCCTCTGGAAAGCTTAGCAGAGAATGACGGCAATTTTAATGAAATTTAGAACTTATACAGGCATTAGATTAAAATGACGCATTTATGTCATTGGTAGCCTCCTTAGTTATGTATCTGAATGTTTAAGTTTTGAGTAGCGCATGAGTTTTCACATACTACATCAGATTTTAGACTTTCAAGACAGAAGAAAAGATGGCTTCATCTGGTATGATGCTGTGCAACTGGAAATGCTGAATTTTTTATGAGGATCCACAGAATCAAGGAGGATTAAGGTACACTTTCTAGTTATACAACAGAAAAGTGAACTAGATCCTCATGTGATTCATCCCTCAGGCTATAATTTCAAAAATTACTAAGAGTTCTGCATGAGAGAAAGCAAGAAGTCCCAGGTTTTCAGATTGGTTCTAATGTACTATATGTTGCAGAGCAAAAAGCAAACAAAAGAATGCTCCATTGCTTGAAATCAACAATATTCTTGCTTGGAGGACAGGCCCTCAGAATCTGAATCACTCTTTTACCCTATCAACCAGCCTAGAGTAGAAAGCTGCCAGCTGATATCAATTCCAACAATTTAGTTAGAATTTCAGCTAGGTTGTCCTGATATGGTACAACCAGCCTGCATGATTTAATAGCCTGAAAACAAACAAGTAAACACCAAAAATTAACCCCACTAACAGCAAAAATCAAGCAACCCCCCCTCCCATAACAGCTGCTCTAATCAGGTGATGCAACTCATGGTTCTTTTTCTGGGAAGGTCCTTCTATCCAGAGCTAAGTATGGGCTGCAGAAGCTGGGTAAGTATGTATTTCAGTGGGCCTGAAAGTGTATTTCAGTTTTGTGCCTCTTCCATGACCGTATCTCAAGAACAATCAGCAACGGCCTATTCTTCATGAAAAAGAGAAAAAAAGGGGACTCAAGACAGCATGTTAAGGAAAAAAAAAAAAAAAAAAAAAAAAAAGAGAATTGTCTGGATTTCTTCGGTATGGGGTTGGTGGGGTTTTTCTGTTTGTTTTAGCGTTGGGTTGTTTGAGAGAAAACAATTTTAGCTAAAAAACTTACAATTTGAACAACATCTGAGGCATTTTTAAGATACTTTCAATGTACCAGAAAGCAAGAAGGTCATTATAGAGCGCCAAGCATACTGGAAAAATCCTTAAGAGGAGATCTGCAGACTGTAGCTCTGTCATTAAGTACTACTTCCTCCTATGCTCTTCAAATAATTTATGTTAGAGAGACAGCTTTGTAAATTAGATTCATGGTCTGCCTCACCCCTATACAAAAAGTGGATTAAAATGTTGATCACTTCAGTCTGGGTTAAGCTGGAAACAATGATTTGAAAATGAAAATGAGGAAGTATAATTTAACAATTCTGTACAAGTCTCTCCTTTGCTATTAAGAGGAATAATACACAATTTCATTTGCACACAGATAACGCAGACAGAAATTGGAAAGTTGTGATTAACTCTGTTTTGGCTAGTCATTCAGGTCCTATTACAAATGTATAAGTTTAAAAAATGTTCACTTTATAATTGGATAGCATCTTTCAGGATATAAAAATTTAATTTTATTCCACTGCTTTCAATTTCTCAGTGGACAGAGCCTGCAGGCCACATTTCATAACATGCCTTTCTGAGTCAGAGCATAAAATATTTATAAAGTGTTTATTTAGAGCATTGATAAAATCCTGTAGATCACCTCTGAATCCCTAATGGAAATCCAACACGCTGCGAACATGCAATAAATCTCTGGAATTTTTGTAAGGAAAGTGCAGTGTTACTATGTGGAATTTCAAGCTCATGATAGCTCTCTTTTATAATCTGGAAATATTGAAGGTAATCGCACCTGACTGTACCTGTTTTGCCTTTGCATTGCCTCAATTCACAACTGTTTACCAAGTTATTTAAGATTCTTGGATAAGAGCGACAGGCATGACAACTAGCCTGAGGATGGAATAAATAAGTACATTTTATGACCACACAAATCCTAAGCCTCAAAATCACATCTGAGAGCCTGGTTATAGAGAATCCTGGAGTCTCTGCTTTGGGTTAAATGCAAACAAATTTCAAAACAACCTCTGTAGACTTCAGGTCATAAACATAATTTATGTTTTCAGTGACATTTGTGTATTTAACTTTAGATATCTGAGCTTCTTAAATTTGGAAGCTGTTTTTCACAGGATACCTAAATAACTAATGGAACGACACTTCTTGTGGATCTTACACTCTAGAAATCCTGAGAGATGTCCAGCTTCAGCACCTGACACACAGGCTGTGAAATGCTCCAGATATAAAATGAAAGCTTAAGGGATAGAAGAATCCTCATATTTTACTTCTCATGAGCATCTAATTTACCTACACCTGGAGGAGAATTATAGCCTAAGAGAGGACACCTCTGCTCTTTATCTAAGTGGACTGTTAATACTAAAGCTCCTGGGACTTGAAGCTCCAAGAGAAAAACAAACAAAATTCACAGAAATAGACTACAGTAGGTTCAGTTTGTATAAAACCTGCAATGCAGCTCTTTGCTGCTCTCCCTGCTTCTTCAAAGGAAGTGCTACTTAAAGAAAGGCACTCTTACTAAGGGACAGAGAAAAATAGCCCCAAAATGCTGCTGTTCCCTCACCACTGACTCTAAGCATAACAGCTTTCAAGAGAAGCTGGAATCAGGGCATGCTGACAGCACCAGTCCATCTCAACCTAATTTATCCAGGCTAGCCCTGGTTTATTGTGCTCAGCTGCAGTTCGCTTCTTGAGAGTCATATTTGCTTTGGAAAAGAAGCTGATAAACTGCAGGATTCTTGTCCTGCTCTTTGCATATGAAATATAAACTCAAACCTCCAAGCCACCTGAAAACAAAGAAGTATTTTAATGATCAAAAGGATTCACAGTAGTATTTCTGCTGCCATGTACCTGCTGCACAGTGCCACAAAAGTCAAGTAAGTAGAAGTGATCCACACCAAACTTGTGCCATATTTTTATATAAATGCTTCAATGAAATCATTGTGAATCACTTGAGAGACATCATGATCCCACTGTACATTATTAGTGACATTTAGTAGCAGACAACTCTGGTACTACCTCAAGAGCAGGGCAAGCCTGAAAAATATTTGAAAGTGGATGAAATAGAATTCTAGAAAAGGTAACTAAGAGGTATAAGTGAGCAAATACACTACTGGGCACACACAACTTCTGTCTACAAATGAACTGACAGTTTCATCCTTTCAGGCAGTATCATCTTGTTATTCTATTGCTCCTCCAAGGAAAAAGAAACCAGCACTTATTACAACTAATTAAAAAACAACAACAAAAGACTCAAATTGACTGGAATCACCTCTCAACACTCAACCATTTTTATCTACACAGACAGACACAATTAGAACTTTTTAAATTAGCAGCATGTAGAAATCTAATTAGGACCTAAATGAAATTTTTTAGCTTTAGTTAAGTCAAATCTGCAATATATCTATTGCTCCTGTCTAAATGGAACTTATCCATAATGAGCTCTGCAATATCCTGAGCATCATTCAGGCTGCATATATTCCTCATGACAAAACTCTCCTGTCTGGAGCTCACATAAGACAGACATGCAAATGCAGTGCTCATTTGCTGCTCAAACCATCATCATTCCACACTATACACGCCCTGGGCTTTCTTGGCAAAGCAGGCTTCACGTGGGTGCTACATAACTGCAGACTTGATGAAGATGTTCAGGTTTTACCTACTCTGCTACTCCAATCAATTTGAATGCATCTTTTCCCCTGCTACTGACATGAGAGCATATTCTCACCTTGGTAAATACACTTCCACTTTTTGCTTCTTTACAGAATTAGCCCATTCATTAATCAAGGAGGCTTTGACCAGCGGTTCCAGCGTGGCCAGTGGAACTTCCTGTCTGGAGAGAACAATCATCATACTGATCTCATCTCCCTCATATGGTATTTCCAGAACTTGATAGATACCACCTGCTTCATTGGAGCCATCACTGAACTCTCCTACAAAAGAAAAACAACAACAAAACAAGCTATTAGAAGTATTTCTTTTTGTTTTCACTGGAGATAAGGGAAAATAGAAGGCAGTATTTACTGGATACTGGAACTAACAATGACCCTTTCTATTCTGTTCTGTATAAAAGTTATACTGGTTTCTTCATCACAGAATTTGACGCCTGTATCTGCTTTCTTCAAGAAAACAAGCTTATGCCATCACGCAGTTTGTAGATTATCATACTTCTGAACCTATTACCTAACTTCCATCAGTTAGAGAGAAGTTTAAGTTATTGAGACTGCCAAGAATTCCATAGAAATGGGCAGAAGTGTTCTTTTTGTTTTCCTTCAGGAGAGATAATTTGTCAATGATGAGAACTAGTAAAATACTGCCAATGCTGGACACTGTAGAATCACTTAGTATTCAATTTCAAGATAAAGTAGTTCTGCTGTTCAAAGAACCCCTATTGTACCTTTCTAAGGATATTACAACAGTAATGAGCAAACATTATTCATTTTAATATTTAGCACAGCACAAAAAAAAAAAAAAAACATTTTAGTAAAAGCAGGACTAGCTCAAAGACTGTAAATAGGATAGATACAATGGATGAGCATTCTGAAATCCACCATGTGTCACCAAACACAACCTAAAAAAGTAATCAAGAAAGAGGTCGTTATAAATGTTTCCATCTAGTTACAGTATGCAAGCAAGTACATTACAGAAAGACATCAAAATCAGATTCCCTTCACTGGGCAAATAACACATTTAAAATTCTAGGTGAAAGAACAGACGACAATACAAATGAGCATTACTGCAACAAACCTATTAAGGGAAGAATTATTAGCTTTAAATTGCTAAAGCTCCAACTCACCATAGTAAAACTCTCCCTGCTGGTACATCATTGGAATCTGCACTTCACTTTCATCATCTTTAGTAAACGAAAAAGTTCTTGTATTTTCAGGTCTGAATTGTGATTTCCAATTGCCTTTAAAGTAGATTGCGTTGATGAGAGCCAAATGAGTTAGAACACCAAAATCTCTCGATGACACAAAATCTTTGATCATATCTAAGAAAAAAAAAAAACAAAAAAAACACATGCAACCCCAGCTGTCAGTCAGCATGTCAAATTGAGCATTAAATCAAAACTTAAGACAGCTTGAAAAATGCAAGAAAATAAAAGCTGTAATTTCCAATTCAGATGTTCCATTAAATCTCAAATTAAACTGCCAGTGTTTTGTAAACCTAAATCACAGTGTAGGTGCGTAAACCCTTCCATGGAGCACGTTAGTCAGCTGTTTCTTGATGGCTACTTAAATATACTCCACAACAAAGTCAAGTGGAAAAGGGGTCACATAAGAAATGTTAACATCAGTGCTATGATACAGTTCAGCTTCATCGTCTTAAGGTCAGAAATTCTATAAACTTTGGTTCCAATCCAAAGAAGCACTTAAATGGGTGCTTAAAGCGTACAAGTATACCCACTGGAACTTGGACTAATCCTGAAGGAAGTACTCAGTTTTCAGTAACGTCCTACTGACTTCTAAGTAAGGACTAATCATAGGAAAAAAAAACCACTATAAATCCACAGCATTTGTTCTACAGACATTAGCTCTTGAAAAGGAAGAGAAAAAAAACCAAACATCTAGCATCTGCTCTATTCATGGGAGGTATGTCAGCTGAGCTTGGCAGCTGCTTTGCTCCTACTCCTCAATAAGTCATTTATATCATCAGGAAACAGTCTGTTACCTGCTTTAGCTCATCTTCAACGGCCTGCTTTTCAGCAGAATAATTTTGAGTTTAAATTTGGTGCACTGACCAGGTTTGTCACTATTCTGGAAGAATTGCAGCCTACTTCCAATAGCTTTCTTGCTCGCTTCTATTTTTAACTGATATTGTAATACAAGGTGTTAAAATAAACACATTCCTCTGTCTGATTATCACTTCTTAATCCACGGTTTAAAATACAGATTAGTTTTGCTTTCTGGAGCTTATGACACCAACTACCCAACGTGAAATTTGTTTATCAAGGAGCAGTACACCTTCTTCTGGGTTGTTTATACTTTATTTTATCTAGAACATTCTTAGACATGAGATGTGACCCATACTCACTCTCCGTGATTGGAAAAAAAAAAAGAAGGAAAAATTAAAGGAGTGCACTTTCAGTTTTTCCATTGCTATTTGGTACATCGTATGCCCTTATATTTTATAGCTACATCTCGATAATGCACTAATGTAACATTATGAATTTTTCTAGCCAGAAAAACCTTGACAGTTATGTTTTCTGCTCCGAGCATCCCATCACGCTTAACATGTTGGAATTGGAAACCTGCCCATCTTGTACCCCCTTCCTAATGAGAAAATAAGCCTCCTCCATCAGAGCCGGCAGGCAGGAGAGAATGAGATCTAGTGGTCAGAGACTGGGCTAAGGGACTGTTACTATCGCAACCTACTGCTGAGAGACCCACAGCTGCCTTTGTTAGCTCTGCACAGCTCCTTCCAGGGCAATGGTTATGAGCCTGGTCAGTACATGTGGCAGGTGTTAAGCAGGAGAACACCCTGTTCTCTCTAAAAAGAGAATTTTACTTTTCCTTCAGACAGACACCAAATTTCACTGAAAATACTCTGCAGTCTACTGCATCACTTACATTCCCTCTATTTCTCTAGCTTGAGATACAGGGCAGAATTTATTATCAATATAATAACTGATATTTTCCCTTGGAACAAACAGATCATTTCCAAAATGGAATAAAACCATTATATGAGGTGTTTTTCCACTTTGTTGCCATACGTTTCCATAAAGCATTATGGATTCTTAAATGCTCAGACTGCATGGTGATATGTTAATTCTTTACAGGGAATTCTGACACCTTCAAATTTACAATGGCACAACTGATGTTAGAGCCAAACCCCTGCTGAACTACTCTTTAAATATCACCCTCCAGAGTGTGCCAGATGAACTACAATGAGATTATGCTTTGATCCCTACCACGGGGGACTAACTTCATTCCCATAACTTTAGCCTCTGCATATATTCAGGAAGCATCACATCTTTGGGATTCCACAAGTGAAGGAGATCACCTCATGCAGATCTGAATATTCATATTTACATCAATAATCTTTTGCTTACTTCCCTGCTGCAAGTTTTTGTTGTGAAACTCTGTTGACAGTCTTCCTAAAATCAACTGCTCTCTCAACATGCTATCTAGTTTCCTCACATTGGAAAAGACTGAATTATGAGGTCTTGTATTGTGTTTCAAAATTACCTTTTGTATTGCTTAGCATTCCATTTCTTAGTACCCTGTAACTGTGAGTTCCTCATAGAACTACTGACACCCCACACATCTAACTCAGAGGCCTATAACCCCTTTGTAGACAACTTCTCTGCAGTTAGGAATAGTACTTACCTATTCTGTTTTTAACATTGAAATCAGTATTAAAACACTATTCAAATGCCAACCATCAAAGCATTCTCCTTCAATAAATATTGCAGGTACTTTAAGAGGTGAAAAACATTCAGATAGATACTACTATATGATCAGTGACAGCTAATATTAAGACAGATGATGCCTGCACAAGAAAAATAATTTCACAAAGAGTTGATACTAGGATTCTTTTCATAGGAGGAGATACTTTCATCTAAAATGGAACAGATGAAAGCCAAGGCAACAACTCAACAACATCACGTAACTCTGGAAACACAAACACTTACTGGAGGAAGTATATAAAACAATCACGAGGACTTACTATTTGTATGATTCTCCACCCACTTGTTGATGTGGGTGGCTACAGCTGCGCTCTGGCTGAAGTCTACATTATCGACTTCAGCTTTAAAGTATTTTTTCACCAACTGCAGAAATTTGTCACTGATATGAAAGCCATTCTGTACGTAAAGAGAGTTAGCAATATTCAGAACATAATGACTTTCTTCTGTAGTCGCCATATCAGAAAGGTCCTTCAAAAAGGTAAACTCTTCACCTGAGGAAGGAAAAACAGATTCAGGGTTTCAGTAAAGAAGATTATTCCATGTTTTTTTCTGCTGGAAATTCATAAAGACATTTCATGCAAGTAAGAAGGTATTATTATTATTTTTTAAATAAAGTTTTTTCTAAACCTACACACACCTTCAGATCTGAAAGAACAATCTACAAGGCAGAACATATTCTTTAGAGCTTATTTTCTTCTACTACCTATAATTAGCATAATTAACAAGATATTTGGATTCCATCACAGACAAAGCTATAAATGATAATCCTTTCAACACCAAAAGAGTAATTAAATTCTTATAAGTCACACTTTTATGTCTTGCCATCACAATTTAAGAGAATTTTTGTTACACCCTAAAAACAGTTGTTTAAGGAAAAAAAGAATTTCAAGTTTTGAAGCTAAGTTGCTCTCCACAGAATTTTCCCTGGAAAAAAAAAAGAATAAAAAGAAAAAAAGCTCTGTAATTTCTCAGGATTTACTGTGCAGGGCAGTAAAGAATCATTTGCTTAGGAAATGAGGAATCCTGAGTAGGATTAAAGAAGTCTGCTTTAAGATAGAAAGCTTGTACTGTTGCATCATCTACCTGAAACTGAAATTTCTGATTTAAAATAACCCAACAAACCAAACATTAAAAACTGAATGCAATGACATCTTCCAAGCAGAAATCATTGGAGTACTTACACTGAATACCACTCGTGCAATAACAGTGAATGACCTATCATGGAATCAGGGGCTTGTCAGAGTTGGAAGGGTCCTCTAGAGATCATCTAGTCCAATTCCCCTGCTAAAGCAGGATTGCCCAGAGCACAGCACTCAGGACCATGTCCAGGCAGGGCTTGAAGGTCTCCAGAGAAGGGGATTGCACATCCTCCCTAGGCAGCCTCTTCCAAGGGCTCTGTCCCCCTCACCAGAAAGAAGTTTTTTCTTATATTCAAATGGAACTTCATATGTTCCAGCTTGTGCCCATTGCTCCTCAATGCTCAAATCAACTCCCTAACTCTTCAGTTATACCCAAGGGACAATCCATCAATGTTTTAAAGAAACTGTAGAACTAAATATGTGCTTAGTCTCCACAGAGAGTTGGCACCTGCACAGTGCTAATGTTGAATTCATTTTGAACAATGTATTTAGAAACTCCTCCCCAAGATCCTTTCACCGAAGGCTTAAAGTCCAGTACGTTATATGAATAAGAAATTTCATTCAGGTTTCAAACCAATTACTTTGACATCAAAATTCATAGAAATTGCCTTTTCAAAGTTCTTTTTTGCCATTCACTCATCTCCTTCATTTACAGTCTTATTAACAGTTGCTTGCACTCCACAGAACAGCACTACATCCAGACACATGACTTGGCTCATGCCATACTACAAAGGGGACAGGGTGGCAATATTGCTCACTGCTAAAGAGATGCACCCCGTTTCTTAAAAAGGCTGATGGGAATACATGGTGTATTGTGCTGAAAGAGCCAAGATGCTTGTATTTCCTAAGTTAGCCTGTGTATCTATACATGACATTATGCAATGCAGACAGAACTTTAATGACACTGAGTAAGAATGAAGAACCTAAAGGGGGTACCCACAAGAACCAAACAAGTTTTATAAATGGAGGGGAAATTTCCAGTTAAACTGCAAAGATGTTCATACTTTCCTCTTCAGGTTTCATTATAATCCCTAAAAAGGATGTTCTTCAAAATCTTCTTATAACTCTAGCAGCAAACGCTTGGGTTTTTTTTTGCTGACAGAAACCAAGATTAACAGTTAACTGCAGTTGCTTAAGATTCAGGTGCCCAAGCTACGATTGTACATTAGCATCTCTCAGTTCATGCTTCAGCATGCTCAGGCCATCAACCAGCATGCCAAGAAGCCTACTGATTAATAACCCACAGACATGACCAGGCCACTTCCATCATTGTTCAGGCATTGACATCTGTTTCTTTAAGACAAAAAGCCCCATGGTAAAACACGACTAAAAGGCCTTACCATTTTTTAAGCTGTCAAAACCCAAGGAATGTCGAATTTCCTTCAAAGTGGTTCCATGGGCTCCAAGCTCTACCATTCCCATGGCTATCGCAATGCTCAGAGGAGAGAAAAGAATATTCTCATCTTCTCTTGATGCTCGCAGCTGATTATAAACATTCACAGAAAGCTCAGCAATAGTTTCATCAGGAAAATTTGTCTTGAAGGCTTTGCTTTGCAAAACCAGCAAAGACAACAGTCCAAGGAAATACATGTCTTCAGATTCTAAAATCTGCAAGATAAATTTTAGAGAAAATAAGTTAATCTTGTGAAAATAATAAAAGATTCAACTCGAGAGAAAAGGAAATAGCAAGCTTTTAGTTTTAAATCTGTATGGAAAAACAACCTTAGTTACTGAGTTCAACACACAGTTCAGTTATCTGGAGGAGAAACTAATACATACACTGAAGTAGTGATCCATTTTTAAAAAAAAAAAAGACCTACATTACGTGAATTTATGCTTTTGAAACCTTTCAGCAACAGATTAACAGAACATAGCTTCTACATTTTGTTAGACCTCAAAGACATAGTAAAGCCTTTCCTACTTTTACTTTTTAATTTTGCTGTTGTTGTTAAGCAATACTGATCTGGAATTGGTATATATTTCTCTAGCTTTTCGTCAAGGAGACTTATAAATCCTTATTTCTTCCATTTGACCTTCCAGTAACATGCAACTTATTCATCTAAGTCAGCCTAAGCCCCAAACTGGTAAAACTATTTCAAGCACTGTGAGAGAGCTTGCTGACACCGGTGACAAACTAAATGTACCATGATGTTGCTCAGTTGCAAAACACATGGCCAGCAGCCAAAAATTCTCTGAAAGAAAAATAAATCATGTCTTAGTTCCCAAATTACATCCCTTTGTTAGTAAATAACAGCAAAAAGTTGGTTAGTTATGCTAGCTGAGAGACAACACCTGCTTTGTGATCTTTAGAGGATAAAGCTACTGTATACACCAAGATCCAACAGCAGAAACAAGAAAGTAAACTAAACAGAAAAATAGGGTTAGCACTAAGGCTTTTCACTAGTCTATCCTCCAAGCTTTGCTAAAATGCCTCAGTAAGCAACAGTTCTCACTCTGTCCAAAGTTAGCTCATCACACAACTACTGAGATTAAAATTCCAGCTCCTGGAGCTGTGTATGTATGTCCCCAGCCTTCAATTTTTCCTCTGAATTTCACGCTACCTTGACATCTGACCCACTGCTGCCAAGTGTTTCAGGTCTGCAATACCAAGCCAACAGGGTTCCGTCTTGTTGTCATTTACAACATCTCTAGCACGTAACAAAGCAAAGAGTCTTGAAGCAGCATTTTAGGCAGCACAAGACCAAAGAGCTTTAGTCCAGAAGCAGCTACGTGCTGTGCCAGTCTGCCAGGCTTGTCAACATGGGACAAATTTGTGTGAATGTGCTGTTCTGTCGCTTGACTGAAGCCAATTTGCATGCAGGCAGCCCAAGTGCCTTATGCTTCCCAGCTCTCCTGTGTCTGCAGTTACCTTGGCTTTCTATATACCTGACACAAAGACCCTTAGTAAGCATCATACAACACTTATATAATGCATTTCGTCTTCAAAGGACTATCTAGGATGATTTAATTGACTCACACAACACTCACAGCATCATTACTCACATTCTGAGAAAATACAAGAGGCAACAGGGTAGACATACGTGCCTTGGCAGCGACTGATGCAGTCACTAGTTAAGGTTCCTCCTGTCCCCGAGCTGTGGATCAGTCTCTTATTTATTTTTTCACTGAGACAATTAAATAGATGAACCGATGCAGCAATCACACACGCTTCAGGGGGAAAGCACAGGCTCTTAGTGCAATGTGGTAGCTAGAGCCGTGTTTCTCCCGTCCCACATCTCCTTTCTGATAATTGCTTTCATATATATATATTCATATATATGGAAACAATATATATATGAAATATGCCCCTTTTCTCAATTTCTAATAAGCCCTCCTCTATGTTGGCATCACTTCATCTCTCTGGACTACCTGATCAATCTTTCTTTGATTCTTAGCAAGATATAAAAACATTTCCACTGAAAGCTCTTATTCTATTTAAGAATGGCACAGAATAAGTCATATAAGCCTAAAGCACCAGCTTCATATTGTGCTTATTACTAGATGACTACATATTTCAGCACACTTATAAAACTATCCAGCACTTCACTGCTGCCCAACGGAAAACACGTCAGGCCGAGCCGTGACCATCACTATTTATTTCATAAAGACTAAGACAATCTTCTCGTGGCCCAAAACCATTATCAACATACCACAAATTTCCCAATAACTGCTTTTCTTAATAGCTATTAATTTTAACCTGTCCATTTATTAATAATTAAGGATATTAATGTTTCTATTATAGAAAATGACTGGATTTCTCCATTTTCTTTGTGATTCTGGGCACTCTAGATTTATTTTAAAAAAACAAACAAAAACACAACAACAAAACCCTAAAACATAGCTTGCTTCTCTCCTAATGTTACAAAATATAAGGCATCATTCAGCACATCATTGTGATCCTCAAAAAAAAAAAAAAATAGATAAGGAGAAGATCAACTTTTGTTAAGAATGAACCCAAAGCACCATCATGATTGGCCTACTAATTTGGGGAATCTCACATCCTAATCTAAGCAGACAAGTTGCACTGCTCACTGTGGATGCAATTATACAGATAGCTAAGCCTACCCCTCCCCCAATCAAGAACTGTTTGAGCTCACTTTGAGACTTGACAAGGTTACAGGAGACTTAAGATAATTTTCAGTTTTAAAAAAGAAAATTTCCCCAGCCTTTTAGTTGCAGAGGCAGCTAGTCAGTATTCTATAACTTATCTTTGTTATATGTGTTATTGCCAGACAGTCTTAAGTAATTGCAGAGGGGAAGGAGGGAAAAAACGTATAGATCTTAATGAAGTGCTTAACATGTAGGTTAGACTATTTAAATCTAAAAAAACCACAACAAATTATATACAAATCAAAGTCATCTTTCTTCCTGACCACTGCAGAAAAGCTCCTCATCTGAAATAATCAAGTTAAAATATTTTTAATTTAGTTGGACAGAAAAATAAAGTACATAGATGGTGACAAATAAAATTTATACTGAAATGCTCTTACAAGACAAAGTACCAAACTTACTTTTTAAATACATGCTTAAATCTCACTGACGGCAAAGCAAGAGGCTAAGCTGTGCAGAATTAAAGTTCCTGGCTGAAATGAATTAAAGGCAAACAATTTAGGTTCCCCGCCACCCCTTCCATATCACTTTTAGTCTAGACAGGTTTTCAAATGGATTTCACAGTGACATTCCCCATACACACATCCATGGAAAAGAAAGGAAGTTATGGAGGTGGGAATGAACACCCAGGTATAGCAGAAGATGTGACCAGTCCTTTTACTGGCAGCGCTAGCCATATTTTCTCAAATATCTGGAGTTCTCACAATGCATGAATACGAGTACAATGCAAGGAAAGATGTGCTAAAGCAAACTGAAGACCTGTGGGTGACAGCCAGATAGGAGAAGGCTGTAAAATAGAACAGATATTTGATCAATCCTTGCAGGCCACAGTGAAAATGGTCTCATCCATCTAATCTGAGACATCTGTGGCCAGTTCTTCAATTCTTCTTGCAGTTCTAGTACAAGCATACACTGTTCTACTGACAACTGGGAATCCAGCTCTTAATTATCATTCTAGTCATAATGGTTACTGCTTCTCTGATTCTGCCTTACTTCAGGCTATATTACTTTTGGGTTTATGCTTCTTCATGCCTCTTCATGCAGCAGGTCTTGATCCAACAAACAGCTGAGCACTTATAACGGAGCAGTGTGTTCTCAGCCTGTCTCTTCAGTGAGAGTTGAGGGCGCTCCGTTTTGTCTCCACAGCAGTATGGAGAGCATTTATTAAATTGACTGTACCCTATTCACAAACATACTTTAAGCAAAGGACATGAAGCTGAACATTATGTAACGTATGTCCAGGAAGTTAAACAATTCCCATGAGTATCATCAAAGTTTTAAGTCAGTCTTTTCAGACTGTTCCTCAGAGTCATCACCAGGACAGCCTGTCATAGCTGGTTTGCATCACTGAAATCTAGTTATATACTGCATCAGCTGAAAAGGAGTTAAAGCCCACATTATTACTTTTCTTTAAACATTGTTCAATCAAGAAGCATCAGTTTCAAATGTTACTGCATGCATTTTGCATATACTGACTACCTAGATGAATGAATAAAAAAAAGGTGATAAAATTACTTTCACTCAATCACAAAGATGTTAAGACCAAGGATAAATATTTGCCATTTAAGAGCCAGTCCAAGTTCTGTTTATCTTAAATTGATGCACAAACACCACTCGCCTACAAGGCAATCAAAGAATCAGTGCAAATATACAAACACTCTCCTTGCAACAGCCTCTTCTTGAAAAATAATTGTGTACCACAAGGTATGTCAGAATATTAGTTTTTGCTCCTGCTTGCAACTGTTCTCAGGGAAAACAAAGCAGAAACAGAACACTAAGCAATGCAGTATTGCCTCAAAAACCTGAGAACATCTGTACCTCCAGATGAGACATTATTGCACTGTTATACTTCTGCAGACGTTACCTGGCAATTTTCACCACACCACAACTTCAATATAAATCAGCTTCTCTAACATACATACACTTCTTGATTTGAACATCAACTCCACTTGATTTGACATTCTACGTGATTCTTTTGGTGTTTCTGCTCTGGGTACAGAAATATGCCTGTTCTGTCTGGGACTTCTTTTGCCTCTGGACACTGGTCTGTACCAGGTTTGAGTTTCTTGGAAACAACTTAAATTATTTTTTATCATTTCCCTCACACACTACTTAAAATAATAAAGAGATCCCAGATATGTATCATTCAGCAGGTGCTTGCATTGAGACCATGACTAGTTTGGTTTCCAGTAAACCTTTTCATTCAACATTTCTGAAGTATTCTGTAAAGATTTTACCAGTCCCAAGACACTTCGTACCACATTTCCACAACAGGTCACACCAAGCTCAGCCTAAGGACAGCATTCCCATTCGTTTGCCCTGTGGCCAGCACAGATGTACTCCCACACACAGGCAGAAGGAACATCAGCATTAATAATGTTTGAAGAAAAAAGATTCATAGGCTAGAATACAGGATTGATTAACTATAGTTCTTGCCTTCCCCCAAGCATAAGGCTGGAATGACTAAGAGGAAGTAGAACAACATCTCCCCCTCACACCCACAAACCCTGAACTACTCAGTTCATTACATATGCTTTCAGAAAAATGCAAAAGGGGCAAGCATCCTCCGTAAGCCAAGATATTTTGAGAGATATCATATCAACAGACTCAAATTGAATTCACAGACATGAAGTACCGTGAATTTTGGAACAGCTAGAATTGGACTCAGTGTAGGAAGGTGCCAAAATTTCAATCAAGGGTTGAATTCTAGTATCTCATGCATGCCAGACAGGTTGAAAAAAAGGGGTTATAATTTCCTTGTCTTTTACACCTCTAAAAATTGTGGGTTTTATAAAGAAACTCATTTATGCCTTTAAAAAAATTACAAAATAAAGCTGTGATATATATTGCCTTAGTTTCTCAGTACACAGAGACGGAACTAAGATTAGTTGCCTTAAAGATCACTCTTGACTACATGCAAGCTAAACACCAAAGGTGTGGGAAGCACAAACGGGAAAACTGCTGATTCCTTCTGATCAGCGTATAAAATAAAAGCTTAGGGAGAAAAGCAAATGTGGTAGCAGGACTGATTACAGCCTCTCCTGTAAAGAGGAGCATCTGCAGGAACAGACAGAAGAGTCTTGCAGAACAATTTTATAAAGCGAGAGATGAATTTACTCAGGAAACAAGCCCTGCTGGTCAGAGGGGGAAAAAAAATAAATAGTATTTATGTATCTAGACAGGAGCTGGGTGCTTCCTCCTTCCTCTCAAATCCAACCAAAACTCTATCATGTTTGTGATAGATTAATTATGAAAGCATAGACAAGTTTGGTGAAATTCAGTCACTGTTGCTTTGCCAAACATGACAATTGGCGCAGGCACCCTTAGTCCAGATGATTTCTTGTTGGCAATCTTGTCAAACAGTGCAGTATCAGAGAGACTACATAACCAGTAATAACAGTTTACAAAATTGACACAATTCTCCCTCCAAAAAAAGAGACCAGCCAACACCAGTTGAGCAGAGGAGATGCACTGAGCAGTTAGCAAGATCATTAGCTGTTCCCCAGGACCAGGCAGTGGTTGTCATGGCTACCCTGAAGGATGTGCTGAGGAGGTACACAGCGGCAAAGAAGAGCTCCTGGACCAGCTCAGGCTTGCCTCAGGCACGCTGCCCTGCAACAACGGGGACAATGTGGCTGCCATCACAAATCTCACAGATCCTTGCAAATTCACTCACTTTGTACTGCAGAACAATATAAGAATCATTTCTTCAATCCTTTCTACTTTGTCCACAAACCTAACCTTTCAGATTTTTATTTATTTAAGGTTGGGCAAAAATTGCATCTCCAGCTAGCAGTACTGTCCTCCCGCTTGGAATGTTGAGGTTTTACCTACTGTGGGGTTTTCTGGAGGTATGTGGCACTTCCTCCCATCAGCTGGCTTACTTTGGTCATTGCCCTTGGCTTCCCCTCATTCAGCCTTTCTCTCCCTCCAGCGCAGAGACTGGCAGACAGAGTTACTGGAGTACTGTGAAACAAGGCTATAACCTGAGTTGACTTAACCTGAAAAATCATTTTCCAATTTTCATAACAAGTGGAAGCAGGAAGGTGTGCAGGGGACAGCACTGCAAAGGCTGACCTCTGTAATCAAACACATAAATGGGAAATCTACATCCTACCAAGTGCTGTAAGGGTCTACTTAGACTATCCATTAGGACATGCTTACACGTGGAGTTGAGATACAGGAGAGCCTGCCTGAAGGCAAAGGTAAATAAAGTACCAATTCTCAGAGCAACAGCTATGCAATTCATGAGGTATTACTGCTTATAGCCAGAGGACTGTACCCAAAGAAATGGGAGAAAAACTAGACATCCATGAAATATTTTCAGTTACAGCTATCATGAACAGTTGCAAACAGTATTTGAAGGAACCTACAAAGTTCTTTGGTTACTAGAAGTAGTTTACTTTTTGGAAGTGATGACAATCATGTGAAATTATACATGCCTCCTGGTAGCAGGCAGGCACATAAATGATAGCTATGACATGTCAACTCCTTTGTATTAGGGTATGTATTTACATTTTCTGTGTTGCAAGAAATGTTTATCCTTCGCTTATGTGAGTACATGACCTTGTCAAACAGATTCTACAGACACATCTAGAACCATTAAGCTTGTTTGAACCTGTTTGTTTCAGAGATGCAGTGACATCCACTTTTCAATCTGCAGAAACATCAGTAATAAAGTCCTGAAATGTTATCACCATCTGTCAATGATGGAGTCACTGCCTCATGGAGGAAGAAACCTCAAGGTTTATCTCATCAAAAAGTCGCACAGTAACACTGTATCAAATACTGGAGTATTTAAACCTCTTGTATAGTGACTAAAAGAAAGTCATTCCATGAGAAGTGTTTGGACCATACAAAAACCTTGCCCTCCAACACACAGCAAAGCATGACCCTCAGGATTCTTTATTCCAATTTTTCACATGACCTCATAACATAAGCAGCTTCTAGAAAACCTGGAAGGAAAACGGTACACTGAAAACTTTCATATTGATAAATTCTACCATTAAATCCCAAATGTTTTTAAACTTTCATGGAGCTTGGCACCGAGTCACTAACCTGCTGAGGCAATTATGCAAGCCAAAGTTGTCTTAATTGAGCTTCCTCAAGCATAATCCCTCAGCTCCAATTAAAAAATAAAAAGCTGAGAAGCTATGTCCAAAATACTTAAATCTGAATAGCCTAAAGCAAACATCTAAATCCATGTCTAGACAATTAAGAAAAGGTGGTCTTATTTCAAAATATACTACTGTAAAGCCTGCAACTGTAAGCATCCACACAACATTTCCCAATTGTTTCTTCTGTCAAGAAGAAAAAAAAAAATTTAGAAATTGTTTGGCAGAGTGCTCTTGTTTGTGACAGTTACAATGTGCCCCACAAAGTAAAAGCTATCAATAAGAAAATACAAAACAAACTAAGTCTGTGAAGGAGAAAATTTGAAATATTGGAGAATTTGGGGATTCTAAAGGCTCAGAATTGGGGGTGTGCACATCACCTTTCTAAGAAAGTCAACAGAGCCTGACCGGGGAGAGTTTCAAGGCTAGAGACCGAAATATCACATTGGATCTGCTTGCAACAGATCAAAGCAGAGGGGACATCTACATGTTAAGTCCCCCAGAAGCAGCTTAATCACGCATAGAATGACTGGGGTGTTTTTAACATATATTATACTTATGTTTCAGTCTGGGTTGTCAGTCCTGTACACCACTCTGAATGAAGTCATTCCCATGCACGTTGGTCTTGGGGTGAAGATGTTAACCCCAATTCACTGCTGAGAAAAGGAGAACTTGCTGAAAGAATCAGTGTTTCATTTTATAAACATCAGTTACACTTGGTTTGATTTTGGACAACTTTCTGAGTATTCTATATGACTAACAAATTAAAACTTAATGTACCATCAAAACAGTGATTGGATCTCAACTTCTTTGTTTTACATTTTTCAGCAGGTTTAAAATTCAGGATGTCTTCAGAAGTGAACAGAGCAAGACAAACTGAAAGGTCCATAGAGGTGCTCCCAGTTGCCTTACCTTGGAGCCCGGCAGTGGAAGTGTCCTGTGAGGATTGATTTTCCTATGGAAGAAGGGACAATGCATGGACACAGAAGGTGAAGCTGGTCTCAGTCACAGGCTCTCCACTTACAGTACAACATTTTAGGGAGGACAACCCAAATAAGACTGTAGCATTATTTCCTCCCCCACCTCAGACTTCCTTAGGGTGGATTGAGAAAGAAAGGGAGAAGGTGGCTGTGATCTGATTCTGCAGCAGTTGTTTTCTATCGAAGCAGCAGAGATGGCACACTGCAATCAGCTATTTTAGATACAAAAACAAGTTCTTGCCTGCTCTTGCATGTACTGCAAATTTCGTTACTTGCAATAAGTCACATTTCTGTTATTTTACTGTGAAATTCATTTGATCAGCAAGCTCCCAGAACCAAGCTCCCAACTATAATTTAATTAAAAGGGCAGTAGCTAAGTTTCACCATATGCAACTGCCAGATGCAATCAATGCAGTTAGGTCTTAACGTCGTCTAAAGGCGATGTTACTGAATGTACTGGAGCGTAGTTTTATAAGTGATGAAAGCTGTCACTTATGTCACAGATATTGCTGTAATGCAGCATGATATTACAGTTTCAGCAGAACCAAAAAATATTAATAATACATATTGTGAAAGCATTTATGGCGAGTGAGTTTGGAATATGCTTCAAGTGCCATACACTTTTTCTTGAGACTCCATACTTATGCATAAAGTCACTTGAGACATGTTAAACTATATGCTTTGCCTAACATTATGTAAGTTCTCACAGCCAATTCTAAACCGTCAAAAGTTGAAGGACTGGAGGACACAGCTAATTAGGGATAAACAGACCAGGAGCCCTTCACCATCCAGTGATTCACAGGAATATGGAATACTGCATCAAGGGTACCTTAAAATTGTGTCTCTTTGGAGGAGACTTGCCGAATGCATTTCAAAACCCAAGCAACCAACTCAGGAAAACTTTTAAAAGTCTCTGATAAAATGCGATGAAGAATCATAGTCTTTAAATCACCCCAAAATAACTAGACAAGGTTAGCTGTGAAATAGTGTTTCAGAAGTTCAAAGCAGAAGTTAATTCTTCAATGCATTGTTCAGCTTCCTTCACAAGGACTTCAGAAGAAAAAAAGATCAGGCAACAGATATATAACGATGTCAAGAAGATGAAGAAAGTTAATTAAAATGTATCAGGATTTCAGAAAAGGTGTCCATCACTTCATAAACTGAACGCAAATGTGACACACAAAACAGCTTGCTTTCCTTCCAAACAATATGAGCTTCAGACTTGCCATCAGTACTGGGCTCCATCTGCATTTAAGTAACGTCACTATTGCCAAGAGAGTTATTATTCACTTAAGTTAACACTACTTAGATGAAAATTAGTTTCTTACAATACAGCAATAATACATACAGATTGGTTTAGAAGAAAACCAGAACAATTAACCCTAGCTTTAAAAGTAGATGTTATACCCTGATTAATTACAAACGGCAATTCATCATTGCAAGGGCTGTTATTTATAACACCCAGACATTGTTTCTCTAACACTTTAAATTCCGTTTCTGTACGGAAGATGCAAGATGGAAGCAGCCGCAGCCACTGGTCAGCTTCCAGCCAGCCTCAATTCTTCTTAGAAGCAACCACATCTATCAGACAGACTGTCATGACAACCCCAGCCAGGTACTGAATGCTGGCCCAGGCTAACTCTGAAGCACAGCACCATGCCAGCAGCGGCCCCCCAGCCACCCTGCCACCTCCCGTGCTGGCAGCTGCTCGAGAGCCAGCCAGGGGACGGCGCTGGCAGTGGTGGCCAGGCCATTACCATCCAGTTAATAGAGCTGTCCTGGCACAGCAGCTGGGGCTGGACAGAATCTGTGAAAGGCGAATTTTAAAACCAGTTGAAAGAGCTCTTTTGGCAAGTGTGCTGAGCCTGACCAACAGAGCCCACAGCTGATACAAAAAAAAAATAAAATAATCAAAACAGTCTGTAACGCAGGTTTTGCACAAAAACTTCAGAGACAAAGATGAGAAATAAGAGTCACTCAGAGGGTGTTTACTCCTGAAGCAGCAAAATGCAGCCAACGAACGAGTGTATTTCTGAATCAGTAATACTGAGAGGAAAAAACCCAAAACTTAGCACTGCTATGTAAGCTTCCTCACTTCAAATATTTCCCTAAGATAACAGCATAACATCTGTTACAAAATAAAGACTTTTTTTTTTCTCCTAAAAACTATAAAATTATCTGGATTCAAAATTCAGCTAGTAGCAGGATTTATCACTCTGTATTTCACACAGTAGAAAACCCCAAACAAGGCACATAATAAGGATTTTTATTTTCTTTTTTTAAACACCCCAACATGAAGGATGCCAATCATCAATCTTCCCAAAGGAGTAAGAAGCATGGGAAGACCACACAGAAAAGAAAATTAGAACTTCTCCTTCTTCCTGCCCTAAGGCCAATTCCAATTCTTGCCTCTTAGGCTCCAGCATCATCGTTCTGCTCGTAGTTCGCATGTATTTTTGAAAGCTTTAATTTGGCTCTCTTATCTCCGTGATTTCTTCAGCTCCAGAACTCCAATTTTATATTGCTTCTACTTGAGAGCAGCTCTGCAGATATCTTTAAAAAAAAAAGTTTAAAAAAAGGAAACCAGCCGGGGTACCTGCCTGACTACAGATATCAATAAAGGCAACTGATAACTCACATGGTATATGGACAAGAGGAAAAACCTGCTGGCATAACACAGGGGATAGAAATGCACCTAAAATTATAACTTTTTTTTTTAATGTCATCATTCAAGTCCTTTCTCCCTCTTGCTTCTTCATAAGCATCCATGAACTTAGCAGCTGAAGAAACAAGGCGATAAGGAACCAGCAGTAGCCTCGTACTGTTCAAACTGGGTGAGCTGGCAGAGGTAAGTATAAGAAGCGAACTCGGCGCCCTGTGTGTGCTACTGAAATTGTTCAGAGACAATATCTGGTACAGCAGCAGTTTCAAGGGATAAATGGGAAAGCTGGAAATAGAAAGAGAAAGGCATAGAAGAAAAATACAACCCCTGCTGTGCAGGTATCTTATCCACAACAGAAGATACGCAACAATCAAAGAAATGTAGTTTCTTCAGTTAAGAGGCAGTAAATAAGACTCATACTTAGAAGAAAAAAAAAAAAAGAAAAAAAGAAAATATTCCCATTTTTGTTCTAATGGTTTTGTTTACCCTAGCCTTGGAGACCTATAGCTGTTGATACATCCCTCTTGGCTCACCATGGACAAAACAGCTCAGTTTAGAGTCCAGTGTTCGAGCTGCGCCTGAAAGGTGGAAACTGGCCTTGGAGTGCACTTCTGCAGATCGCTGTTCAAGCCTCATTGGTTTGTGTTTATGAGAACTGACACCATTCCAAGCTTCCTCTCCGTGATGAGCCATTTAAACAACACATGTAGGGAGCTGAATTTGTCTTAATCTTGCTTATTCTCCCACACAGAGAAGTTTGTATCCTGTTAGATCTGATTCTAAATGCTAAAGCAATTCCCATGAACAAGAGCAATCACGAAGGGCTGAAGAAATAATCCATTCCTGTTGTTTGCTGCCTCACATCTGCACAATCTCCCTGTGGTTTTACCAACACATTGGGGGTATATTGTACAGAAGGTGTTCAGTGCTTTTTTTGATTGATTGGTTCTGAGTTTTTGTTGGTTTGGTTTAAGATTTTTAAATGGGTTTTTATAATTCAAAAACTTCAATACCTTACAGAAAGTAATCAAGTCACTTCCAACACCCAGAATGAAAAATAAGGGTTCAAATCTCATTGCCTCCTCCTCCCAAGAACAGAATACTTGTTTTCCAGTACGTCCTAGGCGTTTCCTCTAGGAATTCCTATGCTAAATAAGCATTAACTTTACTTTTTGTTAGACTATAACACTACTATTTTTTATATTAGAAGCTATGATTCATGCGCGTCTAATATTTTACACCGGTGGGTAACATACACATTCTTTCTAAAAATTAGGTTAATCTTTTTTAATTAGCGTGACTTTGAAAACTAAACAGGCTAGCCCAAATTCCTGGGCTTGGATATAAGATGCCTATTTCCAAACTTTCTACAGGTTATCATTGTTAAACTGTTAAATAGGCAAGGTGGACAGCTGTACCTCAAAGCAAGGACTTTAGACCCAGTTCCATTAATACAGTCATAGTAGAAAAGATATTTTCATTTTCCATCAATATATCTCAGCATCAACCTTATTAGCCAACAATCAGCCAGAATGCCTTGCCTCTTACAGACCTCCTGGAGTCAGTGCATCTGCATGAGAAGTATTGCCCAAAGCGTGCACGTTTTTTTTAGTAATTCATCACAGAACAATTATTCCACTGGATCCAAATATACCTCAATGTGTAAAGTGGGCAACAGCTCATCTTTAACCACACAAAAATCAACTATATGCTCTGTGGAAACTAGACTGTATATTTCAGCCACCTCTGGCTCATCATCAGATAATGCTTATCACTGTGACAGGAGATACTGTTCAGAACTACAGCTAGCCCACCTCTTAGAGAGAAAAGCAGGCAGAGTAGTAAGATGTAACGTGGTAACATTACTGCCTAAGTTTGTTCTTAAATTTATTTCTACTTGTTCAAAATCATCCAAGGCAGAAGACAAGGCAAAGAACAATGCCCAAAGATTAGTTGTTTTAATCAGTAAACTGCCTGTGTACAGGCAAAAGCAGCTCAACTGTGTGAAGTGTCTGATCCTGTCTGACATTCAACGGCATGGATTTCTACCTGGCTTAAAAAGCAAACAGTAATCAGCCAAGACATCAGCTTCATGCTCATTTTCATAAAAATACAGGGAAGCCAAGAGCAGAAAACAGGAAACCTTAAGCAGGACACATCTTTTCTAGTTCCTAAAGCCTGCAGTAACCAACCCTATTAACAATAATGGAATAAGAGTTCACTACACATTTTTTCCCCATAAGGCTAAATTAAAAAGCTAGATTTTAAACAATTTAGTCCTCACTGTATATAGAGTTGTAATATTCACATTTTTATTGCAGCTACTAAATACAATAATAACAATGTCAAACATGACCACACACTTGCCTAGGCAAGACTTAAATTTATGTCTCTCTATAGCCAGAAATTAATAGCCTAACATCTTCCCATGATTCACAGGTTTTCAGGAATTGTTTTGATGTACTAGGAGGGGCAATGAAAGGCCTAGTAAAATAATGGATTAAGAAAACTCTCAGTCCAGCAAGACTTGAAAACACACTTATCACAGCTGTAATTACAAGCCTGAATGGCCACAGCTGATCCCTAACCTCAAACAACGCTTACATTCCCTTTCAATGAGTCTGCATTAGGAAAAAAAAAAATAAAAATCTTTACTGTGGCCTTATTAAACACTTCCTTGTACCTATTTTAAAGGTTTACTAGTTTAACCTGTTTATACAGAAAGAATCAGGCGATGACATTACAAAATTAGAGCACTAACTACCTCAAAGCCCTCAGGTTCAGTTTTTCATAGGTCTCACCATTGTCATTTTGCTGACTTGTTTCAGTAAGACACCTGCAATCCTATTTACCTGCTATTCAACTTTGACAGCTCACCACTCCCTCTAGCAATTGCTGAGATTACTTTATCCAGGAATGGACACTAGAAATTTTTCCCTGTAATGTCCCGATGAAACTGTGGATGTCTCAGTGTATTTGGTTTAAGATATTGCTAATGAATTGCTAAAGAGGTCCAGCTGGTTACCCCGAAATAAAAGCAGTACCTTTCAAAAACCAGAAGTATTTTTTATGTCCAAATAATTTTCTCCTAAGCTTGACTGTGATGCCAACCGAATACCTGCCTTAAATAATTGTAAAAAATACAATTCTTTAAGGCAAGCACATATTTTTCAATTGGACTAACAATGATAACAGCTGAAGTATAAAAACCTCAAATTTTGCCAGTTTGGGGATGTTTTATTTCAGTCTCTACCTTTTATATCAGTCCTGGAGGGAGAAAAAAAAAAAGGAATTAAAATATTATTCTGAGTGTGTACACACAGTGGATGGGACAAGAAGAGTCTCAAATTGTAGTAACAAACCAGGCTGGACTTTTAACAAAAGCATTTTGCTCGCAAAGGCAACAAAGCTCTGGAATAAGTTGCCTGGGGAGGTCTCTAGATCTACCCCTACCCACTAGATTCCTTTAAGAAGGTTAGACAAGCACGTCGGGAATCAAGAGATGGTTGACTGTGACTTGGAAAAGTAGATGAACTAGAGGAGTGAGTTTCAGAGTTCCTCATATACAGCATACATTTCCCCTATCCTCCATGTGCTGAGGATGCAGGCGTATATACAAACGTACGTCCCAATCCATTTACATTCTATGGCCTCATTTTAAGAGCAATAAAACTTAGTACCTCTTAAATAGTGAAAAACAGCATTGAAAAGGACTATCTGCCTAATGAGCTGTGATCTCACACAGACGATACACAAGAGGGAAAGCAAGAGAAAAAGACTATGTAAACCTGTTCCCGATTTATGTTTGACACACAATGAAACAACAGCTGAGAGAAAACCAAGAGAGGTCCAGCTCAGTCTCTTTTGGTTCAATGATTTTGGAATTTGTTGGTCAAGTAAGGCTCAAATCTCTGTTCAGCATCAGGTATGGAAAGACAGAAGTAGTCACTGTTTGGTGAGTATTATGGCTGGCATATAAACCCTATTAGGGACCAAATTCTGTTCACTATCTTTGCTTTTATGTAAAAGGCCTGAAAAATTACAGATTTTTTTTCCCTTGGCTTGAACTAATATTACAGAAAAAGTTAATTACATGAAAAAAAAAATTAATGTCCTAGAGCCAAGTCACTGTATGTCCACAGGGAGTATTAATAAACATGATTTATCTCACTATGAAAGTTGTGATTACCGTTTTTCAATAACTGAAGCTATCAGCAATATGCTACTTCTCATACCTTACGAAATGGAACCAAAACAGCACAGCCTATTTGAATTTAGCTCAAATGCTGGTTTACTGGGAACATGTTCTCCTTCTGTTCCTGTATGTTGGGTTTCTGAGAGTACAGCACATCAGGGCTCAGCTGAAAACAAACAGAAGCAGCCATGCACATGCAATAACAAGCCTCTATTTTGGTGCCTAAATGAGAGGTAAACATTCAGGACTCAAAATAAAAAACCCACAAAAAACCCCTGTATGCCTGCTTATCTTTAGAGTTGTTAAAGACATAGAGAAATGCATTTCAGTTACAGAACACATGAAGTTTTTATGAAGTGTCTTCTATGGAATAGAAAACCTCACAGTATGAGGTACAAGATGCAATGCAAGATGCATTACAGTCAGTTGGAAGACCTTAATTCTATCGTATTTTGCACATATGAAATCCACATGCAGACATTTAAAATTTTGCATTAGTCCATAGAATTCTTTTTTTGTAGTGAAAACTGTAATGTCTATTTGAGAAGAACTACATAACCATTCTGCAACTGCAATCCAATGTACAAAGTTGAAAGACTCAAACTGAAGATAAACACCTTTGGTTGCTGGTACAAGAGGAATTCAGGGATAGAAAAGATATTTTATTTTCAAATATAAGAGACTGGCAGTAAAAGAAAAAAAAAATAATGCTGGAACTACTCTCATCTGTCATAATACCAAAACCATTGCCACTTGGTGTTTTACCTCAGTAACCCGATGCCTTTGTTACAGGTTACTGATATTCTGCTTCTGAACTGCTACTGAAATACCACCAAACTGTCAGCTCCTGTTCAAATACTGACCGAGCCACATCTTTCTTGCTTTGAAGACAGACAAAATCGTTGTAAATTGCTATGTATCACTGTAGACTCGCAAACCCTAATATTTCAATTATGAGTTAAAATGAAGAAATTCCTACAAAGGAAACAAAACTGGTAACTTTTCTTGCCATACAGACGTGATGGCTACAGTATAATTTAACACAAAAGCAAACTTTGTGAATTGTGTGCTAAATTATCTTTAATTATAAGTCTTCCAGCAAAATATACCTATCATCAGCCTTTGATATGATTAGTTTAATGCAGAAACATGCTGTCAACTCATCATTTAATCACTTCCAACATATTATAGTATAGGAAGAATATAAATACCAATTCACACATTCTGTATTAGTGCTTGCAATCCCTGTTTGCATTAGCAAATATACAGGCTACTACTAATATCACTAAGTCAGGTCCTTTTACTAGAAAATTCCAAAACTTAAAACAGTGTCCCATATATGCACACAAGGTCAGCCCAAAGTTACGTCTTACAATCTCAATAGTAACCAGATTTTTACTCAAAAACAAGAAAAAGATGACGTCGACAGGAACAGTTGATGTCAGGTGAACTGTTTCAGAGGACACAGCCCAACACTACTCAGGCCTGGAAATATTCTAAAACAAATTAAAAAAAACGTATCAACGGGAAAAATAAGTGATTTCCCCAAGCATTTCCATAGCTTGCATAAAGACATCAATTACCATCGCTTGTCTTCTAAATTAATGACTCATAGCGATGGATTATTCATGCAAGTTGGCCAGCTGAACGTTATACTTGGACTCTGGGGAAAAAGTATAGCATGTCTTAATTAACTGCATTTTGTATCAGCCAGAATACAGTCAGAAAAATTTTATTTCTCTGGCCAACCAGGTAAACATAAGAAAATGAAACTAGCCCCAATTTAAGTTGTCGTGAACTAGCAAGAGCGCACTGTCTCAAGTGAGCTCTGTAGCGTAGTTCCAAATTGCTGTTTTGTTGAATGAACTGACTTCAGATCTACTCCATTTAAGCATGAAAAAAGGAGGACATTTCACATTAACACGCTGTTTCCTGTCATATGCACGACCTTGCAAGGCTTCAGTGATGGCACAAATTCTTGTTCAAAAGGGTATCAAGTAATTTCACAGCCTAGACTGAAATTCAACTTAGCACTGAATGTTTCTATGAGTGAATGATACGTTTAGAAAATATTTCAGATATTAACAACTGCTGCATTCCGACAGCCTCCTCAAACATACATAACATTTATGCAGTCTACTGATATTTGTTAACATTGACCAGGACAGTGCAAAATACCTTCGCACTACAAACAGTACCTAGGATTTGCAATTGTTAGCTTTCAAAGTGTTATTCAATCACTATACTGAAAGATTTACAAAATAAAAATGGGAAGTCCGTGATAAATGTTAGCATTTACCCATAGAGTAAGTAATATGAATGATCTAATATTTCTAAAAATCTATACCAAGCTGTTCTAGGATAGCAAAGATAGCCTTGCCTGATGAATTATATGACCACCTAGTTGCTTACACGACTTACATACAATACATTAGGGTTGTTAAAAGTATTAATCACATTCAAACAGACCTTCACCTTTTAACAAACTAATATCCAGACACCTCACACTCTTTATTGGATTTTATTTTGTGAGTAGGAAGAGTCTGTTTTCATTTTATATTAGAGAAACACAGGTTAAGCATAGATTAAATGACTTGTCCACTACCAAAGGATCTGAAAACAAGTAAGCTTTTTTCTTCTTTGTTTACAACTGTCTTATCCACTGATGTTGCCTTCTCTGAACTCCCAGGACAATCCTAGTGCCTTTGAAAGCAAAAATTTCTTTTTGTCCTCGCTCTCTTGTTGCTTAAGTAATATTTCTGGGGATTCTTCTAAAGCCCCACAATTCTTAAGGAATTAAGTAATATCCTTAAAGACAGGACAGCAGCAGAGATAAGGATTAGGAAAGGACAGTGAATGCCAATTCAACTAGTATATACCAATCCTGAAATGGCAAATAGTGGGAAAATATTATCATGATACATCTGCTTCCACAGGGCTTTCACTGCAGGTAAAGATGATACTGTACAAGAACCAGCACCTTGTAACAATTCTTATATGCAGATCTGAATGTTGTTTATGTTCCAAATACAAGGCATGCCAGTGTTCTTGTTGAGTAATATGCTTCCATCACTTCAAGAATTTATTTTCATTATGACTGAGTGGAAGTTTGCCCTCTTGAAGCTAACGGGTATTTTGCTGTCACTTCACATATCAAGACCTGGTATCAGTTATGTCAAATTCACAAGTGCACTGTGTTTTGATATCGTATGCACATTTTCCTCCCTCACATTCCTATATGAAAAATTACCAATGGCATTTTTTTCGCTTCATGCAGATCATCCCCTCAAAATAAATCTACTTACAGTCAATTTGTTCCTTACTCACTTTCATGGATACCTTCTTTATACACCCTGCTGCTCCATATCCCCTATAGTCAGACACTTCTGCTCCCTTGTTTTCCTGATATTTGTTTTTCTCAGTATCTCCTCATAGATCTAATATCCTGCTTTCTTTAATATTTCAACACATGCACGGTAGAGAGAGCAGATGGAAACTGCCAGTTACCGATGATGCCAAGTAGCTTCTGTGCAATTGGAGACTACAAAAGCTCTAAAATCCACATAGATTTTTGTGCTCCAAGGACATTTTTCATGCCCCAGAGATGCTGAGAAGTACAAATCAAAGGCACTTTCCTAAATGAAATTAAGAACAAGCATGGTTGTAGCATGCCATGACACAGAGGTGACAGTGAACTGGGGAGCTGGATTTAGGCACGCAAGACCTCAGAAACTGTCCCCAGGAAGAGCACTTCGAGCTACAAAACACCATGAGCATTGTTTCAGGCTGCTCAGTCCTATCAGGCATCATCCTGTTAAGAATGTTACCTCACGTCTTGCTGAATTCCCAGTAGATACTTAGAAATGCTGTTTCCACACCTCAGGGGCAGGGGGAGACATGGGAGGAAGCTATTCGTCAGCCATTCTCATCTCTGGCCTAAAAAAAAATCCTTTAGAAAACCTACACCTCTGGACAAGTTCACACAGGGGTGGGATATTTCACAGTATTGCTATTTTCTGTTCAAAGTGGTAGTAATAAGACTAACTCCTGTTTAGTCTAAAAAGAAAGCCATAGCTAGTACTCCTCACAGTTCTGCTTCCTTGCAACATCATTTTCAGACAGCAGAAGGAATGAGGTGAACAGTGAGAGATTAAAAGGAGCAAATATTTGTGTGTAGACACTGCAGGGGCACAGAGCACCACAGGGCAGAGCAGAGAAAAACACTGGAGAACATGGAAGGAGATCTCTATGGTCAGACCTGGGCAACCAGGGGGACTGATAAAACAGGTGAGGAGATAAAGAGGGAAGACCCAATTCTGATGTAGAGGAATGACCTAAAGTATAGGCAAAACATTCCTTCTAGTTTTTCACTACTATCAGATACAGACAACACATAATTCTTATCTGCAATACTTAGGTCAACACAACTGCAAGCTGAAAATGAAATTACAGCAACCAAAGACCAAAACAGGGTTCAGCTCCGTATCTCCTGTTTACATTGCAAGCACTAGATGGATGTTCTTTGCAACACCTTTTCTTACTACCTCTAAGAGATTTTCAGACACTGCCATCCTCTTCTTTCCAGCTCCCTGATTTGCAGACCTAGCTTCTTTGGATAGAGAAAACTGGGAGATCAGATGTGTTCATTAATTTTGTGACTGCCAGGGACACAGAACAAGGGAAAAAGAAGATGGTCCAAAGTACATGCAGCCATGAAACAAGATCTCATTTTTCATGCTAGATCAAGGAGGTGTAGCAGACATTAAGCATTAAACTAAAAAGTCCCTTCTGTCTTCTTCAACTTGAACATCAGCTGTGTCAAATATTATCAGAACATTTATTTTAGAAGTGTGGAGTCAGCTTTAGTTTTTTAATTTATTTTTTTTAATAACCAAAACACCTGCTGCCTGTAATGTTACTGTGAATAAACAATGTTACTTTAATAAAGCGGGTTTTATACACCATATGTAAGTGCACATGCTTTTAAAGACAAAATAGAATCACTACAGCATTTTAAAAACCCGTACCCAGCTTAATAAGAGACTAGTTTATTCCTCTTTAGTACTTGTAAGAATCATTAGGCATCTTTCGACTCCCACTAATTACTTTGGTTTTGGCAGACATTACTGTATCTTCCTCCTGCTTTTTTGAATAAATGTGAAATTAACAAGTCAATAAACTGACATATTTACAGTAAAAATAACTTGGCTTCTCTCTCTTCGTCCTCCCACTTTTCATATTTGTCTTTGCAGATGAAAAGGTTATAGTTTACCTACAAGCTTTTCATATACTTAAAGCAGTTTGGGTGGGAACCTACCCATCTTCCTTTACATCAACAGGATTGCAAGTCAAAGACCTGATATTACAGTAAGCTGTTCGTGTTGACTTCGGTTTTGATTAATAGCTTTATACAGTTTAGAAACTAGAGCAAATGCTTCTTTAGAAAAAAGATATCCAAGAAAGAAAACATGAGTTGGTTCAGTGAACTCGAATTGCTACATGAAGTACACAATCATTAAATGCTCCAAGAACTGCTTTAATTTAAATGTGGAAAGAAAAGCGTTCGAAAAGGGCAGTTTTATAGACACAATTAAAAACAACATCTTAAATCTTTAAACCTATTTTCTTTCTAGCTACAACTTACCTAACTGAGATATACGGGGAAAAGTGGGGCAGTGAATATTACCTCACATGTAGAAACAGTGACTGAAAAAACGACGTTTTGCTATACTGTCAACGAAAGAGGCAGTCTCCAGTGGCTAAGTGATGGTGAGGAGTTCAGACAGGCTGTCTTTAGCAAAGTGCCCGCACTCCTAACGTTACCTTGACGTGACAAGGTCAGTTTAAAAAAAAATCATGTTGAAAAGTAGATGCCTAAGTTCTCCAGCTTACTCCAAACTTCTACAGGAGAATCAAGGGCCAGAACGGCACCACTGCTCAAAAAGTACCAGATGCAAAGTGCAACTATTGAGAAAGCGTTTGGACATATTAGCTTATTGCAATGGCAAATAAAGTGTTTGCTTCCTTCTGATGTCTAAGCAAGATTCCTGGAATTCAGTCAGAACTCCAAAAGCGAAACAAAGCCTTAAGTGTGTAGTTTAAAAAAGTTAGAAAGGAAATTAAAGTTCTCAGATGAAGAAGTCCCACAAACCCACTGTGCATACAGAAACATGGACGATAAACACATGACAATAGAAGAACACAGGAACTAAAGTTCTTTGGAGGTTTGGAGAGATCCTTCCTAGCTAACAAGTGCTTGGTTTTGCGTATTTAATAAATCCCACTGCACACATGGTACAGTTTCAGTTTCTATTCTAACAGAACTGATCTTTCTAGAAGAAGTCAATTGTCCGTTAGCCCCATCGAGTCATCATGAGTTTAAAATTGTCAGACATACACAGCAAATTAGAAATACTTTACATTATTAAGCAGTTACTCATTTAGATGTAATGCTGGAAATACTGCAGGGCTAAAGTACATAAATAAGTGGAAAGATGTCTTCCAATTATCAGTCTAGCTCTCTGGTTAAAATTTAAAATAACCAATATAACCACATTATTTAACCTCTTCTAGCCAGAGTATTACTTGTCATCACTGATTCTTCCTGAAAAAGTAGTCTCAAGGTCTGAAAAAATATTTCTCAAGAATTATCATAATATTTGAACTCTCAAAGATCCTTTACCACACAGGAGGTCACACCTTATTAACCCAGAAGCCAGACACATCTTTAACCCGCTAGCTCATATCAATATAAAATTTTCTCCTTTCCCATCTCGTAGCTACAGCCGCTTTGCAATGACTCTAAAAGACCAAAAAGGATGCAGATAACTCATGCAGCTTTTATCACATTAGCCACAGTCTGCAGTTTCCATAATCATTAGCTTTGAAGTATATTAAACAAAGCAGAACACGACCTCACAGTTGATATCACACCACGTAACAACAATTCTTTATCATACATACTTTATTAAGGCCACCAGCTGAGATGCTACTCAGAGCTACTCAAAACACCAACAGGCAGCAGAGAACGCTGCTGGTGCCCAGCACAGAGAAGCCAGGCAGTGACCGCACTACAAGGGAGTTCACTGCTTTTAAACACAGAGTCACCATGTGTACCTCGGATTTTGGCTGGGTGGAGGGACCAACAAGAAGCAGAAAGTGTGCACATGTACAAGACTAACAGGAAAAAGTAACTAAAGCTTTCAGCGTTAAAATAATGCAATGTAGCTTTACTTATTAACAAATGCAAGACTATCTTATCTACATTTATGTTTACTGCAATATGTAATTACTTTTTAGAAACAGAATTTTGAGGAGGGAAAATGAGAAAAGATTAAGTGTCATTCTTTCAGTGAAGTCAGGAAATTAAAGAGATTTCATACAGGCATTCATCCTACTAAATTCTCACAGTATCGTGTTGTTACAGACCTCCTCCAACATAATTCCCCCTTCTAATGACTCTACTGAGTTATTTACACTAGGGGGAAAAAAAAAAATTCATTATGTGATTGATGCAGTTTACTTATGTCCCTGTCATTTTGTACTGCTTTAAATACCAAGTACAGAGGGAAAGAGAAAAACCCAAACTCTACCCTTGTTATTTAATCATGGGATTCAATTTTTGTCTTGAAATAGATAGCTTTGTTATCTCCAGAACAATTTCACACAGAAATTTAAATAAAATCCGTTGTTCTGTCAAGTCAGTCATTCAAGATTCAGTATCTCCTTTCCCCCTGAAGGAATGCATGTTACATTATTCCCACCCCAAGCTCCACTAACCTTTTTGTCATGCAGTTCACAACACTAACAGCACTCAAGAGACATAATTAAACCCCAAATTTTGAAATATATTTCCAAATTTAAGTTAACTACTCTGGTCTTTCATGTATTTGAGGAAAAAAATCCAAAGTTATCACTAGTCACAGCTGAGCATATAGACACCTTCCCCTCCCATATGCTCATTATACTCGCATGTATGCAGGGATACTGCACGTATTAGAGACATGCAAGGGTACAGAAAATACAGAAAAACAGACATTAATTTTTAAACCCATGTTTATGCACTGACTTTTAATATTGCTTTAAACACATATATAATAAAGGTGAGGACAGCCTAGAGACCGAACATGGGACAGACACACCTTACGTTAATTCATATTCAGCCTGTGTTTTATGAAACCAGAACAATGTATTGCCTACACAGAACATAGATTGTCATAAAGCATTTTAAAAGGTATTCATCCACATCAAAAATGTGTCTTCATGGATGACAAGCAGCCAAGAAACAAATTTGAAACTTTCAGAAAAAATATTAGGTATGATAAATGAAAAGGACTTCAAAGAGCTAAGAGGAACTAGATCTTGGTGTGAAGAATCCTACCAGCACTAACTCCTCTCCACTATTACATTTTATGATACATAAGATTATAAGTTGAATTAAACTATGCATACACATGACATTTACATCTACAGAATAAACCTGAAAAGCTTTATTACAACGATGCAGCATTTGCTGACAGCTGCTCCTAGAAATCTACCAGGCTATGTATGAACAGATACACCTCCATCCATACAAGAGGAACAGATGAAAGGAGATAACAAGAGTCTTAAGAATGGGGAGAGAAACACCCCACACCAGCACGCTCCCACAAGAAGCAAGTCATTCAGCAGCTCAGATGCGTATTAATCCCAGGCCAGTTTTGGATTCAAGTTCAGCTGGCAGCACTGTAGCTAAAGCATTCAGTAAGTCAATGGACACACTGGACATCCTGAGGTTTCAACAGTAAACATGAAAGTAGATGAGCAACAACTTCACAAAGACTTTCACATATGCGTGAGCAAATCATTCAGTGGTAACAACAGATGGGGAGACAAAGTTGAAGTGCAATTAAAAACCTAAACTCAAGAACATGAATATATAGGATGGAACATCTTGTGAAAATAAGTTTTGGAACTCATGACTGTGTTTAAAAGCAAACTGATCGCCATGAGCCTTCATCATGTTTTACCTCTTAAATTGCCCTGTGTGATTCTGTAGGCAATCCATACCTTAAAGAAAGCCAAAAACCATTCCTCCTCCTTCCCTCACCTCCTTGACAATTATTCCTTGCCATACTCTACCAAGCCACAACAATTCTGGAAAATACAATGGATGCAGAAATAGGAAAGGGTGAATCCAATCAAAGAACTCATTGCTTAGCAAAGAAAGAGAATCCGGAGAAGTATAAAAAAAATTGTTGGGAGGGATAATATATTCTACTTCCAGTGTTAGCACCAGTAGGACCGCAGCTTTGAATCTTTACATTAGAACATACTAATGTCACTGAAAGGGTAAAATAGCACAGATGTGCATTTGGCTCAATCTATGCAATGATATTTTACTAAATGTCTCTCACCTAGGCAGAATGACATCACTTTCTTTTAGACTGAAGTACTGATCGCATTAAAAATTATGAGAGAAGAAATGGGGAATCAGAGATGGCAGTCAATTAATAATACCCAATTCACACACGCTACACAAGTTATAAGTAGTCTTTTAATATCAAGATGTGTGGAGCATTTTACATATGAGAGATCACACACGGATCTGACTAAAACAATACGAAGTGGTGTAGGGAGGAAAAAATTCAGTACGCGTAATAAAGTACAGCCACCCAGCTGGTGTTCTTTTCTTTTTTTTCTTTGTTTTCTCCCCATCCAGTGTTCTTGCTCACCTACATGAGGGTGATGGGGACTGGTAACACAGCTGGATACGCGTGCACAATGTGTCTGCTCCCAGACAAACATCAAAGCCTTCCCACTTTGCCATCTCATCGCTGCAAGAAGTTACACCCAGCGCTGGACAAGTTTAATACTTTAGCTATTCGTTCACACCGTGTTCCCATTGGAACTCTCCGTGTATCTTTCTTGTTAGCAATAAGCAACCCTCATCGGTATTAAACAACTGAAACATTCTGATGCATCAGAAACGCAGATGCAAATTCAGAACCGAGTTAACATGTGAATAATTGAGCTCGTTTTAAAGGTTAAAACCTTAAAGCCACTACCTCGATTAAAAAAAAAATAATAAAAAATAGACAAGTTTTCCTAATTTTTTAACACTAAGAAGACAGAACACGCTGTATAGATATACCGTTGGTAGAGCCCTGAAGGAAGGAGCGTGGCCACAGAGGAGAGGAGCCCCTCAGCAGCCCAGCTGCGGGTGGGAAAGCCCCCAAAACACCCCACAGACCCGCCCGACACCCCTTTCCTTGTCACGGGCAGGTTTTTAAGCACCACAGCTGCCACCCTTCTCACAGTTTAACTTAAAAAGAGCGAGCGTTCGCGGGGAGGCGCAGCCGCCGGCGAGCGGGGCTGAAGGCGGCTCGGCTGCCGGGCGGCGAGAGCCGTTCCCTCCCCACCGCTGCCGGAGACACCAAGGGTGACCAACACCCGACAAGGGGCTGGGGTTTTTTGGTTCCCCCCCCCCCATTTCTGAAGTTGTTATAACGGCGGGGGAAGCACCTCCACTCCCAAACCCCTCCTCCCCTCAGACCGGGCGTAGAAGCCCCCACTCCCCTCTAGACGGGCAAAGACACCCCTCAAGCCGGGAGCTAGCCACCCTCCCCTCAGAAGGGCGTAGAAACCCCCCTCCCCTCAAGTCGGGAGCTAGCATCCCCTCAGTCGGGTGACAGCCTCCCCTCAGCCCGGGCAGAGCCACCAACGGACCGCCGCGGCCGCGCTGCCACTCCGCTCCCACCGGCAAACACTCCTCCTCACCGCCGCACACGCAAAGCTCCGCTCACTTTAAGAGATAAACCAGGGCTCCCCCTCAGCACGCACACCGCCCCCCCCTCTACCGCCAGCACCGTACTCACCGCTCGGCGATCCGCCGCGGCTGTGCACCCCGCACCGCCGCCGCCAGGGTACTCCCCCGTCAGCGCCCAGCCCCCGCCGGCCCCCGCCTCCTATTGGCCACTCCCCACGCCTGTCTCCGCCCCGCCGCCGCTTAGCATTGTGGGGGTTGTAGTCGGCTGGCTCGCAGGACTACCAACCCCAGAGGCCTGCGCGGCTGCCGGTTAGTTCCGGACAACGCCTGGTGTGTGGTAACCGCGGCCGCCGCTTCCTCCTCGCGGGCGCTTCCGGCCGGGCGGCGGAGCCCACTCGAGAGCTCCGTGGGGAGCTGAGGTGAGGTGTTCCGCCGTGCCCCTCCTTCCCTTCCCGCGGTGTGCCCCGCGGAGGGGTGAGGGCGTTCGGGACTGCTGAAGAGTGAGGGGGAGGAAGAAGGGAGGGTGGTGTCCGCTGAGTGTGTTTGCGCAGGGCCTCGCCGGCCCTTTGGGGCTGCGCCGCGCTGGAAGCGTAAAAGTCTTCCCAGCATCGCGGCCTGGCGGCGGGTGGGACGGGACGGAGCGGGTGGAGGAGGAGAGGCGGCCCCCGCAGGTGTGCGAGGCCTTGGGGCCTCGCTGTGTGGGGAAGGTGGAGGGTATCCTGCCCTTTCCCTCAAGGAGAGACGCTCCAGCCCCTCTCCCTCCCGCCCCGAGGCCTGGCTTTCTCCCTGTCCTTCCCACTGCCCTCCATCCCCTGAGGCCTTCCCCTGCTGGAGGTGAGGGGGAGCTGCCCGGCCTGAGGCCCCCCTCGGCCTGGGCCTGGGGGGCAGGCCGGGCCTGGGGAGTGTAGGCCCGGATGTGTTGTTATTATTTTTAGCTCGTCCTGCCGTGGGAGCCGAGCACTGTCAGGTGGCCGCGGTGAGCGGCAGCGGCGAAGTCGGTGCTGCCTCAGGTAGGGGAGAGGATAGGGGTTCTTCCCGCAGACCTTCCGCTCCCTGCTGGGCAAAAACGGCAGATAGCCGGGACTAGGCTCCTCCGAGTCACCGATCGGTCTGAGGAGGGCTGCAGAGCTCAGGTGTCCCATTAACTTGCTTGCTTAACCGGTGCCTTGGGTTGATTTCCTTCCTGTAGCTTCCACATACCGGGGCACAGGTAGATGGCTGAAACCTTGGGCCAGATTTATGCTGTTCCTGTTATCAGAGGGACTAATTGCCCTCTGGTATTTGTTTACTTCTTGGAATGTATTTTGAAACTGTACCTTACCTCTTAGTGTTTGATAGAGTAATAGCTTTGCTTTCACGTTGCCAAAGAGGAAGAAAAAAAAAAGAGAGAAACAGGGCTATTTTGTTGTGATGATGTATGTCAAGAATTACGAACTGTTTCAGTTGTACTGTATAATAATCTTAATGTTGATAAGTAGTGAAACTAGGGCACAGTCCAGGAGGTTCTAGTGTCTCATGTGGTAGCAGACACAGAAGCTGGGCGTATTAGGGCATACTAAATCCCTTCCATTTTGAAGTCGAGCATTGCAAAAGAATATGAACCAATTGTAAACCTGAGTTTAGAGTTGGCTTAGGTCTTAAGTTCCTACAAGTCTAAAAATAGATGTCTTGGGTTTGTTGCAAGTTGGTGACATCTGAATTAGTCATAGGAATTGATCTTAAAATAATAAAATGCATAAGCAGTTATGCTTTGTCAGAGTGAACCCAGCTGTAAGTGGCTATGATATGTGTGTGAAGATATTTGAAAACTGACAATCTCTATTGTACCAAGAGGAATTTAAAGAAACTTAAATGCTATTTCTGGTGACATTCCCTTTATTAACTCTTCAGTGAAACTGCTGAGTTAATAGAATATGGAATCAGAGCAAAGAGAGACTTTTATAAGTTTCTTATCTTGGCTCGTTCTAAAATACAGATAAAGTTGTTGTGGCAGTTGATCTGTATGCCAATTCCAGTTAATTCAACCATGCTGTCAGGAAGTCACCTCAGTTTTAAAAAGAAGCACAGCAGTTCTGTATCTGAAGCAGAAAGCCTTCAGGCTTTGTACAATATAGTTTAAGTTATGCATTGGGAAATAATTACAATCTATAACTGAAGTACAGTGCTGGCAGGTAGGTCACCATCTGACAAGAAGGAGCATGGGCTTGTTTTTTTAAATTTCTTCTAAGTGACCATTAATAAGGGAAATTTAGTTATCAAGCTATGCATATAGTTAAAAGAGCATACTCTGTACATTTTTTTTCCTTCTGTAAAATTTGTAACTGTAATTAGTGAATTACCTAAATTCCCTCCTCCCGTGCAGATTGGCCTTGCAAAAAACTTGGCTTTTATTTGTCTCTGAATTCAGAATGGAATTTGTGGTGCTGTTTCCCTTCCCCTGCTTTTTCTTCCTGAACTTAAATTAGTTTTTCTGATAACTCAGGGGGCTCAGATCAGGTTAAAGGTAAAACCTCTTGAATACTCACTGCAAAAAGTGGAGCAGAACTTCTTGGCAGTAAGGATAACCTTTTCTAGCAGGAAGAGAGCTGTAATTTTTGCTAGAAACCTATCACTGAAATAATCACCACCTCAGGCCTTGTTCCTCTTTAGTGCTTTTCTCAAAAAAATAGTATTAATGTCTAGGTGCCTAAAGTTTTCCATATCTGAAGTGTATGGAGCCTGCAGGAGGGAACAGAGACATCAGTGCACAGCTGGAGCTACTGACAACATAAATGAAGATTAAAATTCTGCCAATCAATACCTAATGTTATTTTAAAACTTTTTAAATGTTGTCGTCATGAGGCTTTCTCTTACTTAAACACTGGTTCAAAAGCTAGTGTTAAACAAACACTTTTCTGTCATGGAACCCTTGTTTGTTTTTTTCATCCGGGTCAATGAGCAGGTGGGAGCTTGGGGAAGATTATGGTGCTCTGCGATGGTTTTATTGTTATTAAGTAGCTCTGCAGTTCTGCTTGATTTTAGTTGCATGACCAAAAGCCTGTCAGTAAATGACACAGATTAGAGAAAGCAAATTATCACCTTAGGTGCTGATAATGGTAGTTATACATTTTGGGAAGTGTGGGGTTTTTTGCTATTTACCCTTTTTTGGCTTACAGGAAATTTATTTTAACGTAGTTTTTTTCTGACAAAGTTCAGTTGAATGATTTAAAGTGTCACTGGATGGCTATGAAGGAATAAGTCTATCAAAGAATCCTTCCAAGCTCATTCCTTGTCTAAAATTACCAGTTCTCTCAGTGGTTGCTGAATAGCTGGGGTAATAGTGCTAGACCTTAAAGGTTAGTATTTAAAAATTGTACTGACATTGAAAGTACATACTGCATGTTAGTACAGATCTTGGAATACAGCGTGATGTGTTTGATGGTTATAAGACTGAGCAGCAGGACTATATTAGCTGCCATTTTAGCATAGTTTTCAACTTTACATTTTCTTTAAATTCCCTATGTTGTTCTGTACATTCTCTCTCATGGTTATTTTCATCTGATGATACAACATGATGCGTAACTTCTAATTACATGTACAGTTTTGAATCTGTGGGATCACTGTAAGAAAAAAGGTCAGCCTTGAAGGTAAATTAGTATTTTTCAGTCTCTATTCCGGACAGCTTATTGTGCTATCTTCTTCTTGTCTTCCCCCTCAGACCAATTAATGAAGTTGCCAGCTAAGTAACACCTTTCTTTGCATCTTACAGCAACTTGCCAGGATTTCCTGAAACACATGACTGCGTTGTTTTGTTCTAATAAATCACCCTCTCATGGAATCTATTCCATTTTATTTTTTCAAATTCATCTTGAATAAAAGATTCTTTTGAGGTTGTGGTGAAGTTACCTCTGAAGGATGTGAAGAAGTTGGTCCCTAGCTGCAAAGACAAATGGTGTGACAATGTTAGCAGTGGGATACTTGCACGACACCATGATGCTACCTAGTGTATCTTCTGGAAAATTGGAAGGTTCCTGGAATAATGAACAACCAGTGTGATATATTGAACATATTTCTTTTCATATATTGGCAACAAAAGTATTTGATGTTCTTAAGTATTTCTTGTGTGCATGTATATTTAAATCAACCTCCTGTCTTCTGTCACAATACTTGTATCCTTCATGTTAATATAAACCCTTATTTTGTTTGAAGAGTCTCAGTGTCTGGTAGAGGTAATAGATGGCATATAATTGTTTTTATATGGCGGGCTTAACTGTACTGTGGATTATTAACAATGGCTTATGGCTCTTCAGGAGAAAATGAGTTCTTTGTGGTAGTCCACAGTGTAATAGGTTTTCACCATCATAAAAATCCATCATTTCAGTTAGTATTTCTTTTTCTTTGTGGATACTGCTAACCCATAAAATTGAAGTAATTGTATCTAATGATTATTTTGTCCTCTTTTTGCCCTTCTTCCTATGATCAAAAATCTTTTGGGTAGACCAGAACAATGTTCAATGGCCTGATTTAACTGTTTTAAAAACTTACTCTGTTGAGAATACAGTAATCTAGGTAAAAAACTTGAAGTAAATTAATCTGTGCGTGCTGTTTTCAGTGGTGCTTGTTAGTGTAGTTATCTAGCACGAGAATATGGATTTGCTGAACTTCCAGAAGCCCAGAATTACACAGTAAAACAAACCACTCTCCATCCACTCTCCCCCTTTCATTCCAGTGTCTTTAGTGCAGGGAATATGCATGTATAATAAATGGGACAGCCTGTGCTTGCAGTTGTGAGTGAAAACTTGTTCAGACAAGTTCCTTCCCCTCCATACGAGTAGACTTTGCATGAATTTATGTAACTCCGAACCAAGTTCTTTAAAGATATTCAACTTTTTTGTGGAATTTTGAATATTCATTTGTAGTCTTCTATGTTCCTGACAGCTGTAAACTATCTATGGGTAGGTGATAAAAATGTGAGAGTCCTAATTTTTGCAATTCCATCCATGTAGAAGTATCTCATCTAAACAGACCCCTTTTTAAAAGTCTCAGTAATCCAGTTCTGTGGCTATAGGAATCTGCCCACATATATAACGTTGAAGGGTTGAAGAAAGAGGAAAAAAAAAAGATGAGGTTTTGCAGTAAGTTGTCCATGTGAGAAGAATTGTATAAAGAGCTGTTACTTGTTACTATAGTCATGTTTATTTTTTACTTCAAATCATGTTTTAGTTGTTGGCTGTTTCTGTCGTGTGACCAGTTTACTTGTTTTCTCACTTTTGGGTATATCTGTCCTGCTTAATCACATGCTCAGATGAGACATGCATGGTATTTGTAGTCATCCAAATTTTTCTCTGCTTACTGTAATCAATAACAAATACCACTTGTATAATGATAGCTAAACTAACATCTACCTGCCTTAGGTGAAAAAAATTCACTTCTTCCTTTTAAACACCCTGAAGTTTCTTAGCCAGTGCAGACCATAATGAGGAATGTAACTTGAAAAAATACATTGGTGTTTTTAACCTGCTCAAACTGTTGGGATAGTAATATTGATTACTGTAGCAGTTTCTGCTGTTTCTTAAAAATTTCACTTTTTCCACTTATTAAAATACCAGTAAAAGCAGTATGCAAACATACAAATGCCTGAGGTCTGAAGCTGGTTAGGAGGAAAAAAGCCAACCCTCTAATGCATTAAGTACTCCAAGCAGATGTAAAAATTAAAACTGTTAATCTTGTTCTGCGTATCTTGATTCTCAAATTGGACTTTAGATAATTATGCTATATACAATATTTTCAAAGAATCTTAAAAACAGAGAGTATAGCAGGCAACATTCATAAGAACAAAGAGTTCTTATGAGCTTTAGGGTAACCTTTTTTCTTTTCCACATCATTTCAAGGTCTAAGTGCTGATCGTTCCATGTTGGAGATGATGAGCTGGACTGGGTGGGGAACTTTCAGAACTTAGGTTCAGTTACTGGAACAATAATTTTCCATTGAGTTAACATAACTGTTGACACACCCAGAGTCAAAACATGACTTAAGATTTCTGCTTATATAAAACCAAAGATGTAGTGTTTGGAGCTCAAATGGATAGGAAGCAGGCACTGACCTCCAGCAGAAGCACAAATTGATACCTGCACAAAAATATGTAATATTTATAGGTAGTGTTAATTGTTATAATGCATCCATATAGCTTTGGGTTTTATGGCATGTAATGCTTTGCAAGTTTTTTATACGTGTGAGTGGTTAGGAATCTTAAGCATCCGCTTAGGAGCGGTGGCAAGATTCTTGTAATACATATAAAGTAACTTCTTTCAGGAAAATTAATTCTGTAAGAATTTAAAGTAAAACTACTTTTGGTAAGACCTTACTCTTTAAAATGTGTTTGCTTAATAGATTGCAATTAGGGTTTTAAAGTTACTTGAAGTAGTCTTTCCGTATTTACTCAACTTGTAAGTAATGTGTAGATTATTGGCAGCAACAAACTAATGTTATTCTGTGCCTTTTCCTTTTTAGACCCCCTCAGTAACGAGCATTCATAACTGTCTTTTTTTTTTCCTTCCCCTTGCACGACCTAAGGACGCTATATTTTTCAAGCTCTTCAAGTATTCTTGCACAACGAGGAAAAAGAAGAAACATTTCATTGAATGAGGAGTTTTTTGCTTCTATAGTGTTTTCCTTGAGAAGTGGGTCTTTGAATGAGGATGACAATGGAAGAGATGAAGAATGAAGCAGAGACCACTTCTATGGTTTCCATGCCTCTCTATGCTGTCATGTACCCTGTTTTTAATGAGGTGAGCTACATTTTGCCTTAGAATGTAATAATCCCCTTTACGTTGGGAAATGCCATCACAGGAACAAATTGCTCATCTTGATGGGGAAAACTTGTTTCTAACACCATCATCTTTCTGTACGTTGTTTTACCCCTTTTACCATGGCTACAATTTCACGCTTATCAAAGATCGCTAGTTGTCTTGGCCCTAATCTTGTTTTTTACCTTTCACAGAGGATTTTCACACCTGTAGGTCCTGCACCCAATGGCAGAAAGTAATGTACAATTGAACATGTACCTTTGAACAGCTTGATACATTTTAATTTGATTGCTAATGATCATAATTTAATAGGAAGTTTTCCTCCAAGTATCAGAGGTTGTCAAGATGTTTTCAAAAGCTCCTGTCAGACTTCCGTAGGCTGGATAAATACAAAAATACATCCAGTGACATGTTTGATTTAATGTTTTTATTTTAGGGGGGGAAGTCTTTCCTTTGGGATCAAACTTCATAGTATCTCTCCCTCAAATGAGATCAGTATTTTGAGTGCTTCTGTCAGTTCCCTTTTTCATTATGCTGTATAAGGCAGGACACGAGTACTTGGCTTGTTTTGTTCTGATAACATCAGAGATGCTAATAATTCTAAACTTTTATTGCAGCTAGAAAGAGTAAACCTATCTGCAGCTCAGACACTGAGAGCAGCTTTTATTAAGGTGAGAAATAACTTATATTGAAGAATGAGTGTGTGAAAGGTAAATCATGTAAAACTAAAAAGTCAGCTGTCGTGTTTCATTGTGTCCTCGTGTTTGAAGACTACATCCTTGATCCAGTAGTCTAAAAGTAAAAATGAAGTGGACATAAAATGGACAGTTACATGGACTGTACGTTTGAGATGTCTGCAAGTTTTATGAGCAGAAATCTGAACGAGACAAGCCTAGTGAGCAATTTTAAACAAACAGAATCTTGACTTGTCCATGTAGTACTGAAGTTTAAAGGAGGAACTGGTCAATGAAGGTAATAAGATAAGGAACTTCGTGTAAATCTGACAAGGTTATGTCGAATAGGTGCTCATGAGAAATAGGCACATAGCAGACTGAAAATGGCTCACAAAGTGAATGGCAATGGGAGTATTTTGGATGAAGATAATTCAGTGCTTATATTTGCATCCATCAGTAAATGTCAAAAAGATTCTTCTAACTTGTGTATTCTATTCCTAAAGAATAAAAATGCGTATATTTCTTTATACTGCTCTGTTGAAGTGCTGATCTTTAGAAATTTTTAAAACAAAAATAAACGTAGACATGATACATGAGGTATCTTAACATGTGGGCTGTGCAACTAAGTAATACTTCCCTGTTTTTACACTTAAACCTAAGTGTTCCTAGACAGTCTTAAGTCTCAGCTAAAGCTCATAAAAGCTAAATGTTTTTATGACTGGTGGTAAGGGTCTAAGGTGAATGCAAACAATGTAAAAACTGAGATACTGATGGAAAAGGTAGTGCTGGCAACAAAAAAGACGCCCTCATCCTTATTCAACACAGCATGATTCTTTGATAGCTGCACAGGTAGAGTGAATACCTGCAATGCTAGTCCCATTTAGCTTTGCTAAGTTGTTTGTTGTTGTTTTTCTGAAAGAGCAATCCTAAGATGCTGTTTGAGCATGTGATGTGATTCATAACAGGCACATTTGCAAAATGTCATGTGGAAGGTGGGGGAGTAGCACCTGTGTTTGAATTCAATCCCAGTGCGTACGGTAGCTTTGTCTCAAAGCTTAGTGTTTGTGGAAGTGTAACAGAGTATAGAATTTAATGAAAAACTTAATCAAGTTGAAATGAGTGGAAAGACTTATTGCACAAGTTTTTTATACAAAACCACTGATATAATCCAAGAGAAATGGATGTTGTAGTGGAAGAATGATTTTCAATGTAATCTAGTTTAAAACTGTTAGACTTTGAAAGTTTCTAAGTCATGCAGTTTAGGAAGCCAGTTAGATGAAAATCTGCCTTTGGACTTGCAGTATTCAGGTCTTGGATATTTAAGAATAAAAATTTTCTATGTCATACAAGGCTGAAAAAGAAAATCCAGGTCTTACGCAGGACATCATTATGAAAATTCTGGAGAAAAAAAGCGTGGATGTGAACTTCACAGAGTCTCTTCTGCGTATGGCAGCTGATGATGTAGAAGGTAATATCTCTTGTGTCGAATAAGTGTATTTTTAATTACACTGTTAACTAGGAGCATGCATTTCTCTATGCCTAATTTCAGAAGAGGTTATTTATTTTGTAACAGATGCTAAAAAAATATTTATATTTTCTGAATACCTGTTTGGGTGAAGTTAAATCTCCCTGACAAACATACCTGACTAATAAGAGAAAGCTGAAAAGGAGTGTTTAGAACAGTGTTTATGTGGGTGCAGAGTTCAACTTTTGCAATGCTAACAACCAGAAGAAAAAGTGCATGTAGAGTGTAATATTCACCTCCCTTTTCTCTGCTTCAAATTAAAAGCAGTAGTTATACTGTCAGAGAAGGGGAGTATGCAGTAGGCTTTATTTTAATAATGAATTTGATTTGTGAGATACTGAAGATGCTACGCTAATAAAGAAAGATGGGCTTTTTTTCCAACTTGGAATAATAAAAGTTATTGTTACACTGTGTTCCTGTTGATGCAGAGTGGATTCACCGCAGTTTTCTGGTTGTGGCTATTTTTGTGCTGTTCACCTTCCAACGTACATGCTGCATTTTGTGAAGTGGTGTTTTTAGCTGTCACTAGAGACTTGAGGAAAAACTAATGGTATTTTTGAATGTGTTCTTCTTGTTAGAGTATATGATTGAAAGACCAGAACCAGAATTCCAAGATCTTAATGAAAAGGCACGAGCACTTAAACAAATTCTTAGTAAGATTCCTGATGAGATCAATGATAGAGTGAGGTTTCTTCAGACAATCAAGTAAGTACTGTATTATGTATTTTTCTGCAAAAACCTTGTATTTAAACCTGAATGTTCAAATGTTAGAAACACTGTTCCCATTGGAAAAGAGCCTGATACTCACTTATAAATGAGCAGACAAAGTTAAGTATTTTTAGCGAGAGCCTCATGTTACTAGGCTAGACTTAACTTCTGATTCGTAGTTTGAATTCCCATGTTGCTGGTCTAGCTCTTTGCATTTAGTCCTGCTGCATCCTGTCAGACACTTACACTGTGGAGACTGTTGTAAGAAGTATTTGACTACTAGAAGGGGAATAAATTCCAGTTTTTAAATAGGATATTTTAGGGATATTACAACTGTCTTTTTATTACCAAATAGGGACATCGCAAGTGCAATAAAGGAACTTCTTGACACAGTAAATAATGTCTTCAAGAAATACCAATACCAGAACAGGCGGGTACGTGCAATAACTCTTTCTCTACAGTGTTTTTAATAGTATAAAAAGAAGTGTATCCTTGTGATAAAAGGATGGATAGAGCTTAACTGGTCATTGACATTACTTTAATAACAGGACTGTTGTGTGGTGGGTCTCGGCAGTTTTATAGGAAGAGGGCGGTTTCTCTGCATGTCTGCTAAAAAAATAAATCTCAGTTTCTATACCTACATAATGATAGCCAATCTTTGTTTTACATCAAGATCCTGACTGTTCCCAACACTATGTGTACTAAGACTGTACTCCTGTTGGTTTTATTTTTCTGTTTCTTAGGCCCTCGAGCATCAAAAGAAAGAGTTTGTAAAATATTCTAAAAGTTTCAGTGATACTCTGAAAACCTATTTTAAAGATGGAAAGTAAGTATGTTTTTTGTCCTAACGTTTTATGTAATGGAAGGTCTTGTTTACTCACAAGGGAAAATAAGACAAGCTTTTGGGCATCAGCTATCTTCTTCAGGACTTGCCTTTTTTTTTCCTTACCAGTGTCCTCATACCATTATAGGTTCTTTAAAATATTTTTATTCCTTTTGTAATGCCTTTGGGGAAAGAGAAGTCTGTTAAATGCACCACCGTACAACACTCATGTGCATTATTAGCTTCAGATTTGAGTATGTGAAGTTAAATTTCATGGTCTCCTGTGTTTGAGGTTTTTTTGCAGTGTATATACAAAGAAAAAAAGTAATTACTTATTTGAAATATCACTTGCAAACACTAAACATCTGTGTAGTGTCATCTTTCATTTACACTTTTATTGTCCTTCTTTATAGTTCATTATATTGCTTTGCAATATTTGGAACTATTCAACTGACTAATCTTTTTATATTTCAACATTTTTGCCTTCAAACTGAGGTTTTTTTCAGGTCTTCACCTTGCATTTTGAAGTCACTATTCTTGTGTATTTCTCTGTAGTGACTCTTTTGGATCAGTATATCTGCCTCAGATTTTGAAAGAGCCAAAGTGTTATACTCTTTGAAAAACTAGAACTAACTTCAGTGTCTGGTCTTATTGAGCTTGGCAAAGACTAAAAGCACCCAGGGGATGGTGTGTTACTAAAAGGAGGGGAGATTGGAGACCAGCTGTGAATACTACCTTGCACCTATCAAAGAATTATCTTTTTTTTTTTTTCCCCCCTTGCTCTTACTGAAATTGGGGCTAAATTTTGTTATGATACCAAAATGAGAAATGTGGGTGTTGGTAGCTTTATGATTAATAAACAGATTTATAGAATACTTTTCACATGTACTGAGTCTGAACAGTCTCAGTTGATCGGAAGAGTATTTGACTGAAAAAATAAGGGAAGGGTTGGATGTGTGTACCCCAATCTCACTGAAAGAGACCAGCTTTGTTTAGCCTTATGTGAAGTGAATGCTATGCTGTGTATTGTGAACATGAACTTAAAGTGTGTTAGGCATTATCAATATTGCAAGAAATCCCAGGTAAGGCTAGAATGTTATATCTGTGTGGAACTAAAAGTAATATAAATCTCTCTGAACTGCAAGGTGGAAAAGATACCCTGCTCCCACTGGAAAGTACCAGCACTAAACAGAATTATCATGCTCACAGACACCGTTGCTGAGCGCATTATTGAGCGGGAAACCTCAGTGACTCCACACCCCTTTCTTAACAAAAGGATAACTAAAATAACATAAAATAGTATGTCACTTTCATATGCATGTGTGGTTAGTCTTTTTTGAGGAAAGAGTTGCAAGTTTTAGAATTACTAGAGGGTGCGATGTTCAGCTTTGAAGAGATGCTTAATGATCGTCTGCTTTACCTTTTCTTAGTTAGCTAAAAGTCTGGAATTAGGTGATTGAGATATCAATGATGATTGAGAGCCAAAGTCTTTAAGTTCCTGCCAATAAAAACAGCCTTTCTAGGATTAGCTATGCAAATGAGTCTATCTGTTTGCCAGTGGTAAGCTGCAGGTAAATCACAATATGGTAAAACGTCAATGTGCTTCTGATTTGCAGAGCCCAGATGCCAACATGTTTAGTTACCCCAACTTAATGCTGTGTTTATTGAATGACATATTCCTAAAAACGTCTGAAGCAGTATCTTTCTTTCTTTTTTTTTACAGGGCAATAAATGTGTTCGTAAGTGCCAACCGACTAATTCATCAAACCAACTTGATACTCCAGACCTTCAAAACTGTGGCCTGAAAACTGTATATGTTGAGAGTTGTACTTTTCAATGGTGGATAGGGTACCTTTATATGTAAATTTTAAAGTTTTGACTGTATAAATTATCAGCCCCTCTTGAGGGGCCTAATGCAGGATTTTGAATGGGATTATTGCCATCTTACACCATATTTTTGTAAAACATTGTAGCTTAATCATAATCTCACAATGAAGATTTTGCATCACTTTTTGCTATTATCATTCTTTTCAGAATTATAAGCCAAAAGAATTTACGCCTTAATGTGTCATTATGTAACATTCCTTATAAGAATTGTAAATATTTGGTGTTCTGTTTCTGACATTTTAACTTGAAAGCAGAAAACTGCAAGATTATGTATTTAACGATATTGGTGGCAAATATTCAATAAATAGTTTACATCTGTTAGACTGTCTTTTTGTATGTAAACAACAATGCATAACTCATCTTTCTAGAACTGCAGAACATTCATTACATGAAAAAAACTAAAATTATTTGGGTGCTTAAAGCTACTAGCAGTTCAAATCAGTATAAAATGAGGGTTTTTCCTTAAAGCTGAGATTTTTGGCTGTGATCTGATACGAGACCAGAATACTAGTATAATTCTATTTAAATGTCTTCAGCAAAATAATAAAGAACCCCAGAAGTGAGGTGTGCTTTTGTTTTTGATAGAAACTAAATCCCACTTCTTTCTTAATCATCTGTTGGTGGTGAGTTAACAGGTTTTTATTCCTAGACTTCTCTGAGGTTTTGAGCAGAGAATTACTTTAACTATATGCAGCTGACTATGCAGCCAAGGGTGAATTAAAAATAGTAAGATAGTTGGGTTTTATACTGGTACCCTTTTGGGAGGGAGGAGGAGAGAAGGTAGAACTCTTCCAGGTAGCACTAGTGATGTCTATACTATGCATGCCAATAAGGCAACTATTTTTTTCAGGGACTGAAATCATACAAGAACCTCGATTGACAAAACTTGTATATGTAGATGGTTAAGAACTCTGCTGATAGACAGATTGAAATTTTATCATTGTGATTTCAAGGTAATATTTCATGAGTTTTAATGACTATCTTGCATACCCCTTTGAAGTGCACCTTGAGCTTATTTTGAAATATAATTGTTATAGAATAAACTTCTGAAAGTCTACAAAATATTTACATGGCCATAACTAGTAAGTTTAGGGAAGGATGTGAAGCAGTTCATAAAGCTGCATGAGTTTTTGCAGGATGGGCACTTCAGGCTGAAAGAGCACAATTGCTACAAAATTATTCCTTGTTTTAGGTTTAAATGATGGAGAAAAGGTACAGCCAGACTTTTCTTGTACACTGACCTGGTGCCGTATCACTCATCTGGGGCAAGTGCCTTATCCAGAGAACAACAGCTGGGTCTTTTGAGTTTGGTTTTCTGTTGAAATAATCTAAAAGGAGAAAATGGTATTTGCAACCCTCCAAAACAGCACTGGATGTTCTGCCGTGTATCTGTGCATGGAAGTTGTTTCCTTGATGAAAGCACTGACTGTAGTGAAATATAACAATGTGAAGGGGAGAGTATTATGTAAAAATGAGTTCTTGGGAATGTACGTTGTGAATTTCTTGGTTACATAAAGCTATAAACAGGACACAGTCCTTAAAGCTTGCTGTTCAAGATGTTTTCTGTTTTGACAGTGGTGTTTTGTGTTTACTGGCAAGCTGAGCTTAGTGACAGGGCAAAGGCATGCGCATACAAATAATAGTTAAAAAAAATTTCTTATTTATTAAAGCTTGGCGTACTAAACTGTCACTTCTTGAAAAGTGGTAGAAAAGGAGCAATGTTAGCAGCTGCTAAGGAGACAGTCTGACTAAATTAGGGTAATACTTAATTTGCATCTTTGAATTCTGTATGTAAAAAGGTTGAGTGGTCTTCCTTGTGGATGATGTTAGCTTAAGTTGTAACACCAAAGGGCTTAATGAGAGCTAATCAGTCAGGTAGAAGAAAGGGAAAGGCACCCAGAGTTTCTGATACTTCATTTGCTTTGAAAAGAGTGTTTGGTTCTGGGGAGACTGCACCAGTGGCTGTAAGGAGAGACAGGAAAGTTTGGGTTATACTTTGTGAATTGGACTTAATTCCAATAAAATTCTGAGATTTTCCTATTTTCTTGTGTTGTGAGGAACAGTAGCTAGTGTTGGCAATCATTAGGTGAATGATACCACCTTTATGTCTGCAGATATAGTAAAAAATAAAAAGTAGCATGACTTGGGTTCCAGACAAGGTGCTGTGTTATGTCCTGCTAATGGATTCCTTGAAGTTAAAAATCAAAGAGGCTGTCAAGAAACGGAGTGTTCCTGTTCCTCAGTTCTTCCTGAAACCTTTATTGGGTAAAAGGTACCAAGCATAGGGCTACTGGTAGTCTGGCCAGTATGTTTTCTTTTCTTCATAACCTTATTGTGATATCATTTTGTTACCCTTAAAAGTAATGGAAAGTTTTTTGTTGTAATCAATGTCTGGTAATGGGAAAACTTGAAAACTGATGTCTTCAGGTCACACTGTTCTATTGTGTGCAGTGACTCCATATCTAGTGATCTCACAAACTTTATCTTCCACTGAGTTTGAGCTGGATCATATGTCTGTCAAATTTTATTATGGTTTTGCACTTTATTCAAGTTACCTGAGTAGCTAAAGCTGAGTTTCTCTTAAGGATTTCTAATACAGCAGTTAGTGTTGCAAAATGCTATTAGAAAATTTCTGCTGTGAATGTGGGTTATAATTGATATGATAATGTTAACATACAGAAGACCGTTCTAATAAACAAAATAAAACTTTGTATATTTGTTAATGAAGCAAAGAAATGTCTTAATCCCTTGTTTTTACCTTTCTCAGCCTATAAAGACATTAAGAAAAGCTTAGATTGACTTATTTCTGCTTAGGAGCTTCCTGTTTTAATACCCATAAAAAGTTTTGTTTAGAAGTCTGTAAGATGTGCCAGGTGCCCAACTTGATACAAGTTGTATCTTGAGTTGACATAAGTGGTAAGTATGAAATTTCACAGTGTTCTGGTGTCAGAACTTCAGTTTATCCAGATGGGAAGAGGAAGTCGCATCAGTCTTGATTAAGCATTATCTTTTCACATTATTTTATTTAGATTGTAACTGAAGTGTTCCATGATGTTCTCTTTGGATCTTTGCATGTCAAGGGAAGAGATGTGACTTGTTTATTCTGCAGGTGTTACCCCATCTCTGTGTCTTATGAGAGATTGTGCTTGCTTCTCTCAATTAGGTGGGGAATGAAAAGAAGCTTATCCAGACAGGCTTGCTGCAAATCTAAGTTTTAGATTTTTCCATTCTGAAAGGGGAGACAAATATAGCTTAATACTAATAACAGGATTTGGCAGAATGGTGATTGTGACTTACCTTTGGAGTAGGCACTGACTCTTCTGCTTGAGAATATTCCTTTGCCATGCTTGGACTGGCTCATCTTCCCACAGGACTAACCAGTGCCTTGGGAAGAAGGTCTTGCAGGTGGTTTCTGCCTCTGAGGTGTGGGGACTCTTGTAGCTTTGTGTAATGATTCACTGCATTTGTTCACTTCGCTTTTCACTCTGCTGTTTCAGTTTTCCTCATACTCTTCAGGGCAGATGTTGCTTTTAAAAGAGACGAGTAGGAAATGTCCTTCAGGCACAGAACCACTTCCTAGCAGTAACCTTAGTGCTAAAAAATAGGACTGAAAAAGTTCTCGATCATCACATTTGGCTTCCTGTTGCAGCAGTTATAAAGTACCATATAATGTTGGTCATAAATATGCCAAGTTCTATTTTAAAGTGAACTTCTTTGTCCTCATTCTTCTTAGATGTCACTTCAGAAGTCTGAAAGGAAAAAAAGAAACACACCTTGAAATACTGAAGTTTAATATGCTGCATAAATTTAATTTACGGTGAAGAATTCGCTAACCTTGTTCACAATCAGTTGTTCTTTTTCCCCTTTCCTTCATTTAGTCTTGGGATGGATTGTATACTGGCTTTCCTGCTTAAAGATATGCAATCCCAAGTTTTTGGTCCTCTCTAAAAGGAGGGGAGGTATTAGGCAATGCTAAATTGGCACCTTCAAGGCTGAGACAGAAGAATTTGTCCTCATGTTTGTAATGCAAGCTTGAATTTTGCAAAAAAATTCATTGGAGATGGTCCCTCCAAGGTGGAGGAGAAGGGTTTGGCTTATCTAGAGGTTGCTGTGGAGGTGATGTCCCTTCTTAGCTTCTCTGTCCCTGTCTCGTCCCTCACAACTTGGTTATGGTTTCGTGATGCAGTGCTTGATTTCTGAGGTGATATAAAATGCTTCTGGCTAGGTAGGATGCATAGCAATTCTTTGCTGAGTAGTGTAAGCATCTCTGTAACTGATTATTTTGCACCTTGTCCTCCTCCTTCATCCCTCAGAGATGGCCTTTCAAGAACCATAATGTTCACGCTCGGGGTCTGTAGGCAGCACTTCATCGTACCAGGAACTTGCATAGTGGGGAGAAAAGTCCTTCACTCGGCATTTATACCAGGATTAATTCCTAGGTGATCCAGTGGGATTCCCTTCTCTCTTTCAGTGTACATTGCATGTTTTCTTCACAACTATTTGTGCAAGATCTGTGCAAGGACCTCATTTGTTTTTAACACCCATTGTAAGGATGAGGAGTGCAGCTCGGCAACACCTGAGGAGCAAGAATTGTTCATGCCTGCATTGCTCACACATAAAGCTGGGGCTGGTTTAACAGCACCTGGACGCTATCAGGGTATGCAATTACAGAATAAAGGGTTTAATCTCTTCCCCTTTTCTGCCACCTCACAGTGCTTCTTATCACAGGTCAAACCGCATTAAGATCAGTAAGACTTTACCTGGCAGCACATGCAGTGAGAATTTGCAGTTTTAGGAGTCGTTCAAGAAAACCTGTTGGTAGGTAAAGATTAGTTTGGTCAGAAAATTCCAGTTAAAAATTTGGGGTTGTTTGTTTGTTTGTTTGTTGGTTGGTTTTTTTGTTTTGTTTTGTTTTTTTTCCATTCAATAACCAAAGGCTGCTGTAGAGGAAAGTTGGGTTGTTTTTATAGGTGCTGTCAGGAACTGGGATGCTTGTGAGCACCGAGAGGAAGGGAAGCAACAGACTGAGCCTTGTGAATGTTAAACTCTTTTCACCCTGGAGAAAAGTGTGTTCTACTTACGAACCGTATTTGAGAAGGAAATGTGTTTCTTAATGATGTCATTCTGTTGGTGGTGCCAAGGTAAGCAAAATTGATTTGTTCTATTGCTGATTCCTAATGCACATTCAGATACACTGTGTAAATATTTGTGAATTTGCGTTTGGTATCACAGTCAAAGGGATTGTCGTACCTGATGGATATAATGATTGCAGAGAATATTTTGTAGTATTTCACGAAGCTAAAAAGTTTTAAACCCTATATCTAAATTAAACTTCTTTGACATTTTATTATTTAATAATTGTGTGTTCTAGAATTTTCACACTAGGTAATTGCTTTTTTCCCTAAAGCTGTGGTATTCTCCAAGGACAAATGATGGGTGAAATAGAAACCTGAGTGCTTGAAGTTTTAAAATAAAGAGAATCAAGTATAAGCTATAAGTGTAATTCACTTAAACTCCCTTTTTTTTTGCTGCTGGGTATCTAATCTCTGATAGATCCACAATGAAAAACACTGTAGAAGAATTTGAAAGCAGACTGAGTTAAAACCTTTGAGAAAATGCAGGACATTTTCATGGTAAGTGAATTTTCTAATTAAAATGTTAATTGGAAGGATTTTTGCTTTGCTTATGGAGGAAAATGTGGTAACCATTTTTCACTGCTGTTTGCATAGTCATGTGGCATTAATAATTTTGTGTGGTTTCCTACATCTGCTTAATGAGTGTCAAACAGAATTTCATCCAGTGGTTTGGAACTGGGAGATCAGGAATTCCTATCAAGGATGTAATGCAGTAAGGATAATAAATAATAATAATAAACTTATGAAAGTTCAGAAAGCAATAATAACAATAAACCTATGAAGGTTAAGAAAGCAAAACTCAGCTCTAGCTGTGAGTTTCCTCTGAATCTGGATAGTCTGTACAATAACTATGTCTAAGTGAAAATCCCATGTGTGTGATGCTACAGCTGTAGGGAAATTGTGACCAGTTCACCCAGCGCTAGCATTTGGGAGCCGTGCTGCTTATCCTACTGTTCTCAAACTCAATTTTAACGTGTTCTTCTGAAGCCTTACAATGATCTTTAGTTGCTGCAGGTGATGGGAGAAAAAAAAAATCCTATCTCTTTCTATTTGATTAAGAATTACCAAGTTTAAGGCACAAAGGAAAATCTAATTGGAGCTGAGGTTCACCTGTGTTTTTTACATGGTTTAAGAAATCAAAAGCCAAGCAAGCATTTAACAGTAAAGCCTTGTGCAAGCTGATATTTTTTTATCAGAAATACCTGAATGAGAACTGAGATGTTCTTTTCAAAGAGAAAACAAACGTCCACGTTACTGAGACACAGAAGTGAAGTGTGTGTTGGGTTTTTTGTTTTCCTTTCAGGATAAGAAGAGACCTTTATAGCATGAAATACAAGCAATAACAACTGCTGATGAAGCCAAAGTAAGTGAAGTTCAACCTGTTGACCTCTTCCTATCTGGAGCTTTTTCTCATGAACATGCAATAATGCTTCTGTAACTCTCTGCCAATATACAGAAGCAACTTGCATTAGCAGAGTAATACATAAGAAAAATAAAGCTGAGGTGCAAAAAAACCCTGTTGTAATCATGTCCGTTAGACACAAATTAAACAGCAAGGCTGACACAGTGGAATAATTAGAGATCAAACCTGCCATTTGGCCAATTCTCATTTACTGAGGTGTCAGGTGTGATGTGTAACCTTGTACCAGTGCTGTATCTGCAAGGACACTGAGCCCAGCGGGACATGCTCTGTATTCTCATGCTATCTTTGCTTGGGGAGGGAACAAACAGCCCCCAAAATCTCAGCTGATGTTGCTTTATTTACCCAATTCTTGACACAGTCAATGAGCGGCTACCACATCTTCTTCCACATTATATATATGACAATTCTAAAATGCAAGAAGAATCAGGTGTGAACCTCCCTGAATGTTTATTTAATGATTTTGGTACAAAGTCATTCTTTCTCTCTTGAGGCCACAGATATCTCTCTCTAGCTCTTGGTTTTGGAGCAACCACCCATGGGTTCTGGGTCTAGGGTTTAGGGCAGTTTGGTCCCTGCTCTACCCATAGCTTCAGGTCAGGGCCACAGCTTTCAGCGCAGACTTTTTATTTGTTTCCAGACTCTTCTGCCTCTGTAGCCTTTGAGGCTGCTTAAAACGGATGGAGTTCATTTGTACAAGGAACACCTACACACTGCCATTTATTTTCATAGTGGCAGTCACTGGACTTGGTTTTGTGTGTTCAGACTGAACACCAATTTCAGTTCTTCTCCAAGCTATTAGTCACTGTCCTTTGAGCTCAACTTTGGGAACAAGTGGGAAACTTCATCATCAAAAATGCCTAAGGTTAATGGATTTTACAGAGGGAATGGTCCAGCTGCAAACTGCTGTCACTTCAGTTCATCACTAGATAGTGGGTGTCTCTGAATTGGGTACCTGGAACTAAATTGTAGGAGCTGGCAGCTTTGTGGGTTTTCTGACTTCTTAAAAGGTAATCCAAAGCCTGTACCTTCTTCTACTTGTGTACCTTGCAGGCAGAACTTCTCATCATTTCTATATTTCTAAAAAGCTATTTGGAGGAGACCAAATGAAATGGTAGAAGACCAAATGAAATGGTAGAAATGAAAAAGAAATTTGGCCTTTACATTTCTTTTCTTGACCTCTGAATATTATCCTAAGTGGTAAATGTTAGTCTTATGGGGGTTTTTTGGGAGGAGGTCAGAGGATAACAATTTCAAGTTAGTTAAACTTTTAAATAACATCTAAAGGTGTTTTGATCTGAAGTCGTGAATGTGTGGCAACTCATCACAGTGGAAACTGGAAGCTTTTTTGGTTATATACACTACGTATATACTTACTTGTTGTTGGGTTGACGGTGCTTCCCTTCTAATTGTTTTTCACTGTACTGTTGGTATAGAATCATAGAATCATAGAATGGTTAGAGTTGGAAGGGACCTTAAAGATCATCCAGTTCCAACCCCGCTGCCATGGGCAGGGACACCTCTCCCTAGAGCAGGTTGCTCCAGGCCCCATCCAGCCTGGCCTTAAACACTTCCAGGGATGGGGCATCAACAACTTCCCTGGGCAACCTGTTCCAGTGCCTCACCACCCTCACAGGAAAGAACTTCTTCCTAATATCACACTGTATCCTATAGTGTATTGGTATAGTTTAATGTGTGAGGAATTTACATGTTTGGGTCGTTATTGATGAGCCATCCCTGGAGGCATTCAAGATCTCGTGGGAGGTGGAACTGGATGGTCTTTGAGGTTCCTTCCAACCCGAACCATTCTATGTTTAGAATCAATTGCAAGACTGAAATGATTTCTCCTTTCTGTGAAGCAACGGAGTTGCAAAAGCTGCCATGTATCTTGGATTTTTAGCTGAATTAGCAACAGAAACCAAGGAGATAATTTTGCATTTCATCATTGAGCCACACAATCTACATCTCTCACAGATGATACACCTAAAATTCCATGTCTTTCAATTTCTGCAGTAAAAGACTGCTTTTCTGCTGATACATCTCAGAGAGAGAACTCAAAGTTGGACAAAAGAACAGAACTTGAAAATTAGAAAGATAATGTTTGAAATTGCCTAATTAAGCAATAAAATAAGGATTTAACTTTTCCTTACAAGAAGTGTGACCCCGAAACATTATTCCTGAGAGCTGCCTTTGTCAGTATGAAAAGATTTCCAGATGTGGCAGAGTCAGAAGCCTGTTTCTGTAGGAAAGTGTTGGTCTGGGAAACCTGTGCTGGCTTTAGCATGACTGTAGCCCCTGCTATTGTTTCCTCACAACTTAGCTTAAATGTAGTTTTGGTATGTCTGTAGTTAATAAAGCTCTGGGCTTGTTTTGCAAGCAGTGTATAACTGTATTCAAAGTAAATCAACTTTTTCCCAGTGTGTAGAACATCCCTCGATAGGTAACTCTAAATTGAAAATCAAATCCATTATTATTTTCAGGTGTATAGAGGGTTTAGCTTCCTTTTCCATGGATGATTGTTGTTAGAAGGCCAGTTTGCTTATTTTGAAAAATGATTGCTTTGTGCAAAAACTTTTAGTGCCATCAGTGTGGCACTTCTTTTAAAAGAAACATAAAGCCTCTTTAATAACCAGCCACTGAATGCCCCATTCCTAACTCTTCTCAGTGACAAAAATCAAACACTTTTTCTTGACACTGCCCGCCAATTTGTGACACCACAAGATTTATTTCCCGTTTCAAATAAATGAGGTCAGATACTAAGTTGCATGTGACACAACTGGGAATATCTGCTGTGATTTGCCAGCCAGCATCCCTTCGACCTAGTGGGCAGCTTAAATTCAGACCTGTTCTGGCAGGGTAAAGTAATAGCTGGGACAGAGCCTGGAAGAACAGGGACGTGTTCCAGTCTATACAGCCCTTGTGCATGCATTTGTCTCATTTTTCTCCTGTTCCTGCTGTAGCCACCCATAAGCCATATGTTTTTTTCTTAAAACAACTGATCCATGGCTTTTGTCTCTCGTTTCAGTGCTGTTTTGATGCCAGAGCAAAAGCTGGCAGAGAACAAGGGTGGCCTTGTCTCAAAGGGTGGCTGCCGTTCCTGCGCTCCTAACCTTTGTCTGACCTCCATCAACGTGTTTAATTTCTGCCTGCCTCAGTTCCCTGTTCATTATTTAAGGAGTACACACAATGATTTCAGCTACGTTACTGTAATAACAATAAAATTTCCCAAGCATAAAGGAAAGATTTGCAAGCCAATGAGTCTGTCAAATTTAGAGTGCTGCATAGTCTTTAGAATGAGAAACATTTTAATGTGAGCAAAGGCAAATCACTTCCATTCAAAAGCTAAATGGTATCCTCTAAATATTTTAGAATTGAGATAAAATAAATAAGTCAGTTTCTTCCACCTAAAAAGCTCAGATAATTTTCTGCATGGATTATACTGCCAGAAGAAAATCAGAGAAACAGATACTGAGGGAGAATAGTCATAATTTGTAGAAAATGGTTGTGTGGAAGGCAAAAATTCTCTAGTATTTCATTACAATGTCTACTGCATGTTTTCTTCCTGTAGCAGGAAAATGCTGAAGTATCTTACCTGGCTGGTTCCTCGGGGCAGGTGGAACTCATCTACGGTTCCCTGCAGCTCTGTGATGCTCTGTGGGCCGTGACATTATTTGGATGTCTTCCAGCCACGTATTGCTCCTGCCCGTGTACTCTGCCTCTCTCCCTTCAGGTGGTGGCATCAGTAAGTACCCAAACATGCATCTTCCTCTGAGACAGTGCTGGCTGAGACCTCTGGTTTATTCCAGATGCAAGACTTCTGGGGCTGCTGTACAACATGCTTGCTCCTTTTGCCAAAGAGAGGAGTGGGAATCCAAAAGGGGGCTTACCCACCTTTCCTATGTGCTTAAACAGGTTTTATTTATCATAGATAAAATTTCTGAGCTCCATCATTTTTCTAAAGATTGGGAACTTGAACAAAATGTCGTCTTTAGCATCTTTTCTATTTTAATAATATAGTAGGAGCCCTTAATCTTTATGAAAAATGATTCCTGGGTGGTTTCTATTTCAAACTTATTCCAGAAATGCAGCATTATTTATTGTATTGTAATACTGAGAGTTGTCAGTTCAGAGCGGGGTCTTGTTATGCTTCGTTTTGTGCAGAGATTCAAGATAAATTAGGGGTGAAAGAGCTTGGAGTTCAAAACGGTATGACTCACAGAATAGGAAAGGAAAGAGCTTTGCCAAAGAACACTGGCATAATGTAAGCAGAAACAAGGTTTCCTTTTCCCGAGTCTTTTGTCCCAACTATTGAATTATGTCTCTCCTTCATATCCAACCTGCTTCTGTAAGAGAAAAAAGTCCTATTGTTTGATTTCAGTGACAAAGACCGTAAGAACAGAATGTCACAGCAAAAAGACATGACACAAAAGTAATATAATTTCCAGCATCACATTAAATAAAAGAAAAGAAATCTGTTGATGTAAGGTGGAGGTGGTGGGAAACAGGCTGACCTCTGGGTTCAAGCTGTGGTCTGGTCACACGCTCTTCCTCCTCCTAACCCTTGGTCAGCATTGCGTGCTCATACGGGGAGGAAAACAGTAGAGAACAGGGCAAATAGACCACATTAAGGCAATGTATCCAATCTTTTGCTGCGGAGTCCGTTTGCAGGAGATGGCAGCAATTCTGCTGTACAAATTCTATTAAAAATTTTGTTTTACAATTACATTTTGTAGCTGAGACAAGTTGACCAAAGTAGTATGGGATGGAAAAAGAAGGAAGTGAGAGGAAGACAGTGGTGTCAGAAGGAATAAAAGAGACTGTTTTGACATTAAGCACCCCTGAGACTTACAGACTCAGCTCTGAAGAGGCTTTGGCACGTTTTAACATAACTTCTTTGTGGTTGAATATGTGCTTGCAATATGTCACGCTGTTTGGTTTTGGCTAATAAAGGCTTAAATACTGCATCTGTTGGAAAAATGAAACTGTGGTGTATATCTTGAGAAATCATTGCACTAATACTTTCTTGATGTAGTATGTACGTAGGAACTAACAATTGTTCTTTTTTTCTCTTTACTACAGAGTAACACTTCTAAGCAGCCCAACCACTGCTAGACCAGAAGATGACTTTTTGAGAGTCCCATGCTGGAAAAGAGGCAGATTATTTATTTTATTTTTTTCCTATCTCAGTGAGTCCGGGCAGATTGGTTCCGTATGGAACATCTCAGGTGTAGATCTTGATTGAAGAACAATTGTGGTCACCAGTGTGAGAGCCATGAGAAAGCATCCCATGACTGTTCTCCTGAAGCTGAAGCATCCCCAACGTTTTTAGACTAAGAGAATTAGTTTATAACCATAATGTACAATGGTGAGATGACTTGGAAAAGTGCATGTGGCTACCTCTGCTCAGAAAGATTGCCTTGAGCAGAAAGGGAACCAGGGAAGTACAGTTAAGAAGATCAAGGGACTCAATTAATCTTTTTGTGAAGGGAGATTAAAGGTTTGGCTTGTTTAAAATCTAATCAAGGTCAGAAGAGAGATTATGAACCTCTATTTAAATATTTGGGATAAAAAGAGTATTGCTTCAGCTAGAAGCCGATACGATTGTATGATAGAACTATTATGACTGCATGATGGCTACAGTTGTGTTAGCTAATAAAAGTTGGGGTTTGCTTCTTACTTTGGGAAGAAGTTGTGGGTTCTTCTGGATGCCTTATAAGGAAAAAGAACCTAAAAGGCCTTAAGGTGGATTTTGAGTTCTTGGAAGACATTGTATAACTGAGTGGGAGAGTTTCTGGGGACAGGAAATTAGATGAAGTCTATAAATACCTGAGGCTTATTTATACCTAAGGCAAGAGGGTTACAGGCTATTGACTGACTGCCTTCCACACAAATTGTACCCATCACATGCTGCTTCTCTACCAAATACTGTAGCTTCTATTTTTATTTTTTATTTTTNCTTGCTTTCCAAGTGAGTAATTTAGCTGCAGCCAGCTAGAGATAGTGCTGGGGGCCCTCTTGGAATAAACACTTGAGCATGAGTGTAAACTCTTTGTGTATCTGTATCTGATATACTACAGGGGTGTAAGACAACAACAATTCCCTTTATCATTCTTTAGAGGTCTTATAAATTGTAAATTGCTTGGAAGAGGGTTGTGCCCTGGAGCGTGTGATGATGTATTGAATGGATGTACTGAGACTCTGCTCTAGTGTAAAGCTAAGTGAGTGTCTCTGACCACAAAATTATTTTGGAATAAAAAGTGCTACTTTGGACTGATTGAAACTAGCTGTAAAAATGGATCAAGGTTTATACTTAGCAAAATAAAAGTGTAATGGGGGAATAATATTTGAAAAACATTAAATCAAGATTGTTTAGATCAATGCTTGCAAAAGAAAGCTTTACCCCTAAAAATAAATTTTACATTTAGAAATTGAATTTTTAGACATTTTTTTAAAAGTCTGAATTAAAACACTTCTAGTAGGAAAAAAGTCATGATTTGGCATGAAGACTTTTTACAGACTTTTTCTCTCATCCCATACATCGTGATGAGAGAAATACTTTTTTTGTTGTTCTTGTTGGGTTTTGTTTCCTTTTGACTTCAGCTTTCAGCCACCAAGACACAGTGTGAGTTATTCTGTCTCTGCTCTTACTGTCCTGCTGGCAAAGCATTTAGTGTGGATTGCTTAGCACCTGAGAAAATCAAGGTATATTTACATTTCATAAAGCAGGGATCTTCATTCTCATGAGTGAAATAAGTTATTCTTCAAATATATCAGTTGCAGTCTAAACTCTAGTGATATTGTAAAACATGGAGTAGCAGGAATAGCAAGAAGAAAATATTAATAGAATTTATAGAAGAATTAGTATTATGAAGCTGAATTTCACTTTATTTCTCATAATTTTATTTAATGTAAAAATGAAGGGATCAGCCTTTACTGGGATAGATAGGAGTTTGTCATGAAGACATGGGATTGTATTCCTGACTTCATTCTCCACCACCCTTCCCTTGTTCCCTGCCCAAAGTAAAGATGTACTTCTTGCTAATAAAGGACAACTGAAGAAAACAAGGTAAAAATGTGTGCTGTAGGATAATTGCTTAGGAGATTACTAATAAGATACAGAACCTTCCAGCCAACTTCACCAGATCGGGCTGAGCCCAGCAACCAAAAATCGTTACCACCTGACAGCTATTCAATAGATCGTCTGAAATAAGTTTGTAGTCTCAGGTGTCCAAAGTTTAAAACAAAAACAAAACAAAACATCCAACAACAACAGCAGCAACAACAACAACAACAAAACCAAACCAAAAAACCCAACCCTAATTAGAACTGGAATTAATTTACACCACCTGGAGTTTCAGCAGACTGGCCCACAGAGAAGGCAATGCCACTGTATTCCTCAGGGAATTGAGAAGTATTGGAATTACCTTTTTCTGGGCTAAATAGAAGGTGTGAAATTCGTTATTGTCATCCCAGTTGTAGATTATGGCAAGTGACGGCATACATGCTTCATCCCTTACGGTGGGATAAGCTCATCCCTCAGTGTCAGGGAAGTCTCCAGAAATATCACTTCTGTCTAAAATTCAAAATATACACGTGCCTCTTCTTTGTTTTCAAATCGTGACCTTACTGCATCATTACTGCATGTTGCTCAGTCTTTCAGTATTTATGGTGAGATCAGGACTAGTCTTCTGAGTCAATTTTTGTGTCAACTTCAGACCTCTCTATTTTTAAAGACAAGACTGACAAGAATTATTATTTGATTAATTGTGTTTTATTTTGTGCTGGTAATTATCAGCCGGGTTATTTTAAAGATGGTAACAATCAAGCTGGTTTGCGATCTTTAAGAACTGGTAGCATGGATACAACTCTGAATAAAGCTGGTTTGACTCCTGGGTAAGTCCAATTTTAGATTTGTGAGCAACAGAAGACATACCATAGTTATTTTCTTGCCCTTTTAGAGTCTCTAGGGTTGAAGGGGTCAAACTGAGAAGAGATTAGAGCAGGTGCCTGCAGCAATCAGACGTGCACCTGCCAGGTGGTAGCAACAATAACCAGTAAGAGATTCACAGAAGTTTCTATGTAATCCATTTTGTTGGAGGGATGTGTAAGTTATTGAATGCATTTTTTTTTTTTTAAATTTCTTTTTTGGTGGTAGCTCTTATAGCTGCGGGTTTTGCAAGTAAACAGATTTGCTTCTGTTGCCCGAATTCTGGCAGGAACTTGTCTCGGTACTGACTGTACTGTGGTGCTTGTACGTGAGCTCTGCTACATACCAGCTTTGATATAAACCTTATCATCAGCATGAAATCACTCTAGCATCTGGAAATACTAATGTTTGGACACTCATTAGCACTTTAAACAAAATGTCATCATTATATTTTGACTAAAATTCTTTAGTAACTTTTATTTCAAGTTTCAAATGGAAAATATCTCTTTGAGTAAATGAGAAGTCGGTCTACGTATTCTTCTTGTCAGAATCTCTTGTGGAGAGTTTTTTGGTAAAACTAGAGTTTTCCAGTAAAACTTTCTAGGCTCGGGGCAGTTATGATGACATTGATATAAATTTTAGAGTAATAAAGGGTGTGGAAAAAATGTAGTCAAGTCAAAGGACAATACTGGCACAAGAACATATATGAATTGGCCTTGAATGATTTAGGTATGCAATTATCATTAGGGCAGCTAGTTTTAGTACAGCTGCCCACTGGGAACAGTAAGAAGCAAATACAAACTATCAAACAACAAGAACATATTTCCAGTTGCCATTCCTTCATTTGAGTGAGAGATTATACAGTCTTTCCAGGAATTTACTAATGTATTGCTCACAGCATCACAGGTGTCAACTCACTGGCTGAGAAGGTTTGTTCTAGTCCTGTACCTACACGTGACCTGAATGAAATGCAGGAAGGAAACATATCACTGAATCATAAGATGATGGAAATTACAGGAGGAGAAAAGAACCCCTCTTATGTCATTTAGTCCATTCCCTTGACAGCACAGAACATGAATTCAGTCTCAGTGGTAGAGCTTTTTCTAATATTCAGGATAAATTACCCTCATCCCAGCTGCATAACATTCCTCACACCCAGAGTCATTGTGCTACGCTAAACACGTTTCTCTATTTATATTGGCTGCCTTTAATGACTCTCACACTTTGTCACCCCTTTATTTGTCACACACCCCAGTTGTACACACTTAGGTCTTTCAGTCTCTCGTAAGAGAACCGCCTTCTGTCTCATTAAGGAAAACAGCCACAAAGGTGATACTTAAGTGTAAAGCCCTGGCAGACAGGGATTGTTAATAGGACGTGATCTCTGTGCTGCACTTGGTGCAACTACCTTGATAAATGTCCTGGTTTGACATTTCAAGGTTGACAGAACGTTCTTTCTCCACCCCAAGTTAGGTCTTTCTTTGGCAGGTACAAGTTATTTTTTTCACTGCTCTGGTTTCCTTGTTCCTCTTAAGATGAAATTTTTTCTTGTTTATTTTATTTTTTTCTTCAATGATCAAATGATCTTTCCCCTTGGAATGTGGCATTATTGCAGTGAGCTGTTAGGATTCATAGAATCGTAGAATGGTCGGAGTTGGAAGGGAACTTAAAGATCATCCAATTCTAACCCCACTGCCATGGGCAGGGACACCTCCCACCAGACCAGGTTGCTCAAAGCCCCATCCAGCCTGGCCTTGAACCCCTCCAGGGATGTGGCAGCCGCAGCTTCTATGGGCAACCTGTTCCAGTACCTCACCACCCTCACAGGAAAGAACTTCTTCCTAATATCCAATCTAAATCTCCCCTCTTCCAGTTTAAAATCATTACCCCTTGTCCTGTCACTAGACTTCCTGATAAAGAGTCCCTCTCCAGCTCTCCTGTAGGCTTCAGATCTGGAAGGCTGCTCTAAGGTCTCCCTGGAGCCTTCTCTTCTCCGGGCTGAACAGCCCCAGCTCTCTCAGCCTGTTTTCATAGCAGAGGTGCTCCATCCCTCTGATCATCTTCATGGCCCTCCGCTGGACCTGTTCCAACAGGTCTATGTCCTTTCTCTGTTGAGGACTCCAGAGCTGGACACAGGACTCCAGGTGAAGTCTCATGAGTGCAGAGTAGAGGGGGGAGAATCGCCTCCTGTGACCTTCTTGTCACACTTCTTTTGATGTACCCTGGGATACAGGTGCAGGAGTATGTGCAGAATGAATCCTTTACTTAGGATATGACAATTGGTTTTCCTCTTGCTTATTGCATGATAACTTTGGGGGCCAGATCCCTGTGCTCCCAAAGATCAGTGGCCCTGCCAGCAGCCTGCTCCTTGGAGGATGCTCTGCTGAGAATATGGACACTGCTGAAAAAATTACTTCTGAGAATAGGGTAAGACATTATCAAAGAGCTGAAAATTAAATGCTGTGCTTTTAAAAACAGATTTAGCATTGCAGTTTTCGGAGCAATAGCTGAATTTTCCCTGTTTTGAGCACTACCATAAAGAATTTTGTTCCATCTCTGCTTGCTCCCTTTCCCCAGTTTTCTCCTCTATGAATTTTTTAATTTGTCGCATAGTTTGATGTTATGGAAATTACTTTAACATCACCTTTTAGTCAGATGTTCTCTGAGCATCATGACTTGCAATACAATTTACTCAGAAACGAGTTTATGTCTTTGTTACAAACTGCAAATTACCAAGCTGGTGAGACACAACTTCTCATAAATGCCACTTACAACTCTGCAGATTCGAGTCCTCGAGCAGCAGTCAAAGCTTTTAAACTTCCTCATTTGTCTTTCTGTATGGACTGCAGAACAAAAATTAAAAGTGCATTTGGGTTTTAACTGGCAAAAGTAACACGGGGATTTCTCAGGTAGTTCTGCATTTTAATCCCGTCATCATTCTGTAGAGGAACAGTGTCTTTGTGGAAGGATAGTGTACATCATAAACGTTAGATACCAGTTTGGCTTTGTTGAGTGAGGAGTAACTGGCTGAAAAGCATGGACAAAATTGAGGTGATTTATGAGAAAGCACTTCTGAACTGTGTTTAGAAATAAAGAGCAGTGGTTCAGAAGCAGTGGTTCCCAAGTCAGTTGGCACCATTCACTCTTTCTGTAGGGTTCCTAACTGCATAAGCTATATGTAATGCATAGCGCTCCAGTGTCTTTCTCCTCGGTGCATTCGTTTCTTGATCTCCTCTGAAACAGTGAATCTCCTACAACTTTGAGCCCCTAAGGGTTGATGCCACTCAGTACCTTGTAAGATTGACATTATCCAGCGTGTTGTCAAGTACATGATGTCCTTGCTCTCTAATAGAGTCATATCTAATATGTGCTAAGAACCCTGGCAGGTCTCCAGAAACACACTTTAGCTTGTGAGCCGCATAGAATTGAAGCTTGAGCTCTTGGGACCTTGCAGAATCCAGCATCTCTGGGACCTATTCTAGCTAAATGTGGTTCCTTGTCATGTGGGGAGCTGCTTTAATGGTCGTGATATCAACCTGCAGGTGAAGTTTAATATCGTCTTTTAATTATGTGCCTGGTTCTGTGTTGATCAATTTCTTTAATTTTATTTTTTTTTTTATATAGTTGCATATAGTGCTTCATTAAATGCCTTTATTTCAAGTGCAAGCAGTGGTGCTGCTGTGGGGAGAAAGTGAGTCTCACTTACAAACATGTGCTTCAGTATTGCCCAAGGAGTTTATATTCTTGTTTTCTGCTCTCAACCCATCATAATAATTATGTTAAAAATTGTAAAGTTAATTTGCCCTACCAATGTACCATAATTTATTCTGGTGGCAATGATTGTGTACTGTGCCAGTAGTTCTTTTACCTGTATGAGTATTACCCATCAGAGGGAATTATCGTATCAATTAAACAGGGGCTGTGATTTAAAAGGACAAATCTGTTTGCAAAAGGAAAAGATTCATTTGAGAAAATAAGTTTGGGGAAATTTCAGATAATTGAAGATGGAATTAAATGAAAATAACATTGTGTAGAGTTACAATTATAATAAATATTTGGATTTTAAGATAATATATAAAGATTTCATCCACTTACTTTCTGAGAAATGGGATGGTTCATTAAGTAAAATCTCTGCCTTTTCAGGATGGCCTCTTGCAGAAAGGGATCCGGGGCAAATGTGTGGCAAAAAACCTATTTGAAGGAGCTTGCATGTCAATTAAGTGTCTGCATTTAATTACTGGTATCTTGCCGCTGTGTGTTATCAGGAATGCCGCAAAGGATGGGTCCCCTCCCCATCATCCCTGCAGAACAGGCAATTTCCAGTGATCTGTAGCAGTTACTGCCATAGACTTATTAAAGGCCCTTTACAACATCCCAAGTAAATATTGGTTTAGAAATTGCCTGTTCATTTATGTGCACAACGGACCATGATATTTCCGTCTCAGCCGCCAGTCTCTTGCATCAGCCTCTGCACGATTCCACAGGAGATTTTTACCCTATCGCTTCCCCACCAGCCTCAAGTGGCTGCAGAGCTCCTCTATAATATTGCCAGGTCTTTGGGGATCTTTGTAAAAATGTAGGTCTGCCAGTGTTGATGCTTCAGCTTTTCTCTGATAACTCTCATTTCTTTCTGTGTGTGAGAGCAAGAGATTTTTAGACATAATGGCTTTGCTTCCTCTCATTTGCCTGATTATAAAACAAATACGTTTCAATGCAGACACATCAAATGAGAAAGGCACGAAGTGTGGAGAAGAAAATGAATGTGATTCATTAGCTGAGACATTGTACTGAGATCAGAAGCAGGACTGATCCCACACAGTGCTCTTTATCTACTTTGTGACCTTGGGTAAATCACCTGTTTGCTGCTTTTTTCCCCCTACCCTTTGAACATGCAGGAGGTAAACCTGTCTAGACAAAGAGTGTGCATTAAGAATAGATGACCAGAAGGGCTAACGAGGATCCCTGGGCTGATTAGCCTGTGATTGCAGGCACCTATGCGCTAGGTGTTTTAGTTTAGGTCTCGCCACCACCTGTACTGCAGGTCACAAACATCTCTGCAGCAAAACAAACATACAATCTGTTGTAGAAGAGTATGAAAGCCACAAAATACAACATGCCAGTGTAGGAACAGGCTGTCAGTGGAATATATTGCATATTCATGCAATGAATAATAGTATTCTGGGGCCCTGGGTATTGATACAAAACAAATAATGATGGGAAATGGTGGTTGACAACTCTTTATAAAGCCAACCAAAATGCGTTTAGTGGCAAATGAGGAAAATAATAAGCAAGGCAGACCTTCTGCACCGTGAGCTATTCACTGCTGAATCCCATTCTGAACTGAAAACTGGAGATAATTGGTGATTTCTCTATTATGTTCACAGGTGTTGAGGATCTGGGGCATTCAGCATCAGCTGCGCATCCAGAAGATTACTGGCTTGTTCCCAGAGATCTGAAATCCCATTCTTCTCTCTATTTTAATGAAGCTCAGAGGTGCCCCTTCATCTCACTTAATAATGAACTGATGATACTGGAAATGGAGCCGGAAATGAGTAGAAGGGTCAGAGGCTGTGAGGAAGCTGTTAGTCACGTCTGAGCAACCCCTTCGGGAAGCAGGTAAAGGAAAAAGGCAGAACGACCTTTCTGTGTTTCCCTGATAAAAAGCTTGAAAGCATGTCCTTGGAAGAGACTTCCAAAAGTTCAGAGGGATGCAAAGAAGCAACTCTTTACTTCGAACTCTTTACTGTCTCATACTGATGGAATCTAATTGTGATGTTTTGTGATACTCCCTGGAGAGAAATACGAGTAATCTGCTTCTCCTGAATTTTTGTGGAACTGGCACACTGGCTGAGGCGCTCCAGCCTTTTGTATTTGAAAGTGGTTTAGTTTCTGATAAAGGTTCAGTGTTTCAAAGCGATACAAAATCTTCCCGTGTCCTGTGCCTCACTGAAACAATCGTAATAGCAATAAACCTCCTCATCTGACATGTTCTAGGGTTATCTCTGAGGAAAGCTGGTCTTCCTGTGGCTGCCAATTCCCAATGAACTTGGTTATAAAATTCCTCTTTATTGCCACCTTTCCGTGTCCCTGAGGTTAATTCTGCAATATGCATGAAATGTAATTAGCGCGGGTCCATTTCTGCCGGCGCGTTGTACACAAATGGCTCAGGGTGGCAGACCTGGATGTGTTCATACTAAAATGATTCAGTTAAATGTAATACCACTTGGTATGCAGCGGGAGTGTTGTTTGTCTTCACAGTACTTTAATGATGCACTGCAGTCTTTGGTATCGCAGCACTACCTGCATCTCAATGAAGAGCCGTGGTTGCTGCACGAGGGGGAACGTCTCTGATAACGTTTTCTAGAGCTCAGCCCCAACAGCAGCTTTTATTTACTGCTTGAGATGCAAACCTTACAGCGTGTTGTGTTCTGATATCGGGTATCATGACTTTTTTTTCATCACTTTGTTTGGTGTGTATGAATGTTTATAGCATGGCAGCAGCGCTACAATCTGGTTGAAGAAGAAAAGATTAAAAAAAAACCCACCCCAAAATTCAAACAAAAGCAGGCGGTGATCTAGTTTGCAGTCAAAACCATTTGTCTGTGCCCACCTGTCTGAAAGCACAACTCAGAATCCTCTCCCTCTGGACAGAGTGTTTTCAGGTTAAAGAAAAAAATGTTTCCTAAATACATCTCCTAAAACTTTAAGAGAAGTTAAGATTATTTTCAAGTCTGTTTACAAGAAGTTACTTTGCTGTTTCATTACTGGGGACGCTAATGCAATCTCTTCTTAGGAGTCTGTATGGTTAGCAATTATTCCTTTCCAATTTTTTAGCACTGAGTGATGGCTGACAAAAACAGCTTTTAAGAATCATTGGAGCTTATGATGGTAAATTGTCGGCTGAATTGTCTTTCTAAATAGCTTTTGGTGCACTTGAAATCTATCAACTTCAAGTGTTGTTTGTGTTTGGATCGGGCTCCGAAGGAGAGATCGGTATTTGAGAGTTTTTTCCTGTCTCGGGAAGCTGAATCAAAATGTCACTTACCAGCGTGTAAGCAGAAAATTGTTTGTCTCTAGCTCAGTATAGATGCATCGTCCCTAACAGCAAAACAGTGGTGCCAGCGTGGAGTCAGATGAGGCAACAGGAACCTTCTGGGAGTCCTTATGGGAACACGTCCAGGGGCTAAATCGGTGTTTGAGCAGATAGGGAGGAGACACAGGATTTGGGCTTGACGTTGGGTTAAATGGGCTGCTGAAGGGAATGACTTCCAGCTGTCATAGGTCAGCCTGACCCTCTGCAAGGGTTGGAGAAGTTACTGAAAAAGCTGAATCCTGAGCATTGGTATTCTGCCTTTTTTTTAGCTATGACTGTTGGATTTTGCCATTTATAGTAGAATCGTAGAATGATTAAAGATGGAAGGGACCTTAAAGATCATTGAGTTCCAACCCCCTGCCATGGGCAGGGACACCTCCCACCACACCAGGTTGCTCCAAGCCCCATCCAGACTGGCCTTGAACCCCTCCAGGGATGGGGCAGCCACAGCTTCTCTGGGCAACCTGTTCCAGTGCCTCACCACCCTCACAGCAAAGAATTTCTTCCTAATACCTAATCTAAATCTCCCCTCTTCCAATTTAAAGCCATTACCCCTTGTCAAATCGCTACACTTCTAAATTATAAATTATTTCTAATTTACAATTGACTAAGAGTTCTTCCTTTACTACCCTAATGCTGTAAAATGTACATAGACATTTCTTGTGGCAGGAGCAGAAATTCCCTGGGCAATGGACCAATTCCTGTATGTTTTCCCTTTAAGACTTCAAAGGGATTTTGAATATTGAGTGTAAAAATCTTGTTGTTATTAAAAAAGTGTTACGTAGCAAGAGGAACATTGTTTTTAAGGTATGTAGGTTTTCAATTTAGCTGTTGAAATTGAAGACCACAAAATCAGAATCTAAAGGAAAAGTACCGTCACTGAATGCTTTTATTTTGGGGACAAAAACATCAGTGAGGATTTTTTTGGCAGTGGTATTCCCAAGTTAGAGGTATGACCTGAATTTGGATGACCAGTTTGTTCTGATGAAACACTGCAAAGTTAAATATCCGAGCACAGACAGGAATTTGTGATACAAACTGCCGCCCAGAAGACGATGCCAATAAGGCAGCGCTAAGCAGCCCCTGGCCTGGAGACTTGTGCCAGTGATGGGCTGAGTGATGGTTCCTCATCTCATTACCATTAGACTGTATGCTTCTTTGGCCCTCCTGCTGCGTATTTTCATGCTTAAAGCAGGAGCAATGGGTTAGCTGAAACCTGTGAATGGGGGAAAGACTATTTTTTTTTCCATCGGGATTCTAAAATATAGCTGTGTACAAAGCTCATGGAAAAGATCTTGCCCTGGCCAAATGGAAGCATCTACAGCTCAAAGAGTCTGGGCTTTCTATCAAATGTATGCCCTTGTGAAATAAAACCTAAATTTAAAATTTGAAAAATTCCCTATGTGAAATTGGGAGAGAAAAAAATGTGGTGGTTGTTAGTTGTTAGAAATCTTTTTGCTTGTTGCATACAATTTGTCAACCTGTCTCTAATTTCTGCATACAGCACTTCACAGACCTACCAGAGAGGCTCAGAAGAACAAGGCAAAATGTTGCTCTATGGAGGTTTGGGAGTAGATGCTGAAATACCACAGCCAGTTCTGGATGTGATGAGCATCACAGATTTGACATGAGAAGTTGCATCTTCAGTTCATTTTTTCTGAAATGAAGCATTTTTTTCAAGAGATCTTGTAACACCCTTGTGGAGGAGAACAGAATCATCTCAGAGAAGCTTAAAATACAAGTCTGGTAGACTATTTAGATGAATCAGCCTCTTCCATAGAGTGTTTCTGTCTCACATCTATAAATGGATATGATCTAGACTACAGATTTATTTCCCTGAGATATTTAGGGTAGTTACTGTCTAGATTTAAACCTAATTTCTTGCCCCGTGGCTTGTGTTTTTTATTACTAAAGCTAATTTTACTTTTTAGCATTTGGAGCTGTGCTTGGATGTGAAGATTCTAAGTACATCTAGGGCAGGGACCTGTGAAATATGTTTTCTGGGCTGTAAATGTGTATCTTCACGTACCCTGATGTAGAGCCCTCTGATATCCCCTGCCCTCTGCTTTATTTTTCCCCCTCTGCTACTTAGTCATCTTCACATTCAATTTCAGATGCTGAGTTTCTTCGACTGGGTGGTGTCTGTCTTCCAGTAGATACCTCTGCTGAGTTTGCCGTGGATGGAAACAGGATTTTATTATATAAAAGTTTGTTTCTTATCATACTGGAGTGGTGCCACCACGCGTGGAGGGTCAATCAGAGCCGAGCAATGTGCTCTGTTTGCACCAGCATATGTTGCAAAAACTGATTTATTCAGCTAGGATACTGCCTGCCTGCTTTAAAAGGCAAGATTTAACTACACAGCTATATACTGCAAATTGTTTGCAATTACCAATAAACGTATTAATAAAAATACCCATTAGAAATTGTTTAAAAGGTGGGGGAACTCTCTTACAACCTCTCATCTAGAAAACTGGTTTTTGTAAAAGCTGGGAAGTGAGGCGTAGAATTTAATGCTAAATTCAATGCTGCTTCCACCATTCCTGAACTGCTCCCAAAATGGCTGTGGGTAAGCTTCAACAGCCTTTTGGAGACATAACCAGTCTGGTGACTTTGATATGAAGTGCTTGTTAGGTCAAGTGAATCTTGATTTTTGGTCAAATCAAGTCTTGCCAGACCAATAACGAAACTTCTTTCTTTACAGCTCCAGACAACTTCTAGAAATTAACCATAACTGTCCAGTCCTAAACCGGTCTTCCCCACCTTTCTGACTTTTCTCTCATATTGGGGTACAACCGTGTTTTCTGGGTCTGTTGTGCCTTTTATCTGAGNCTTTATCACTAGATATGAAATTCTCTCTCTGATTCCTTGTCTAAATTATCTTGGATGAGCTGATCATAAGCCTGTGCCTGCCAGTCGCTGGCCACAGAGGAGAAGGAGGGTCCCGGGAGGCAACCCTGTGCCATTAAAAGTTGTAACGTATTAAAAACTTCTGGTAATGGAAGCTCCGTTAATTCCTCAAATAATTTATTCTAGGCCTATGTTCTCCTAAGGAGGAAAAAAACAAAAGCGCTTTAAAAATCTTTTTCTAATGTCTAACTAGACCTTCCTTCAAGCAATGAAGAAGANTACTGCCTGCCTGCTTTAAAAGGCAAGATTTAACTACACAGCTATATACTGCAAATTGTTTGCAATTACCAATAAACGTATTAATAAAAATACCCATTAGAAATTGTTTAAAAGGTGGGGGAACTCTCTTACAACCTCTCATCTAGAAAACTGGTTTTTGTAAAAGCTGGGAAGTGAGGCGTAGAATTTAATGCTAAATTCAATGCTGCTTCCACCATTCCTGAACTGCTCCCAAAATGGCTGTGGGTAAGCTTCAACAGCCTTTTGGAGACATAACCAGTCTGGTGACTTTGATATGAAGTGCTTGTTAGGTCAAGTGAATCTTGATTTTTGGTCAAATCAAGTCTTGCCAGACCAATAACGAAACTTCTTTCTTTACAGCTCCAGACAACTTCTAGAAATTAACCATAACTGTCCAGTCCTAAACCGGTCTTCCCCACCTTTCTGACTTTTCTCTCATATTGGGGTACAACCGTGTTTTCTGGGTCTGTTGTGCCTTTTATCTGAGATTTGTGACACAGTCAGCAACAAAGCTTAGGTTTCCTGGTGTCAGTCCCTTTAAGTTTGGTTTTGTTTGGTTTATTTT